>JBBGZY010000014.1:7520000-7925000 GCA_037952925.1 Lithobates clamitans
AAGCTCTTCCAGGACAATTCTGCTCAATTCCCCACCAGGGGGTGCCGGAGCGCTTCCGCGTGTGCCCGTACGCGCTAGCGCTGTTTGGCGCCAAGGCCCCTTTAAAAGGATGACAGGTGCTTCTGTCAGATGCTGTTTGTCTGCAGCTCTGTACCTGCGTTCCTGCTTTCCGCTTGATTTGTACTTACCTGTGACCCGGCTACGTCTGACTATTCTCCAGTCTCCAATCCGACCCGGCTTGCCTGACCTTGTTTATCTGATTACCTGTTGCCGAACTTCTGCCTGCCTGACTATTCTTGGATCACCCCTTTGCCATACCTGCCTGATCTCCTGCTGAAACGGACTGTCTGACTTGCTTCTGCCTGTGTCCTGGGACGCTGTTTCCAGCCTGCCTGTCAAGCACCCTGCCGCTGCCTTCTCAGCTACCTGCCTGTCTACCGGCCTGCATCCGCATACCTGCATCCGCAGCTCAGCCATCCCTGAGGGGCATCCTTCCAGACCATCATCTGCTTCTGCTGGAACCGCATCAGGCCCTCCTACCCACTGTGCTCAAGAGACCACTGTTCCCACTTCCAGTGGCTCCTGAACCAGCGCTTAAGAGAGGTCTCCTTCTACCAGTCAGGCTCAACTACCAGGTACCTTACACATTCATTGTGAATGTAGCCAAGGGTTTGCAGCATCAGGACATCTGGAAGTTTCCTGCACTTCAGCCAACCGGAGTAACGGTCCAGCACAGCTGCGCCATCTTTTCACCAGACTGAGACATCAGGAGGGGAGTCCAGATGGAGCCTTATAGCCTCTGAGTCTATTGTGGTGAGAGGGCACCTGCCCATTTCAGTAAAGTGCACTGTTTGCTGAGTGAGTTATTTTACAGACTGCTGGTGAGACTTGTAATTCCACAGATGTGAATCTACTTCTTCACAGGCATCATACAGCTGAACTATGGGGTTTGTTGTTCCCTGCGCTGTAAGGTCAGTGCTGTATTACACTCACACATAAGGAGGAAGTTGCAAGTGCCATATTTCTTCAGTTAAGCAGTTATCAACGTACCATTTATTCTACAGTTTGCTTTTTCTCTCTTTTGCCTTGTGGATTACAAATACTGCAGTTTAAATTACAGGCTAGCTGAAGATATCTGGAGTCAAGGAACTTTTATCATCTTCTGCAAAGCATTACTGTTCTATTTGTAGCTTGAACTGTGAATTACAACCTAGGGGGAGCCATAGAGTACATGTTAAATATTGCATTGTATTATTGAATGTAAGGAACATCATATTTGTCAGAAAGTAATAGAAAAAGAGCCTGGCAATACCGGAAAGTTCCTGTGCGTCTGCGCAGCGGAGCCGCGCTTTGGCGCATGCGAGTTAGCGATGTAGCGGCACACACGGGTTCACGACATGGCGCAACAGCATAATGGCGCACAAACGTTCACACGTTAGCGTTACACCCCCTTGCTGGCCTATATAAAGACAGATCTCTTCCCTGTTTAATTGCTGGTTTGTCTTTCAGCTTCCTGTGTTCCGTTCCTGATTCCTGCTACTTATATTTACCTGTTGTGACCCGGATTGACCTGACCTACCTTGCTTCTCTCCAGTGTTCAGCCTCGGCTTGTTTAAAGGACTTCTCTATCATCTGCTTCCTGTGTTTGACCCTCGGCCTGTCTTTTGGATTCTCCTGCCTCCCTGTGTATGACCCCGGCTTGTCTAACGGACTCCTCTGCTGTCATCTCCAGTGCACTACCTCCGGCACGCCTTCAGGATTTCTCCGATTACTGTCTGCTGTGTTTTACCCCCGGCCTGTGTAAAGGACTTCCTTATCCACTTGCTTCCAGTGTATGTTCCCGGCCTGCACCACAGACTTTCTATTACTGGGTTCTCCGTGCCTGACCTCCTGCACTCTGCTCAGCTCCCACTGTGCTTGCGGGTTAGAACCCCAGCCGGGTCTTCTACCCCAGTTCCGGGGCCGGATTCATCGCTGCTCTTCATCTCCACACTGCAGGAGTCCACCTCTCAAGAGTTATCTACCTGCTGGCGACCCATGCCTCTCTGTGCCCTATACCCTCTGTACCATCTCCAGGGGTATAGTGCGCTTAGGTGCAAGGGAAGCCACTCCCAGCAACTCAGCTGAGTACCCTGATAATATTGTAATTTGGTGTGTGTATTGAGGCCTCAGTGGGAAGGTGTTTAATATAGGTATTGAGTGATATTGAACACTTGTCCCATTGGGCACCTGTCTACATATACTCCCTACGGTGATTATTCAATCCACAGTTTTCATATCAAAATTGAGTGCTGCCAACTGTAATTTATTGTTTTTGTCTATTCACATTGTTCTTTGTGTTTATTATTCATTCTAGTAAACTTTCTGAGTGGTTCAGTGACATTATGTGAGTTTCTCATTGATAACACCCTATTGCAGAATGGAACCCAAAGTATCAGAGGTAAGAGAGGATCTGCAGAGTCGGAGTAGCCAGTGGGGTATAAAGTCAATCTGCAGCCCTCACGAGGGTACCGCTACATGAATATTACCCAATACAATTATACAATAGAGTGCAATGCATAACTCATGGTAATGAACGCCCAAAAACACATTGCAAAGAATTACTAGAGTGTGAAATGGCCTTAAGAGATGAAGCAGCACACTCTGCTCTCTCCTCCTATCAGCAGGATTTTTGCAGCCAGGGCTTTTTTTCAGTTGGAATGTGGCAAAACAGAGTTTCGCCACCTTCGGCAGCCCTCTCCTCCCCAGCCTGTCACGTAACACTGAAGCCGGTAGAGGAAGTTTTCTATACTATTCACTTCTTGCACCGGCTTCTGTGTGTTAGCCCTAAAACCCAGGGCAACTGCCCCACATCTGTTGATGGGTGCCCCAAAAGTTGAGTCGTAGATGGGGGGGTGCACGCTAAGGTGAACTGTGGAATGCGGGGGGGGGTGAACTGTGAATGGGGGGTGAGCTGTGGACAGGGAGGGAGAAGATGACCTGTGGAGGAGGGGGGAGGGGGTGAGCTGTGGATGGGGGAGGGGGGATGGTCTGTGGATGTGGGCAGAGTGAGCTGTGGACGGGGGGAGAAGGTGAGCTGTAAATGGGGGGGGACTGTGGATGGGGGAAGGGGGTAAGCTGTGGATTGGATAGGAGAGGGTGAGCTGTGGATGGCAGGGCAGGTGAGCTTTGGGCAGGGGGGAGAGGGTAAGTTGTGGGCAGGGCGGAGAGGGTGAGCTGCGGATGTTGGGGGGAGAGGGTCATCTGTGGATGGGGGGGAAAGGTTGAGCTGTGATAACAATTTTTCAGAAATTATAAACTGATAATTGGCATGTGCGTATGTATTCACCCCCTTTGTTATGAAGCCCATAAAAAAGCTCTGATGCAACCAATTACCTTCAGAAGTCACATTATTAGTGAAATGATGTCCACCTGTGTGCAATCTAAGTGTCACATAATCTGTCATTACATATACACACCTTTTTTTGAAAGGCCCCAGAGGCTGCAACACCTAAGCAGGAGGCACCACTAACCAAACACTGCCATGAAGACCAAGGAACTCTCCAAACAAGTAAGGGACAATGTTGTTGAGAAGTACAAGTCAGGGTTAGGTTCTAAAAAAATATTCTAATCTTTGATGATCCCTAAGAGCACCATCAACTCTATCATAACCAAATGGAAAGAACATGGCACAACAGCAAACCTGCCAAGAGACGGTCGAACACCAAAACTCACGGACTGGGTAAGGAGGGCATTAATCAGAGAGGCAGCACATAGATCTAAGGTAATCCTGGAGGAGCTGCAGAGTTCCACAGCAGAGACTGGAGTATCTGTACATAGGACGACAATAAGCCGTACGCTCCATAGAGTTGGGCATTATGGCAGAGTGGCCAGAAGAAAGCCATTACTTTCAGCAAAAAACAAAATGGCACGTTTTGAGTTTGCGAAAAGGCATGTGGGAGACTCCCAAAATGTAAGGAGGAAGGTGCTCTGGTCCGATGAGACTAACATTTTACTTTTTGGCCATCAAGAAAAACACTATGTCTGGCAGAAATCCAACAAATCACATCACCCAAAGAACACCATCCCTACAGTGTAACATGGTGGTGGCAGCATCATGCTGTGGGGATGTTTTTCAGCAGTCAGGACTGGGAAACTAGTCAGAGTTGAGGGAATGATGGATGTGCTAAATACAGGAATATTCTTGAGCAAAATCTGTACCACTCTGTGTGTGATTTGAGGCTAGGATTGAGGTTCACCTTCCAGCAAGACAATGACCCCAAACACACTGCTAAAGCAACACTTGAGTGGTTTAAGGGGAAACATGTAAATGTGTTGGAATGGCCTAGTCAAAGCCCAGACCTCAATCCAATAGAAAATCTGTGGTTAGACTTAAAGATTGCTATTCACAAGTGCAAACCATCCAACTTGAAGGAGCTGGAGCAGTTTTGCAAGGAGGAATAGGCAAAAATCCCAGTGGTAAGATGTTGCAAGCTCATAGAGACTTATCCAAAGCGACTTGGAGCTGTGATAGCCGCAAAAGGTGGCTCTACAAAGTATTGAATTTAGAGGGGTGAATAGTTATGCACATTGACTTTTTCTGTTATTTTGTCCTATTTGTTGTTTGCCTCACAATAAAAAAAATCTTCAAAGTTGTGGGCATGTTCTGTAAATTAAATGATGCAAATCCTCAAACAATCCATGTTAATTCCAGGTTGTGAGGCAACAAAACACGAAAAATGCCAAGGGGGTGAATACTTTTGCAAGGCAATGTATATTCCATAATGTATAAATGATCACATAGCTGCAGTAATTTGGGCTTTTATTCCTGCCCGGAGTTTAGTTTAAAGCTATAAAAATAAAAAATAAATAGTGATTTCATACCGCGCTCAACCAAGCATCAAATACAAAACATATTCAAACATAAACAATGTGAAATGATTAAATACTGTGCAATGTCCGTACACCACCACCGGATATATCCAAACAAGTGATAGTGGTATCTTCTTGAAAGTTCAGCAAATGAATGTGAAATCAAAAGTGCTTTCTTCCACCAGCCCCTAGGCAAACATTCTACTCACCAACAGTATATGACACCCATTACAGGTAGTCATAACCAGCATGTCAAGCAGAAAATGGTCTCCAGGTCACTGGCCCATGAAGTTGCACACGTGGCACATAATGGTATGGTAAATCATTTAATTCAAGAAGAAACAAAAAAGCACCTTATAGTGCAGTATATTTAAAAATACCACACTATGAGAAGCTTTTTTGTTTCTTCTTTAGTGATGTATAAACCATTACAGAGCTACAATATTTTTTTGTTTTAGGCTGCCCATACATGGTCGAAATTTTAAAGAATTTTCTTTTGAAAATCAGAAATTTTGTGCGTTTTGTGATCCGATGACGCCACCACTGATTTCGAAATTCGACCAACCAAGCCTTCAATTTCACCTCCTGTTGCTACAGAAAATAATTTTCGTGGCTGGCAATCTTCTTTTCTTTCCAGGAATTTTTGTTTCTTGCACATGCATTTTTTTTTTCGATTACATTTCTCGCACGATTCTCCCATCATTGATTAGAAAATTGTTAGTTTTTCAAAAAATTTTCCAACATGCCCGATTATGTAGATTCGATGGCCGCACAAAAATTGTTTGTTGTTGCAGCCCACTAATGGTGCAAAATTTGAATGAAAATTCTTAGATAAGATTTTTGAAAGAAAATTCTTTCGAAATTCGACCCATGGATGGCCTTGCCTTAGATGTCAGATTTAAGTATAAGAGAAGTTTCTTTGTAAATTATCATGCAAAGGCTATAACAGCCAAATCTGTGTGTTCAACATGGTAATTTTATCACACGGTTATACTTGATTGTAGCCGTATTAGTGCAGATGTGACAGAGAAATTTGAGTACTGTCCGTAATACTTTTTTTATTTGCACTAACATACAATTTTTCAGGAAAAGCGTTCGAGGTATGTCCCCTTCTTCAAGGTCCAAGCAGTACTGATTCACAAATTTTTAAGCTGAAAGTTAAAGAAGAAAAAAAAAAGAATCACGGACAGTACTCAATTTTCTCTATCACACGGTTATGAAAGACTGATGTGATCTCAGTTTTAAATCAGTTAGTTATAATTTACTTTGGACTGTTGACTTACCAGTTGTACTTTAATAATTGACTTGTTTCTGAATTTTCTACATTTGCCAAGAATCATTGCTTATCGCATCAAGAAACTGTATTAAACAAGTCCTGTGCAACACAGTAATGAAAAGTAACCTTTTCCTACAATCCAGTGAGTTAAATTTTAACTTTTTCAACTGTGTTTTTGAAAAATTATCATTAATTAAGGCTAGGTTCACAGTAGAATGTGGTGCATGAAACCCGCGTTCTGTACCCAATTCCTGAACCACATTCAAAATGCACTGCATTTGCTGCAGCGGGTGTCAATGTTAACAAAAGTACCATGCGTTTCAGTTGCAGTGCATTTCCAAAAGTGGTGCATGCATTTCCAAAAGTAGTGCATGCACTACTTTTGGTTCAATGCAGTGCGATTTGAGCCCATTCAAAATGAATGGGTTCAAATTGCACCGCACTGAATCGCATGTGAATTGCACAGGAATGTGCAGTGTGTTCCTGTGCAATTCATAGGCTGAACTGGGGCTAGTAGTTGAAGCCTCTAAAGATACTGATAATAAAAAATGAATATGCAACCATAACTTACTTATATGGAAATTAATTCCTCAATGAAAATTGAATTATTATGTATTTGCATAGTCACTAATAGGAAGATATAACTATAGGGTTTTTTGTATTTCCCATTTTAAAACACCTTCTGTGTCATTTTTCATGATTGAATTTTATATACAGGTTAGAGAAGTGTTTCTCAACCTTTTTCCAGTCGGGGCACCCTTAAAAAGTATTTTCAGTCTTGAGGCACCCCAGTCCAAGGCTTAGTTCACGTTACTGTCACGGAACATGCGCAAAATCGCACTCGTTCCTGACACACAGACAAATGCTCTGCTCTTTAGGGGTGCCATTAATTCTTAATGGTACCCCACACATTAAAAATGTGGGGTGCTTTTGGTGCAGTGCAAAAAATGTCGAGGACTTCTTTCCCTGCATTTTTATGGGTAGGGAAGCCCATTGAAATGAATGGGCTGCCCTACACGCAGCCACACAGATGTGAACCAAGGGCTTGTTCACATGTCAGGTTAGAGGTGTGGTAAAACCACATGGTTAAGCTGTTTTTGCCACCCCCAACTTCTCCCCCTTTAGATGCAGAGGCAGCAGCTGGGGGTGTACACATGCTGTGGCTGCAACTGGAGGTATACCCAGGGTGAATGGGGCTGCACTGCAACTATCCCGCAACTGTGTGCATTGCACGGTTGCGGTGTAGTGATGCTGCATTAAAACAGGTGGTGAGGAGGCAACATAATGCCTCTTTACGGCCTGTCAAATGCCTCTGAAAAGCAATCTGTGCATGGGTTGCTTTTCAGAGGAGAAGCAGTCCTTGCTACTATCACAAACAAGCCCTACAAAAGCAGTTCTGATGGTACAGGAATGGAGGAGGGGGGGTCAGGATTAAAAGTAACATACACACATACAGACACATACATTTTTGCAGACTTTGCTTACACCCCGAGTCTGAGTGATGTAAAAGATACATATTCTAAATTTCAAGAAGATTGGATAATATTTAGAGGTTGCACACTTTGATCTGCTTTGTAAAAATAGGCAAAAAATATGATTTTTCAATGTTAATTACTTTTATTGGGAAAACTAGAAATCACAAACTTAAAATACTATCAAAACTATACACTAAGATTAATGGGTAATATGATAGGCAAAACTTGTGTTATATTAATCAACTTTGAACGATGCAATCCCTTGTATTCTGTAACGTCGTGGATCCCAAACAATTCAATGAACGTCTTTGTTTTATTAGTAATGAAATGGTTCAGGTCTTTTCCTTCAAAAACCATGTTTTTACCCTCTAATCATTTCACTTCCTTTTTCTTTGCAGGTTTGGTTTCTAAATTTTTAGTCATATTTTCCTTAATAGCCTGAGTAATACGTTCGTCCAAAAAAGCCAATCCTACGTTTGTTTCTGACAGATACCAAAGGTGTCTCTTAGCAACTGTGAGAGCACATTTTTTGACGTCTGCATCTGGGTAAGTGCTCAAAAGCTGTAGCATATCCAAATCTTTCTTCACGGTCCGTCAGACCAGTCTGGTCGAAAAGTCTGCTCGTGTGTACGCGGCATTACAATTGCCTCATGCCAAAAGCGAACATATATGAGGCTGACAAAATGTGCAACCCGTTTCATTCCTTCCAATTGTCGTTGAGGAATATTCAACTGTTTAGTGAAGAGGACAATTTTAAGTGCATATATTGCCTTTGCTATCCACCTTGCTTGACGCAGTGCCCCTGGGATCCTGAAACTGAAGTCATTTTTAGACCAACCTCCTAGGTACAGGAGTGAGAGTTGTAATAACTCTCTTGGATGACTTCCGTCTTTTAGGACATTTTGGATGTAGTTAACCATTTTCACTCGTTCTTCTAGAAAGCCTTGAACGGGACTTTCTTCATCCAGCA
This sequence comes from Lithobates clamitans, assembly GCA_037952925.1. Taxonomy (NCBI): domain Eukaryota; kingdom Metazoa; phylum Chordata; class Amphibia; order Anura; family Ranidae; genus Lithobates; species Lithobates clamitans. Next base: position 7,528,573 of record JBBGZY010000014.1, read on the forward strand.
TTGTTGTATATGACTTCTTATCCAGTGAAGCCCACAGACTTTGCTTTGATAAATGTGTGCAACCCCTAAATATTATCCAATCTTCTTGAAATTTGGCATATATATCTTTTACATCACTGAAACTCGGAGCGTAAGCAAAGTCATATGAAAATCAAATCTTTGGAAAAATGAAACACCCTAACGCATACATACACACATACAGACACTTGTACACACACACACTTACAGACACATACACACATACAGACACATGCACACACACATACAGACACATACACACATACAGACATGTGTACACACATAAACAGAGATGTGTATAGACACATGCACACACACGTACAGACAGATGCACATACACACACATGCACAGACACATGCCCACACACATACAGACTCATGACCGCACACATACAGACACATGCACACACACACATACAGACACATGCACACACACACATACAGACACATACACACACACATACAGACACATGCACACACCTACAGACACATACACACACATACAGACACATACACACACATACAGACACACATACAGACACATGCCCACACACATACAGACACATGCCCACACACATACAGACACATGCACACACACACATACAGACACATACAGACACAAGCACACACACGTACAGACACATGCACACGCGCACACACACACACATTCAGACCCATGCACAGATCGCTTTTCAGAGGCATTTGACAGGCGGTAAAGAGGCATTATGTTGCCTCCTCACCACCTCTTTTAATGCAGAGACACATGTATAAAGCCCTTTTAAAACAAATCTAGCTTCTAGCACAGTACCTTTCCAGTTTCCTCATTCAGCCGGGTACTGCCCTGTAGGGGGAAGCAGAGAGCAGAGCACACTCCCCTGCACTTTACTATCACTTTGCTGAGGTTGACGCCTTGACGGAGCTTCTCACAGTGTCAATGTACAGTTCGGCAGGAGATCGGGCTCATTTGACAGCCCTTCTCTCCCCTGATCTCTTGGCACACCTTAGAACCTCTGCGCGGCACACTGGTTGGAAAAGGCTGGGTTAGAGGAACAGTAAGCACAAGCACGGTAGTGTACTACTACTCTTACTTCTACTATTGCTACATGAACAGCCCCTTCACTCCAGATGCATTGGGACTGAGCTGAGACTGCAAAGGAAGACAAAGTAAAAAGCCTTATTGCCTATTAGACCAGTCCACAGCACTGCACTGTGGTGTATGCTGAGGAAGAGTACAGCATGCACAGCAACGCTGTATCCTGGCCTAGGCCGACAAGGCCCAGGCCTAGGGCAGCACTTTGCGATGGGGCAACTTGGAAAGAGTCCACGCCGACTTGTGCTACACTGTTAGTGTAGCGTCAGTCTTATGGGGCATACTGGGCTGAGAGGCAAATTAGTCTAGCTCCCCCATAAAGCAGCCGCACTGCTCCGGTATGCGGGCAGCCGGCATTCTGTGGGGGGGGCGCCACTTCTAATTTTGACTGTCCTACCATCCTGGACCACAAACCTTCCTCACTGTGCTATGTTTTCTGCTGCACCATTGGCATGGTTATAGCTTCTTAGTCCTTCTTAGTCCTCTCCATAAACTTTTTAGAAATTTGTGCTTAAAGTAAAACTATAGGCAACACTTTTTTTTTTCATTTTGGACAGAGTAAGGGAAGGTTATAGCCCCTGTCAGTTTATTTTTTTACCATCCCTGTCCCATTGCAGAGATTTCCCTTGACTTCCTGCCCCATTGCCAAACAGGAAGTGAGAGGAAATTTATGCAAATTAAGGGAATCCACTCCCCCCCCAAGGCCCTCTAGAACTAGTGTCCCCACTCGAAAATTTCAGGGCAAGTCTTAAACAGTAAGGGGTGTGGCCTTGACAGGAAGGGGTGGGTCATATTTAAATTAGGGGGTACACAAGTTTAGTCAGGCCTAGGGCAGCACAAAACCTAAATACACTACTGATGCACAGCATGGTGCAATGCAATCCACTGCATCTAGCTTATTGAAATGGCACTTTGTAGGTGATATTGCAATAAAGTTTGCCCAAAAAAAATGTAAACAGTAAAATGTGTCAGGATCAGAGCCCTCAGCACCTCTGTCATCACAGCACACATCAGGAGCTACGTTCTTACAAATACACCCATGCTGTGAATGTAGTGCATTATATAGAATTCAAATAAAATTGGTTGTAAACTCCTACATATACCCTCTAAAGTAACTAGCTTCAGGTGATACACAGCAATGAAATATATCCTCCTACACAAGCTGTACTTGTTCATCTGCAGCCCTCTCTTCTCTACAGTCTCCTGGACCGTCTCCTGGGATTCTGTGTTTCAGGATAACCTGTCAAAAGTGACTAATGCAGATAGCAGAGGGAAGAGCGACGAGACAAAAATCAAACACAGTGCTTTGATCGAGGCAAGTACATACTATAGAGTAATATGTTCTGTTCATTCTTCATTTAAGAGGTTTACAACCACTTTAAGTTATAATATTTAGACTTTCTGACTTGTTTAGTAGATAGATTTTCCCTGATTGTTATCTGGAATTTCCTTTTAAAAAGACCCTGTCAGTTCTCTAAACAGACCAAAATGGCACCCCGCTGCAGCAGAAGATAATATATTGACCTCTCTTGGTGGTCTGTGTCTCCTACCTCGCCTCTGTTCACTGCTATTGTCTCTGAAAGTGTCATCAGCATTGGACACTTCTGGGAGTGTCAGAGGCCTGTGTCCTCCACAATGAACCTTTGTTTCATCATCTGACCTATACAACACTTTGGGACTCAGCAAGTGACATGTGTCAGAGGAAAGGACCAAAGCACATGGTACCGTGAGAGAGGGTTGTTTTGATTTGTTTAGTGCAGTGGTCTCCAAACTGCGGCCTGGGGCCAGATATGGCCCTTTGCTCGCTATTATTTATACTATTATTTATACTATTTTATTCATTGATACCAACAATGGGGCCCCCCCACTGAGACCAATGAAGGGACACAATTCCTCCCAATGACACCAACACTTAGGCCCAATATCACCAACAATAGGGTACAATTCCTCCCACTGACACCAACGATAGGGCACAATTCCTCCCACTGACACCAACGATGGGGCATTGTTTTCCCCAACCGACGTCAGAACCTTTTCTACTCCCAATGGCCACAGTCCGGCCCCCCTAAAGTCTGAAGGACATGTAGCACCCTGATGTTTAGGCAGGGCTGCTATTAAATTTAGTTGCCAGGTGATAGTTGCCTTGGCCAATTGTTAGGAGATCAATTGATTTCCCCCCAATTCTGGACTTGCTGCACCTTTCTCTTTTGTCACTAGGTGGCATTGTAGTTGGTGACATTAGATAGGACAAGGACATAGCAAGGACAGATTAGGAATAAATGGAGTGTCTCAGCCAATAGGCAGGGATTTTCTTGGGTCCCTTGGCCTACTGGGAGAGCCTATTTATTTGTGTGGAGTTAGGTGATCGGGGTTCGTTGCCGCCTGGACAGCTGTCTGGGTGGACGCGTGTTATGTTGCCCTGGGCTGCTAGGACGTAAGCCTTAGGCCTATCCCGGGGACATCTGGCTGCTATGCTGTCTGAGGGCCTATCCAGAAGCAGGAGAGCAGTGTAGGGTTGGGACTGCGGGCTTGTAGTCCAACCAAAAGTAACAGTTCTGCCAGCTGGGGAACCAGTTGTGGTCTAAGGTAAAAGGGGAAGCTGTCGCCACTAAGGGACCATCCACCTTGTTACCGGAGACCACTGTGAGCAAGCTGAGGCTAGTAACAGAGCAGACTTCTCGCCAGCTGGGGACGGTGAAGAAGTGGGAAAAATTCAGCAAGTGCCAAGTCAGGGACCCAGCGGGACAGCAGAGGAGACGCTTGTGGAACATCAGCAAGTTCCAAGCCAGGGATCTAGCGTGTCCGCGGGGGTGACGCTTGAAGAGTATCTGTGAGTGCCAAGCCAGGGACCCAGCAGGGAAGCGGGGGTGACGCTTGAGGAAGATACTGAGTGCTAACAGTGGAAGAGCTCAGGGGATCTGAGGTCTAGTGAGAGAGACTGGGAGTTCATTGAGTGAAGACCCACCGTGAGTGATTGTGGGGTAAGCTGAGAACTGTTTGTGTTGCAAATAGTTGGATTCAATTACAGTTAGTAACTTCTACAAGATTGTTGCCATAGGAGACAGCGTCCTACCTATACAGAAGTGGTGTCCAGCTGGAGGTCTTCACCTGTATGGCTATCTGCCTATAGAAGTCTCAGAGTCTGACAATTACCATTGCATCTATCTAAGGGTGTCCTGGCCCCTACCTTTTCCCAGTTCTATTTAAGAGACAATAAATCTCTTTGCCTTCAAAAAGTGTCTGGCGCCCACCGTCTTATCTTGCATTACACCCACCATGTCTTGTAACCAACACAGAAGGATGTCAGCTGTCCCTGACTCTGGAGGTCACCATCAGGCCTAAAGGGGCCCGGGACTTTGCTACAGACAGTAAAATGGCCCCCTGTTTAGAAAGTTTGAAGATCCCTGGTTTAGAAACTTGACTGGATTTCTTCAAAAACAGACATGTTGGAATAATACATTTGTCGTTGGGAAGAAAAAAGTGCCTGTTTGTTGTCCAAATGTGAAAGAAACTGGTATACAAAACAAAAGGTAATATTGTTTGTTATTGGCCGATGGCTGTTTTATGTATAATTGGCACAGGCAGAATATACTATTTGACAAATCTGCCACAAAACCTGTTCTTCCTCTTGGACGTTAGCCATTATATGTAGAGGCCACCCTGTAACACTGCTTTAGTGAAGAGTCAATGCGGCTTATAGTACACTGAGCAATGAGAGCTTTAAGGGAATTCCTATGTTCATGCGGTCATGTTTGTTTTCATTTTGTTGCCTGCACTAAATCAAAGCCGATTCTGATGAGCTGATTTAGGTAATTGTGGACCTTTGTTAACCACTTCCAGAGAGGCTTCCGCCGATATACGTCAGAAAGTGGCACGTTCCTGCGAATCGCCGTACGGGTACGTCTTCCCCTTTAAGAGCCACCGGAGGCGGGCCCGCGGCACGCGGGGGACCTAAAGCGTGTGGCCAGTGGGCGCGATCGCCAGCAGCCACCGTGATTGCGGGAACGTGAGCTAGAACGGGGATTTGTGTGTGTAAACGCACAAATCCCTGTTCTGTCAGGGGAGAGGAGACATATCGTTTGTTCCTAGTAAGTAGGAACAACGATATGTCTCCTCCCCCAGTCAGTCCTATCCATATACAGTTAGAAACACGAACTAGGGAACATATTTAACCCCTTGATCGCCTCCTAGTGTTAACCCCTTCCCTGCCAGTGACATTTACACAGTAATCAGTGCATTTTTATAGCTTTGATTGCAGTATAAATGTCAATGGTCCCAAAAATGTGTCAAAAGTGTCCAATCTGTCCGCCTCAATGTCGTAGTACCACTAAAAATTTCAGATCACCGCCATTACTAGTAAAAAAAAAAAATGATAAAAAATCTTTCCCATACCTTTTGCGTAAACCACTCTATATACGCTTATTGCTATTTTTTTAACCAAAAATTTGTAGAAGACTATATATCGACCTAAACTGATGAAGAAATTTGTTTTCTGAAAACATTTTTGAGGATATTTATTAAAACAAAAAGTAAAAAATATTGGTTTTTTTTTAAATTGTTGCTCTTTTTTTGCAAAAAATAAAAACCTCAGAGGTGATCAAGTATGACCAAAAGAAAGCCCTATTTGTGGGAAAAAAAATTATATCAATTTTGTTTGGGTACAATGTCCTGGTCATTAAGCAGCCAAATCTTCCTGTCTGTAAGTGGTTAAAATTCACACATATTTGGTTTCTTAGCTTCTTTTTTTACTTTTTTTTAATAAACAGAAGGTCTACAGTGTGTTGACATAACTAATTGGATTGACAATTGAACCAAACTTCCGTTGCAGTCTGGGTGTGTACAGTTCCTTGAAAAATTATTCATAACCCTTGAAATTTTCCACATTTTGTCATGTTACAACCAAAAACGTAAATGTATTTTATTGGGATTGTATGTAACACAAAGTGACACATAATTGTGAAGTGGAAGGAAAATGATAAAAGATTTTCATTTGTTTTTACAAATAAATAAACAAATAAATATATGAAAAGTGTGGCGTGCATTTGTATTCAGCCCCCTTTACTCTGATACCCCTAACTAAAATCTAGTGAAACCAATTGCCTTCAGAAGTCACCTAATTAGTAAATAGAGTCTATCTGTGTGTAATTTAATCTCAGTACAATACAGCTGTTCTGTGAAGCCCTCAGATTGTTAAAGAACCTTAGTGAACAAGCAGCATCATAAAGGCCAAGAAACACACCAGACAGGTGTCACGGTTCCTACTGTGCTATGCAAACGGCCAGACGTGGTCACGCCCCAAGTGGCTCAAGGAGGTATTGAACCCATCTGTCCTTTATGGAAGAGTGGCAAGCAGCAGAATCAACTGCCTGCATGTGGTACTAATAGGATCAGAACAACAGCAATTGTCTTCAGGTAGCTTTGGGTGCACACTGCACAGTGTACACTAACTGTAAATACTGCAGCTGCCTGCCTGTGGTATTAATAGGATCAGAACAACAGCAATTGTCTTCAGGTAGCTTTGCACTGTGCAGAGGACGCACTACACTAACTGTAAATACTGCAGCTGCCTGCGGTACTAATAGGATCAGAAGAAATCAAAAGAACACCACCAATTTTCTTCAGGTAGCTTTAGGTGCACACTGTGCAGAGGACACACTACACTAACTGTAAATACTGCAGCTCCCTGCGGTACTAATAGGATCAGAAGAACACCACCAATTTTCTTCAGGTAGCTTTAGGTGCACACTGTGCAGAGGACGCACTACACTAACTTGTAAATACTGCAGCTGCCTGCGGTACTAATAGGATCAGAAGAACACCACCAATTTTCTTCAGGTAGCTTTAGGTGCACACTGTGCAGAGGACACACTACACTAACTTGTAAATACTGCAGCTGCCTGCGGTACTAATAGGATCAGAAGAACACCACCAATTTTCTTCAGGTAGCTTTAGGTGCACGCTGTGCAGAGGACGCACTACACTAACCGTAAATACTGTAGCTAATAGGACTAATAGGATCAGAAGAACACCAGCAATTTTCTTCAGGTAGCTGTAAATACTGTAAAAACACCTGCCTGCCTGTCAGTAGGAAGAGAATAACAGGAACGGATCTAGCTAAACTGAATACAGTGTATGTATGTATATATATATATATATATATATACAACACCTAGGATACACAATACACTGTAAGTGCAGCTAACTGACTCGCCTGCCTACTCTATCTAACTTAAATCAAATGACACTCTCTCAACGCCGGAACACACTACAGGGCCGACGTGCAGGCGGCCTTATATAGTGTGGGGCGTGTACTAAACCCCCTGAGCCATAATTGGCCAAAGCCACCCTGGCTTTGGCCAATTACGGCTCTCTGTACAGAGGGTGCTGTGATTGGCCAAGCTTGTGGGTCAAAGTGCATGCTTGGCCAATCATCAGCCAGCAATGCACTGCGATGCCGCAGTGAATTATGGGCCGTGACGCGCCACTCGAACAGTCGAACAAGCAATGTTCGCGTCGAACATGGATTCGACTCGACCTCGAAGCTCATCCCTAATGTTAGGGGAAGATACATTTTTCAATTTCCTTCTCTCAGCAGCTCAGAAAGGTAAGGTAACATCTGATGAAGCAGAGATAGCTGGGCAAGTGATCTTCAGCCAGGTGAGGGGCTCTCCAATATTTCACGGAGTGGCAGAGTATGCTCAGATGCAGTGGCGGCTGGTGCTCAAAATTTTTTGGGGGTCCGCAAACAAACTGAAAAATTCTGAAAAATACTGAAACAAAAACATCATATGCAGCCACTGTTCCCATTATATGCAGCCACTGTGCCCCATCAAATGCAGCCACTGTGCCCCATCAAATGCAGCCACTGTGCCCCATCAAATGCAGCCACTGTGACCATCAAATGCAAGCACTGTGCCCATCAAATGCAGCCACTGTGCCCATCATATGCAGCCTCTGTGCCCATCATATGCAGCCACTGTGCCCATCAATTGCAGCTACTGTGCCCATCATATGCAGCCTTTGTGCCCATGATATGCAGCCTCTGTGCCCCATCAATTGAAGCCTCTGAGCCCATGAAATGCAGCCTCTGTGGCCATCATATGCAGCCTCTGCGCCCATGAAATGCAGCCTCTGTGCCCCATCAATTGCAGCCTCTGTGCCCATGAAATGAAGCCTCTGTGCCTATTATATGCTGCCTCTGTGCCCATGAATTGCAGCCTCTGTGCCCCATCAATTGCAGCCTCTGTGCCCATGAAATGAAGCCTCTGTGCCTATTATATGCTGCCTCTGTGCCCATGAAATGCAGCCTCTGTGCCCATCATATGCAGCCACTGTGCCCATCAATTGCAGCTACTGTGCCCATCATATGCAGCCTTTGTGCCCATGATATGCAGCCTCTGTGCCCCATCAATTGAAGCCTCTGTGCCCATGAAATGCAGCCTCTGTGGCCATCATATGCAGCCTTTGCGCCCATGAAATGCAGCCTCTGTGCCCCATCAATTGCAGCCTCTGTGCCCATGAAATGAAGCCTCTGTGCCTATTATATGCTGCCTCTGTGCCCATGAATTGCAGCCTCTGTGTCCCATCAATTGAAGCCTCTGCTCCCATCATATGCAGCCACTGTGCCCCCCCTGCCCGCCTGCTCGCTGTCTGACCGGCACTTACCCCATCTTGATGGCGGGTCAGGCAGCTGGTGTCAGCGGCGAGCTGTGGGACGAGTAGCGCGGATCAGGCGATGTCTCCTGTGTTCTCTGTGTGTCTCTTCTTTGCTTCTGCTAGCTGTCCAACGGGATCGCATGTGCCTTCAGCCAATCAGGTGACTGGTATTAGACCCGCACCTCCTGATTGGCGGAGAGGCGGTTCAGTGTTAGAAAAGCAAATATTAATTTGCTTTTCTAACACGCCTGGGTGGACTGCGAGCGCACTGCTCTGCGCTCCAAGTCCATCTTTTTTTAAGCCTATTAGAGACTATGGCTCTAATCAGGTGCTTAAAAAAACACCCCTGCCGCTGGAATTCAGGCATCCGAAAATGGGCCGGACGTCTGAATAGGGGGTGGCTACAGCGGCCATGAATAGATTCATGCAATGCAATGTAATGCATGAATCTAATTATTTGTCATATAGGGGACAGCATGACAGAGGGGGGCAGCACCCGTGTGCCCTTAATGGACGGGCCGCCCCTGCTCAGATGCAGGTTCTCCTTTTCCAATAACTCTCTGTGTTCCTGAACATGTTAGTGGAAGATACATTTTTCAGGTTCCTTCTCAGCAGCTCAGAAAGGTAAGGTAACATCCGATGAAGCAGAGATAGCTGGGCAAGTCATCTTCAGCTAGGTGAGAGGCTCTCCACTGTCAGAACCAGCGTATGTTCAGTCAAAAAAAGGCACCAGGCAGTTTAAGTCATAATGTGCTAGTATGCATTGCATACAAATGAAGCCCTCCAGCGGCCCTCTGTCACCGCGAAAGGTGCTTCCATCTTCACCCAGTCTTCCTTCCGGGTTCGCAGGCTTCAGCAATATGAATGGTCGAGGCGGCAATGACGTCACTCCCACGCATGTGCATGGGAGTCACTGTTTATGACATGGCTCTGAAGGAACAGTTTGGGTATGCTGTTCCTTCAGAGCGCATGCGCCAGTGATGTCACTGGCTGTATCTAAAGTAAATATCTACGGTGCAGGTTTAGGAGATATTTACTGTACCTATAGGTAAGCCTTATTATAGGCTTGCCTATAAGTAAACATCATACAAGGGAGTTTACTCCTACTTTAAAAGCATGTTGATTGTCCAGAAGATGAGTTACTGTGGGAAGCACCTTCCTGAATGTTACCAGAGTATTCCAGATCCAGTGGGGTGGCTCTGTATTCTTGCAGGGCCTGGGATTCTTCAAGCTATTTACCTGTGTCTCCAGAGCTACCCTGGACACTGCTTGGGTCACTGTTTGAAGATCATCGTGAGTAGCTGTATTCTGTAAAGTTTTACTGAAGTAATAATTCTCAGCTTGACTCTTTGTTGCTATAGAGTCTTGTAGACACTATGCAATGCAGCCACATTTTAACCTGACTGAGTCCCAGAGACATTACTATGAAGTGCCCATGTTTGTGCAGCTTTTACAATCTGTTTTGTAATATTTTGCAGTGTTTTGCAGTTACTCCCTGTCTGATCATTTCCCTAATTACATATTCTGTAGCAACAACCAATACAGACATACTGGTAGGTTAATTGGCTCAACTGGCTGCTATAGAAATACAAACTAAATTAGATTAAAGTGGCAGATGGTGGTATATTTTTTTGAGGGGGGCGGCAATCCACCTGACGCCACCTCCCCCCCAGGTCGGTTGGTCACCAGCCCCGCACTTACCCCATCTAGGTCGCAGGCAGTGATTCCTCCGGGCGGCGGCTTCCCCTGCATCTCTTCCCTCCTCCTCCTCTTGGCCAATAGGATAATTTCTCCTCTTGGCCAATTGGGTGACGGTCTTAGGACCCGCTTCCTGATTGGCAAGGTGGAGAATCAGGAAGACAATAACGAATATTAATTCGCTATTGTCATGCAACTATATGGGCTCAGGGCGCAGTGCTCAGCACCACAAGCCCACCTTTTTTTTACGCCAATTAGAGCCTCAGGCTCTAATCACGTGCTTAAAAAAAAAAACAATTGGAATCCATGCATCCGGAGCTCTGCATGTAGATTAGGGGCCGGGCGCATGGATTAGGGGTGCAGGGCCCCTGCGCCCCGCATGGACGGGCTGCCACTGATTAGCACCTTAAATTTTGAAATATGAAATATAATTTTTTTTCTGCATACTGATTAGCATCCAACGTAGAAGAATTAGTTGCTCATAAATCATATTGCGAATTTCTGTCATCATATGTTTGCTTGCTGGTTTATAAAGCTTGCAATATTTGTGGCCACTATGCTTTGGAATCTGCAGTTACATGCACATGGCATTGAAAAAATCGTAACTCAAAGCTTTGGGGCTTTGTATAAGGGTGCGGTCTTCAGTCAGTGGAAACAGCAAATTCCAATTTGTTGTGGAATTGAAGGGAATTCCAAGCAGCCATTTCATTTGCTTTATGCAACGCCACACCTGGAAGCCTTACGCAAATAATAATAATCTTTTTGGCTGGATATCTAATACACTTACTGAGCTACCCACTTTTTGATTCTGCGCCAATTTTATTCCTTGTGCCAGTTTTCCTTTTTGTTGAGGTTATTATTCTATGGTTAGTAATTCTGAGCAAGGTCAGTTCAGGTAAATTACAATTTGCTAATTTTAACACCCAAAGTTAACATACAAAACAATATATATATATATATATATATATATATATATATATATATATATATATATATATATGTATATATATATATTTATTTATTTATTTATTTATTTATACACACATACATACATACATACACACACACACACACATATACATACACATATACACAAATTATAAATATTTTCAAATACATTTGATTATAAAATCATATAATATATTATAATAATATTTGAATATTTATTTTCAAATAAATATTATATAACATTTTACAAATATTTTTAAGTAGTAAGGATCCAGTGATTAATATAGCTAAAATATTCTGGCCTATGTGACAAATTGTCTAAGACAGTGGGGGGTTATTTACTAAAGGCAAATCCACTTTGCACTATAAAGTGGATTTGCTGTAGATCCGAGGGGGACATGCAAGGAAAATAAAAAACAGCATTTTAGCTTGCACATGATTGGATAATAAAATCAGCAGAGCTTCCCCTCATTTCAGATCTACCCCTCAGATTTACAGCGACTGCACTTCCAAGTGCACTTTCAGTGCAATTTCAAGTGCACTTTGCATTTGTAGTTTGCACTTACAGTGCAAAGTGGATTTGCCTTTCGTAAATAACCCACAGTCTGTCTGTGTTACCCATAGCAACCAGAGTTTTCAATTCCCTCTCAGATACTTAGATACTCAGATACAAATACTGAACTAAGGATCGTGATTTGATTGTTTGCTATTGCTATAGAGCAACACAAACTGAAAGAGACCAGTCAATTTTAAGTTTTATCATTGGCCATCAGCCTATCGAAACTTTAGGCATCAAGTAAAGATTATCAGTGAAATGCCACTGCAAGCAAAAAGCATGGTCAAACCACTGCCCAAATTACTTTTTTTGCACTTTATATATTTAAAAGCAAATTTGAGCTTTTCACATTACTTCTGAGAGAGATAGACTGTGCTGTTACAGTGTTTTGTGTTGTGTAACTTCCCTGAGGACCGCAGAGAATGAGACCTGGAACCAGGGAACTTCTCTGAAATTTTTTTCCCAGAGTGGGAATCTAAACAGGAATACTGAAAGTCATAAAGATGAAATGAGAAACACATTCAATGAACACAGTGACAATTAAAGCCACTCAGTAGGCAAGCTGTATGCTGACTCAGTTTAAGTGCAAAACTTATATGATTGACCTGAGTGCCCTTTTAACCTTCGTAGATGAATTAAAATGAGAATGCAAAGAAGTCATCAAAGCAAAGAAGTCATCAAAGCAAAGAATATATGTAAAAAGACAGACTTTAAAAAGTGTTCTTTCGTGAACAACAAAGAAGCTAATAACAACAGTGGCTACATCCTGAATGAAATTTTGGAAGTCATTTTAATTTATTAGGTTATTTATGTTATATGATCTGAAATTCAGTTTGAACTTCAGAGGAGCAAGGCTGTAAGAATTAAGAACCTTCTCAGCCAGCCGGTTGACCACTTTGCACCTTCTCAGCCAGCTAATTTACAGTAAGGAACTTCAGAGGTAAGTTATAACTTGGTGTTGGGTCAATCCCAATTAATGATTAGTGTTGATAAAGTTATTCTTTGAAGGTTGAGAATTTCTTTGGACATAGTTACTTAAAGGGTCAGAATATTTAGGTGAGCAGGAACACTTAAACTTTACAGGTGGACAGCAACAGAACAATGAATTATGGCAGGCAGATTATGTTAGTGTAGTATTATAAGAAGCCAGGGTGTTACTCAACCAACCAAGTACCATCTATATAACATATATTTTTTTGGGGTGGACTGACCCTTTAAGCCTGACCATCGATCCTGTACAACACTGTGAAAGAATGCCAATTCATCAAAAGAGAGAACTTTGCCTGTGTTCTCCTATCTTGAGCTATAAACTTTGGATGAAACTAGAGAGACCAGCAAAATAAGAACCATTGTAGAATAACTGTAGAATAACTGATATAGAATCCAGTCAGTCATAGCCAACAGTAAATGTCTTCTTTTAAAATAGCTTAATTACTGCTTGAGTTAGAAGACTTGTCTACCTCTCCTTCCCACCCAAGTGCAATTGATAGTAGTTTTCTGTTAAATTTCAGGATGGAAATGTAGCCACATTATGGAAATGTCTGCTCACATTTTTAGCATTAAGCAGCATAGCTATAATTCTAATACATTTTTGACATTCTGCCTGGATCTCCTCCTGCGGGGTGCCCGCTCCCGACCTCTAGCGCCTGGAAACTCTCCAGCCACATCAGATAAGTATCCTCCCCTTTGCTTTTACCCACCTCCATGGCTACGATCTTAACCTTAAATGTCCACAGCTTGAACTACAATAGAAAAAGACACCTGGCACTGGGGGAGTTTAGGCAATCAGGAGCAGATGTCATTATGGTCCAGGAAACACATTTTGACAAAGGGGGCTCCTTTGCATTTGCCTCCAAGTATTATCCCCAGATCTACCTCTCCTCGGGACTCCATAAACGAGCGGGGGTCGCCATCCTTATTAAGATAAGTGATCCCCAAGGCCACTTTATTATCCTCCGGGGTCTATGGCAAACACAGGAGGTTACTTTCTGTGTGGTTTACGCCCCAAATGTTAAACAGGTCAGGTTCCTGTCTAGGGTGTGTGCACATCTCTTCAGATTGGACCATGGGCTACTGGTATTGGGGGAGACTTCAACTTAACCCAACTAGCTACTTCAGATCGCCATGTGGTGAACCCCAGGGCATCCCCGGCCCGAGCACTTAGAGACTCAAAGCTATTTCGACAGCTCTCCAGACGTTATGCTCCTTTTGATGCCTGGCAGGTCCTTCATCCTGGCGACCAACAGTACACTTTCTACTCGGCCCCCCCATCGCACACATTCCCACATAGTCTGTTGCTCTCCCCCCTGCTTTTCGCGCTTTGCGTGGAGCCCCTGGCCGCCACTATTCGTGGAAACACAGACATAAAGAGCATATTGGTTAGAGGTAGGGAGTTTAAAATTTCACTAAATCGGAGGCCCTTCCAGTTAACATCCCTGGCGTAGATTAAGAAAAAATGACCGCTAGAATACAGAACAGACTGGAGGTCCATGATAAGGTCTGGGAGCTGTGGCACCTCTGGGAGGATCCACCCTGAACAGGTAGATAAGCCAATGCGATGATCTCTTACTCTCTCTTCCCCCTCTCTCTTTCCTTTCTTTTCACTAGGAGTCCCCTAGTGACTCCTATTTTCATATATGCAAGTTAATATATTTTGTTGATAACTATATGGATGCACTTACAATGTTCTAATAGCATCAGATTTGTAACCACTGTTGCCTTTAAGTAAAACACCAATTGCTGATCGTGATTGTGTAACAATATGTGTTACTGGTGAAGACCGAAATCATCTTGTTTATGTACACATGTAATGCATTGCATTTGTCTATGTCAAAATGTATAAATAAAACTGTTATTTGGAAAGAAAAAAATTCTTGACATTTTTACATATGTGTTTGTTTTTTTTCCTTTAATTTAACGATCAATTTATGTTTCCACTTTTTTTTATATTTATTTTTTACAGACAGAATAACCTATAAAATAGTATCATTTGTAAATAAGTGTTAGTAAGAAAAAAAATGTAATGGCAAAATAAATCAGTTGTTTTTCTTTTGTATGTAATTGAATATGGCCTTTGTCTGTGATTTTTCTACAGAAGATAGTCATATATTCCCATCCACTGTTTTTTTACCTTTAAGTTTAACTGTAATAAATAGGATTCAGCTCCCTGGAACCCTTTCTGAAGTTTTTATTTACGAGCACCCATGTGGTTCAAACTGCTGAATTTATGCCTTAGTCTTTTAAAAGGTGTAACCTTGCCTTAACTTTTTACTCTATAAATCCTGTCCAGAAACTGAACATCCTTTGAAGAAAAGAGAGTGAGAGTTTAGTGTCAGATCTCAGCCAAAGTTTAAAATGTTTTATTTATTGCCTGGATTTAGATCAAAAATTCAAATAACTCAAAGTAGACAAGGCTTGTCTTGAAGGAGCAGTTCTCTCCTGTAAGCAGCATAAGCGTTGCTTTAATGTAATCCATCATTGTGCCGTATTCAAACATACAGACTTATTTATAGACAGTCTATACATGGGGTTCTACACATGATGGAAATTGTAGACCAGGGTCAGGTAGTGAAAAAATATGGTCTCCATAGCTTAAAACATCACAAAAAACTGATACTTTCAAGTGGTTTCCAGTGGCTGGAATTTGAATCACCCACTGGTGTACTTTATAGAATCCTATATCCACGGTGTCCCGTGATGGTTATGGGAGAGATAACCTCACCCTTGGTTTCAGCTAGTCCACGCCCTCCAATTATATTTGTATAGGTTATCACAGATAGATGGAATGTGCTCACACTGGCAATAGTAAGATCTTCTATGTCTGTATGTGTGTAATCGGTGGTAATCAGGCAAAATGCCCACAAAGTATTTTCGGTGACACTAGTCCTTGCAGCTTTCCTAAATATTTGGTTGCAACACAATAATTTAGTGACATAAATGGCATAAAAGGAACTGGATAGTGTCTGTAAACATTTTTTAAGGCTAGATAAAGTAATAGCACTTAAATGATAAAAATAGGAGATCACGTATCAGGAAACACCCAAGAGGCAGGCATAACACACAGTTTAGTCCATACATGCTGGTCACTAAGCAAAACTGAAAACTGGTCCAGTGCTGTAAGATGTCATAGGTGACTCCCTGCAGTGGCTTGACTGTGTGGTTCAATTTCCAGACTTTTTCCAGGCACTTGTCAGGGATTTTTACTTTACTGTTGGATCAATTTTAAGACGAACAAATGGACAGACCATGTTGGGTTGTGTATTAATGGGAAGGAGGTTAAGTGAGTTGTGAATTTAAAAGTTTTTAGGTGTCCATGTTTCCCCCAAGCTGTAGATAAGCTGTTGAATGAAGTATGATTTTAATTGGACTTTTAATGTAGAGGTAAATGTATAAGTGCAATTATTGTTAGTTTTTTTTATTTATTTGTTATGAATTTACTGTATGCTGCTATGTGGAAGAGGTTGCTGTGAAATTAAATATTGCCATAAACGGTATGAGTTTTATCAGGAACCAGTCCAAATGTATTCAGTCAGTGACCCTGTAGGTTGCCTCTCGCCCAACACCCCTTGATTGAAACATCAAAAAAGCTTGGTGGGGTAAATAGATAAAAAATATATACCAGGGTATAGCCAGCCTTACTTACATTGTGTTTTAATGTAGCTCTAAATAAAGTATAACATTTTACAGAATGGGGGGGGGGGGGGGTGTAGTAAAAGACATGTGGGTTCCCCATAATACCTGCTAGGAAGGTCAGAAATCAGATAGTCAGGAACTCTGGAGACATTTCAGTGAACCCAAGGAGTGTGATTTACAAATAGGCTGTCCAGTTTGCAAGGGAAGTTGATGTGAATGTGCTGAAAGCTCTGTGGATTTCCATCATCCAAAGATGTGTGTAGCGCTTATCCCCGCAGGAGCCACTGGTGATGATAGGCCCTCTGTTCTGCCATGACTCTCTTAACTGCTCGGTCCCTGCTGACACATTTGGTCATAGACTAAAAGTCAGCTACACCTGTGTGATTTAAGCATTAGAAATTAGAACACAGAAATTAAGCCACAGGCAGCTTGGTGATATAATAATTGAACGTATTATGGCAAGGCAAAAAAACAAGCTGTAAATCAATAAACAATTAATTGCCCAGACTTACGGATACTATAATGGATAAATGGTCAATAAACCTCTAACCTGCACTTAAAAGAATTATAGCAAGGTTAAACTGACCCAGATGCAATTAGAGTCTCCAGAATGGCATCAACTACCTTAGAAGACAAAAAAGGTCCTTTTGTGCTCGCTACGCTTACAGCCCCTATTGCGGGTCGGTGTATGCGTTTCTATTGTATGGGTTACCCCTGAATGTGGATGTAAATACCTGGTGCCTGATATTCAATGTTGGCCGGCTTTTGGTGGGGCCCATCTCTAGATGGTGCACATAAACTGTCCCTTTGTCCCAGTGGCTTGACAATCAGCAGGTTCCAGCAATCAGGCCCCAGCGGTTTAGTCTCTCAGCTCAGATCCTCAAACAGGCTGCAGTCTCTCAATGATGTAGCAACAGGCCTCGCCAACTCAGGTTCCATGACACAGTGGCTCTCTCTGTGGCTCAGTCTCTCATTTTGGTCCACATAAGCTTTATACCCTGACTCTAAGGACACAGCAAAGGCACCGATCTCCACACTGGCCCTGTCCTCTCTGATGCCATGCACAGACCCCAGCAACAAATCTGCTCCGTTCCGTTCACTGAGGTGATCTCCCTGAGCTTTGTACATTTGCCCAGTAAAATGCTGTCCTTTGTAGTGCAAGGAATCTTTGATATTGTAGTTCTGCAGCCAATAACTTGCATTACCTTGTAATCCTTCTGTAAATACAAATCCCATGAACATCCCCTGTTTGCACCATCCATTAAAGGAAGGAGTGGCTTAACTCTATTTTTCTCCCCCTTGCTGTTGATTAGTTTGAGTTGCTCCTGCTGGAAGGGGGGATGAGGGGACTTTACCACAAAGCTTACATTGCCTCCCAGTCACTGCAGCTATAGACAACTTCTGCAGAGAAATGGGGGTGGAGTATGTGCTAGAGAGCCACTTAGATCTCAGTGCAGCGCAGAGGAAGAAAGAAGCCCACCAATGGTGCTTACGTCACTGGGTAACTAGGACATGGATAGCCATGCTGTGGTTGATCATGTGTTATTGACTGGCACAGGATTCATTTAAGAAATCCTTCAAGCAGAACTATATTGTTCTTAAAATACCTTTACACAGGTAGAATTTTTTTATTCTGCTCCTTTATCTACACTCACAGCCACCCACTGATTTACAGATCTGTGCTGACATGCAGTGTGATTTGCAGTAGTCTACATCTATCAGGGAGACATATTGGGCAACCATTGTTCAATGAGGGCTGTCAAAGTTGACACAGGAAAATGGATGCAAATACGTTGGAACTTGACATCTGTGTCAAGACTATCATTGACATTTGTCCACCTGTGTGCAGCAGAGTAAAAAGAGACAGCATCATAGGACACTTACAACATGAGGGTTTTTTAAGTGCGTATTGTGTGGGAGCCTTATTGGGTAATTCCAGTAACACAGTTTAAGAGGAAACAATCATTAAGCTTTCTGTGACTCTAAAAGTATTTCATCACTTCCTCTTTCCCTGTAGAATCTTCAATGGAATCACCAATGCTTATAGGCCGAAACTTAACACCATTAACCACAAATGTTATGTTGCCATCCAAAACTGAGCATCGCATCTGCTGAATTTAGCCACTGCAGCAGATATCATTTACTTGTATGTGAAAACAAACTTGCTAAAAATTCTGTAACACTACAAACTAACATAAAACTGAGCTTCTAACGGAATATACAACAATTTATATGAAATATTAATATTTATCCATTAAACGCAATAGCTAATTTTCCCCTTGTGAGGTTTCTGAAACCACTTAAAATTCTGCCCTGCTGTGATGAGCTAAAAGCTCCGTAATTTATGCAACAAGCAGTATACTGATCACTTTTACTTTCCTTGTAGATGGTTTACAGCACTGTTACAGGTATTTACTGTATGCAATATAAAGTATATGTAGCAGCACAATATTAAAGGACTTAACTTACCATTTAGTCCCAGGCTATATGCGCTGATCAATAACTTATTGTTAACTTGTGTTATGTATAATCAGTAATCTTTCTTTATAGTCACATCCTAAAGGGAAAGGATGGTGGGAATACAGTTTATCAACACAAATTCATATTTCAAATCTATTTCAACTGCAGCTCTGAAAGTTCCACATTTCATACTTGATTGGGTGTGCAAAGCCTGGTACATACTAAGTTTTTTTCATTCAACCCAGCGAGCAGAACGGAACAGATTGCTGTACTAATACAAGTAATGTTAGTACAGTGATCTCCCCTGCTGTGCTGTGGTGGTCTAACAGGGAGGCCCCCCCCCCCGCCCAGAACACACTGATCAAATGCTGGTTTTCCAGCATGCTCATTTGACAGAATACAGTCGTGAGGTTGGCTTCTGTCGGACGGGCAGTTGTACACATCGATGGTCCCTACTGTACTGGCTGATTTCGGACAGTATTCAACTTGTGCGTACTCGGCATAAGGTGTTTACACAGGATAGGCATGGGCAAAGTTTATACATGTGCCAGGGAGCTGAGCTGGAACTCTCAAAGTAAAACTAAACCCATTGATTCTTTTTTTAAATTTTTTTATAAATTCTTTATTTTCAAAGAAACAGTGTTACTATTCCACAAAAAAAAACAACAAAAAACATCTCACAATCATGACATAGCATTTATCATAAAACTTGCCAATCTAATGGCTAACAAAATTTGCTATTAAAAATACTGCTATACTGTATTGTCATTAAATTAATATTTTAATGCGATTAACCAAGTAGCGTCCTGGCTAAGAGCAAAGAATAGAAAAAGAAAGGAGAGAAGAAAAAAATAAAAAAAGGACCCAAACACAATCGCCCATTTGCCCCTCTATTCACTGTTAGCTAAACTCTACGGGGTATATTGGTAGTCCAATTACTGCTGAGAGGCTAGAGAGATCTGTTATATCTGTTTCTTATAGATAAAATAGGGAGTCCAGTCTCTCCACTTGCTCTTTCAACATCATAGTAAGGTTTTCCATTTGTTGGATTTCTGCTACCCTGGTAAGCCAGTATGATCTGTTTGGAGTGGTCGTACTCTTCCACAACGCCGGTAAGCACACCCTCGCTGCCGTAAGGAGATGTTTTAGAAGTGAGTTTTTGTATTTTTTTTAATAGATAGAGGGATATCATATAGTAAGAAAACTGCTGGGTTTTCCCCAAGGGATACACCTGTAATTGTTTTAACTGATTCAGCAACCATTATCCAAAACTCTTTCAGCTTTGGACATTCCCAAAATATATGTAACAAGGTGCCCTCAGACTCAAGACATCGCCAACAAACATTCGAAACCTGTGGGAACATCTGATGTAGTACAGCCAGTGTTCTGTACCATCTAGTAAGGATTTTATATCTCCCTCTTGATACCTGCTCGCCAATGATGCCTTATGTGCGAATAGTAAGATCCTGTCCTTCTGAGCCTGAGAAAATGTAACCCCCAGGTCCCTTTCCCATGATTGAAGAAAAGCGAGTTCTTGTGGTGCTTCCAGTCTAATCATTGAAGCATAGAAATGTGACAGCGAGTGTCTCAATGGTTCTCCCCTTAAGCATAGTTGTGCAAACACAGGAGGTGCACGTACTACAGTTGGCAACAATCAGAGGAACGTACTAAGCTGTGTCGTCAAAGAAAATCCAGGTCTATGAAGCTGCGCTACACCTCTCTGCTCGTCATCAGCCGATTACCTAATGAAAAATGTAAAAGCCTCCTTAAGCCCTCCTGTAGCAGGGCTACAAAGTAAGGGTCTTTTAGGGCCGGCTGGAAAGCCAGTGTACCCAGAATTGGAGTTAAGGGGCTAGGATATGGTGAAATAGTTGTAGATTTAAAAATCTTTTTCGTAATCCGTACCGTGGCTCCCAGTTGGATGCAGCTTTACCGTTCATGAAATATCCGTGTCCGTAAGCCATGGGAGACCTTCCAAAGGCAAAGCAATCGTCGCCTGCTCCATGTGGACCCAAGGCTTCTTATTTTGATGCACACACCAATCAGTCACCCTTGCCAAATGCGCAGCTTCATGATATTTAACTGGGTCGGGAAACCCAATTCCTCCCCTTTCCTTAGGGAGCGACAAAATTGCCCTACGCACTCTCGCTGGTTTTCAGGCACAGATAAACCTCAAGAATCTTGAACAAAGGTCTCTCAGGAAACCGAGAGGAATTTTAATGGGCAAGGTCTGTAGTAAATATAAAAGTCTTGGCATCACATTCATCTTTATGATATTGGTCCAACCAAACAATGTAAAAAAACCCCTATCCCAACATTGAAAATCAAGTTTCAACTGTCGTGCCAACGGAGCAAAATTAAAGGGGTTGTAAAGTTGTTTTTTTTTTTTTTTTAAAATAACAAACATGTTATACTTACCTTCACTGTGCAGCTCGTTCTGCACAGAGTGGCCCCGAACCTGGTCTTCTGGGGTCCCTCGGCGGCTGTTTCAGCTCCTCCCCGCAAGCATTTACCACCTTCATGCGAGCTCCCTCGCACGGTGGTGAGTGCTTGCGGGCGCGCTCCCGTGATACAGCTGGCGGCTATAGCCGCTCGCTGTATCACTCGGCCCCGCCCCCCGGCGCGCCGCGTCATCGGATGTGATTGACAGCAGCGCGAGCCAATGGCTGCGCTGCTTTCAATCCATCCACTGCAGCCAATCAGCGACCAGGCTGAGCTGCAATGAAGCTGACGAGGACGAGGAGCGAAGATTCGAGGTGTCAGGTAAGTAAAACGGGGGGCCTGGGGGCGGCGGTACTGTCAAAAGTTTTTTCACCTTAATGCATAGAATGCATTAAGGTGAAAAAATTTTTACCTTTACAACCCCTTTAAGTTCAAACACCCTATTTAGTTTGTTTGGGATATTTGTTCCCAAGTATCGTATATAATAATCTGTCCATTTGAATTTAAATTGGGTAGTTATCTGATGTTGAAGGGACATTTTCAGCTCCACTCCTATCGCCTCAGATTTACTATAATTCACCTTAAAATTGGGGAGCGCTCCGTATGTGCTTAATTCTGACAAAAGGGATGGGAGGGACATGAGTGGGGAGGTTATGAAAATTATCAAATCGTCCGCACAAGCGGCGAGTTTCTGTTCCCCTCCTTTTGTTGGAATGCCCCTGATATCTAAATGGGCACGGATAGTTCTTAAAAAAGGTTCTTATGTAAGAATAAAAATAATGGGTGATAATGGACAACCCTGGCGCATCCCATTACATATGGGGAAGGCATCTGACATTATGTCATTATTCTTGACTCGAGCTGACGGGGCGGAATATAAACTTATAAGCCAACTTTGCATCCTGGTCCCCAATCCTATTTGTTGTAGCATGGCTTTCAAAAATGTCCAATCAACAATGTCAAATGCTTTCCCCGCATCGGCGGATATAAGCACTAAGGGTTTATGATTGATTTGGGAAAAATGGATTGCACTCAGAACCCGTTGCCAGGGGCGTAACTAGAAATCACAGGGCCCCATAGCAAAATGTTGTATGGGCCCCCCTGCAAACAGCCCCCCTCCCAAAAAAAAATGAACTTTGCATAAGGTATTATTATATTAACTGTTATACATGTTATACATGTAACATACACCTAGTAGAATAATTGTAAATGTAGTGCACGAATAGGCCAGCAGCAGGGACTCCACTGAGCTCAGCATTCATGTTCTTCTCATAGAATAGTGAGCACACACCTGCTACTACATTACAAACCTGGAAGTTGGCTGGGGGGCCCTCCCTCAGGCACTCAGTCAGGCGGCTCGGGTAGCGGCCCTCTCGGGCGGGAGGAGGAGAGAAGGCTGCGGGCAATGCACTGCAGGCAGCGGGAGTTGGCCCCGGGACTGGCTGGCACTGGGCACAGGCTGCCGTGGATCTACACCACAGAATGCCGCTGGAGGAGGAGATACAGACGCTCACTCTGGACTGGGCTCTGGCTGCTGCTCTCTCTTTGCTGCTGCGGCTGGAGGCGGAGAAGGAGAGGAGGTGGGTGGACTCGGAGTGTTGCGCAGGGCAGCTCTAGGTAAGGCAGCCCTCGCGACGCTCAGCCTCTGACTGACTCTGCCGATGACGTCACTGGTTGCTAGACGTGAGGTGGGGTGGCCCTAGCAACCACTTTGGCAGTGTTGATCAGGGTGGCTATGTGTCCTTATTTCATTCCGGGACACTGTATTGTCCCGGAATAAAGGTCCTTGGGACACAAATCTGAAATGAGGGACAATCCCAGGAAATCCGGGACACGTGGGTACCCTACTGCGGGCAGCAGGCCTCATTCGGCAGGGGGCCCCACTTGGCTGCGGGCCCCATAGCGCCCGCGTGGGTCGCTATGGCGGTAGTTCCGCCACTGCCCATTGCGTATTGTCTCTGCCTTCTTTATCAGGGGTGAAGCCTGCTTGATCTGGGTGTACTAAAGAGGGGATATGGCTCAACAGTCTGGTAGCTAGGATCTTTGTGAAAATGTTGAGATCCATAATGAGTACAGAAATTGGGTGATAACTAGGGCACAGGGATGGATCTTTCCCCTCTTTTGGGGATTACTGTTATATGAGCTAGGAGCATATCTGCCGGTATTGCCTGCTCGTCGCGTAAAGAATTAAACTCCGCTATAAATCTCTGTGCCAATTTTATCAGAGTAGGTCTTATAATAAGACAGAGTATACCCATCAGGGCCAGGGGCTTTACCAGGTTTCAGTGATTTAAGGGCTCCTAGAAACTCGTCCACAGTAAGTGGGGTATCTAATTCCTTAAGGCTACTTTCAAACTGAGGAGGGCAGGCGCTATTTTTAGTGCCGCTTTACCATAATTTTGGCTTTCACATTGGAGTGAATTGAGCGGCTCTTTCAGGGCGCTTTGCAGGTGCTATTTTTAGCACTATAGCACCTGCAAAGCGCCTCAGTGTGAAAGTAACCTCGACAGTCAGTTTGGGCATTCCCGACGCTTGAAGATATTACCGAGCGGCCTCCCATCTGCTGTATAATGCTGTATAATGCCAGGGGAGAAATTTGCCCCTCTAACTGGTATAGGCTGGCATAGTAGTCCCTAAAAGCCTGTGCAATCACCTGTGAGGAGCTAACTAGGGCGTCGCCTCGAGTTGTGATACGGGCAATGTAGTTACATGCCCTGGTATCTCTGAGAGCATTAGCTAGCTTCCTACTCAGTTTGTTTCCAAACTCATAGAATGCTTGCCTACAGCGAGTTAATTTCGCTTTTGCTTTAGCCATGAGTAATACGTTTAACTGATCGCGTAAACCTGAGTGTTTCTCCTCTGTCTGCTGTGCTTCAGATTTTTTATGGGCCAATTCCAATACCCGAATGTCCCTGAGTAATGAATCTAACTGAGCAGTTAAAAGTCGTTTCCTATGGGCCCTTAAGGATATAAGAACACCTCTTATAACACACCTATGTGTTTCCCAGAGACAAAATGGAGTAACCTCTCCTGTCTCACTGGTTGCAAAAAAGGAATCTAATTCCTGGGTTACCCATTGCTCGTATTCCGGATTTTTCAGCAGCGTCTCGTTCATTTTCGAGTACCAATCCCAAACACTGGTTCTCCCATTTCTTTGACACAGTTGGTCAATGCATGATCTGAGAGAGTGAACAAGCCTATAGAGGCCTCAAGTGTACATGACAGGGCATTCTGCAAAACAAAAATATAATTCTGCTGGATGTCCCATGATTGGCTGAAAAAAAGGTGTAATCCCTAACCTGTACATGAAGAGTTCTCTAGCTATCCACCAATTGTAGATCCTAGAGTTGTCTTTTAGCTCTGCGTAATTTCACAAATGGGAAACACCCTTAGACACATCAAGCATGGGTTCCAGCGCCATATTAAAATCCCCTCCCACCAACAAGAGACCCTCCTTATGTTGATGCACCAAATGTAGGCATGTCTCAAGTGAAGAGACCTGAACCTATAATTTGGTAAGTATAAGCTAACCAAGGTAACTTTTTGCTCAAACAAGAATTCCCTTGACGATAAGGAGGCGACCCTCATCATCCATAATTATCTTCGATTCCTACCAAGGTATCTGTTTGGATAGAAGAATTGATACCCCTCTCGACTTGGAGGTCCAAGAGGCGGTATGATAAACTGCCGGAAACCTAAAGTTCCCTAATCTTGGAATTCTATTGTTTATAAAATGTGTCTCCTGAAGAAAAATAATATGAGATTTAAGTCTCCCCATTTCGTCTAGAAGCCTAGTGTATTTCTCTGGTCTATTTAGCCCCTTAACATTGTAGGAAGTTAGAGTTACTCTAGTCATTTTAGCGTTCGATTTAACAGTTTAAAAAAATAGTCACATTCCTGGAAAATTAACTGTCACATTGGTTGTGCTCTCAACCAAACTATCCAACCATCAAATTGCTGGTGTCATAAGAGCCCTTTCGCACTGCCAGTGCGGGGGACGTCGGCAGTAAAGCGCTTTACCGTAGTTTTTGCAGCGCTTTTGGGCGCCAACGGGGCGCTTGGCGGCACTGCCCATTGATTTCAATGGGCAGGGTCGCTTTAGAAGCGGTGTATACACCACTTATAAAGTGCCTCAAAGAAGCTGCTTGCAGGACGTTTTTTGAAGTCCATCCAGCGCGGCACCCCAGTCTGAAAGCACTCGGGCTTTCACACTGGGATTGCAGATGAGGCTTTTTTCAGGCGCTTTACAGGCACTATTTTTAGCGCTAAAGCGCCTAAAAAACACCTCCAGTGTGAAGGGGGTCTAATTGATGACATGTGCAGCACCATGGCAGTTAAAGTGGAAGTAAACCGAGATTTAACAGTTTCAAAAAACAGTTACGTGACGGGAATGTAACTGTCACATTGGATGTGCACTCAACAAAACTGTCGAACCATCCAATGGCTGGTGTCATAACTGATCACATGTGCAGCACCACAGCAGTTAAAGTTTAAAGAGGAGCTCCAGCCC
Source organism: Lithobates clamitans (assembly GCA_037952925.1). NCBI lineage: Eukaryota > Metazoa > Chordata > Amphibia > Anura > Ranidae > Lithobates > Lithobates clamitans. Next base: position 7,554,583 of record JBBGZY010000014.1, read on the forward strand.
CCCCATCAAAAAATGTAAAGTCAGCAGCTAAAAATACTATAGCTGCTGACTTTTACAATTAGGACACTTACCTGCCCAGGGAACCCACGACGTCGGCACCCCAGCCAATTTTTTAATCGGCTCTCGGGTACTGCCACCGGCATTTATGGTAAGGTAAACCATCAGTGAAGCCTTGCGGCTTCACAGCCGGTTATCTACTGGGCATGCACGAACCGTGCTGCACTTTGTGCATGGCCCAGCAGCGGGGGAAGGAGGAGGGGGCTGAGCTTCCGAGGGACCTCCCGGTCTCCCGGAAGTGGGGACAGGTACCTGTCCCCCCCACCCCCCTTCCCCAAAGGTGCCAAATGTGGCAGTGGAGGGGAGAGGAAGCAAAGAAGCGTTCACCCCTTTTGGGTGGATTTCTGCTTTAAACAGATGCGAAAATTGCAGCTTCCTTGGCTGAAAATTATAGAAGTGTTTAGTTCCGCTTAATATAATAATATATATATATATATATATATATATATATATATATATATATAATGTATAATGATATAATTTAAACTTTAGTTCAATTTTGTTTACTTGTATGTGAACTTTATTTCTGCTACCATCAATTGTACCTATGTATGTTAATTATGAAAATTCAATAGACAAAACTGACAATAGAAACTAAGGTCTACATGAACAGAAAAAGATTGTTTCTTCTTTTGTTCAGAGTATCTCTTTAAATATTTGCACACTTAGGTTATTAGATATCAAATACCAAAAGTCTTTGTCATGGCACTGTATAATTTTGGAGGGTAAACACAATAGTGCCAAGGGGCCATGTTAAGTTCACCCAACTTGCATTTTTCTGATTCTTACCATCAAACCTCCCTTTATCAGTGTATAATGAGACAACAAATGACATGTAATCCACCTTCAGTCAAGGACTACAAAGAAAACCGAAAGGGCATAAACACGTTCATATCTATATATATCTACATCAGCTTGCCAGGCATTTGATTCTCTGTAACTGTACAATGATATGATTGCTACGTATGTGACTGCGGCTTTTAGTGAACATTCCACGTGCACTACCATATTTAATCCTGACCTATCTCCTAGAAGTAGGCAAACACACAAGTCAGTGTCCCTCTGCATTTGTAGAATAGCTGATTGCTCAGACTAGGCTGGTTCAACTACTGTTTATTTTCTCCAGAACCTAAAGGCATATTTACTAAAAGAGTTGAGCATCTTAATTGTATATATTGTAGCTGGTTATACTCACCGTGGAACCTAAGGGGTTAATCCTCTGCATTGTGTAAAAAGGTTGTTTGATCCCATCTTCTCTGATCTTCACCTTCTTCCAGTGTCTCCAACCCATCTCCAGATATCATAGAGGGAAGGGGACAAGCTGTTCATGCTCAGTTTGTTGTATATTGCTAGAGTTTTTTTTTTCTTGGGAGAGTGCATGTGATCAGCACAGGGCCAATAAGCACTGTCCAGATAGAAGGTCAGGGTTCCTGCAGCCTTATAGGACAGTGAGAGCAGAATGAAAACTCCTCCTACAAGCTTTAACCAGACACTAAGAGAAATCACAAGACTGCTCTAACTGCTGATGAGAAAAGGTATTTAGCAGTTTATTTTTACTAAAACGATTACATTTCCATATTCTGTGTACTGTGGGAGACCAGATATAGTGAATGCAGGGTCCTGGGTTTAGTAACACTTTAAGCGAATCTTCACTTAACTTATTGAGAGAAAATTCTTCAATCCTTTACTAAAGCAGCCTGCATTAGACCACCCACAGATTGACAGATTTCTTGTAAACTAGATAAAAATAAATAGCACAACAAAAGATAAAATAATAAAACCAGCTTTTGCTGCAATATTTATCTTCAGTTGAAAACATTCCCCCGCAGCCTTTTAAAAAAAAAATACGGCTAAATGTACTCAGTCTGATGTCCAGCATCATTTAACCCACTTTCTCTGAGCCCAGGGGCACCCTGAACCCACTTCAGCCTATTGCTTGGTAGTGAATGAAGAAGTAGCACATGGTTGAGCTCAAATCTTTGCATTCTCTTCCTATCGGCATGCTTTTTGTCAGCATGTAGTACGGTGTAAGAGCAGTTGGGTCAGGTCGGGGGCGTTGCTAGGTCTGCAAAATATCTGGGGCTAGAGCCCATAGCAGCGGTCACCATGCTTTTTATATGCCCGCGGGGGGCGGGGGGATGGGGGGGGGAGACCGGTGGTAAGCAATTTTTCATGGGTGATGGCTGGTGTTGGCGCTTCAATCATCATGGCATAATGGTTGATATGGTGTCAGGGTGATTGAAGTGCATTATTTCTATTGTTACAATCTAATATATAATGAAGTGGTTCAGAGTCAGTGGGAGTCCTGGGCATGTCACTTGCCACGTCACCTGTCACCATTTGCAGATTGTCACTTGCCATGTCACTGGCATTGGTGGCAGGCTGACAGCACTGGTCCATTTAGTGAGGGCAGGAGAGCGGTGATGTGGGGCGGGCAGTGAGAGATGATGTTATCTCACTGCCCCCCCACATTGAAGCAAGGGGGTCTGGCTGCAAAGTGGAGCTCCATGATGACAGGAAGCACGTGACCTCCACTCCAACGTGCTGTGAGGACGGAAGAGCGCTGATGTGTGGTGGGCAGTGAGAGATGATGTCATCTCTCTGCTGCTCGCCGCACCTCGCTCCCAAACTGAAGAGGCCTGGCTGTGAAGAGCGCTAATGTGGAGCGGACAGAGAGAGATGTAATTTCTGCTCGTCTGCCCGTTCGCTTCTCTCCTCTCCTCCACCTCTCTCATGCAGCCAGGCCGCCCGCCGCAGCACCTGCAACCTGCTGGTTAGGCAGGGACCCCGTGGCAAGAGACTCGGGGCTATGGGCCTCAGATTCGGGGCTATAGCCCCAATAGCCACCCCCTAGCAACGCCCCTGGGTCAGGTGCAGAGCTTTTGCTTCAGTCTGCCTTTCCAGGGTTTACTGCTGAGTAACACTGGGTGGGATTGTGTCCCGACGTACGCTCAGAGCACAGAAAACCAAATGGTCACACGATTGCTGCTGTGCTCTAGAGGGAACCCTGCAGAGGTTTGACTTATTCTCTGTAGTGGGTTCCCAGTGGTCATCTTGTGGAAGCACTACATATTATAGACACAGCATTTCAGCAAGATTTGGTGGTCATTTTGTTGTTAATGTAAGACAAATATCACATGCTGTACCACACATAGTACCCCGAATAGGACCAGGAGAGGAGACAGCAGCTATCACGTAGGGAAGTCCCCTTCTAGGGAGTTGGAGTGTTCCTCAACATCTAAGGCTGGCCATAGATCATGCAATTACCTTTCCTTCAACCTTCAAATTGCTTAATTTCCCCATCAACACAGTCAGTTATGGGGAAATCTGTCCTGCTGCACTATTGTATTCTGACAGAAGGATGCTTCCCCGGTGTCAGAATAAAATGATCACTGCTGTGGGTTATAGCCACTGGCAGTAAACGTACAAAAAAAATCAATGGTTTGTCTTCAGTACCACCAGCCTGCTCATGGATGGATCGAAATTCAGCTGCTGAACCAACCAAGTTTCCAACCACCTATGGCTGGCTTAAAAGAAAGCTTTTCTGTCTCTAAAGTAGGCCATACATTGTGAAGTTTTCCTTATACCAAACCCGTAGTGGAAGGAAAGAAAATTGCTTGATTACCCCATCAACAAAGTCAGTGTTGATGGGGAATCTCTCCCACAGCACTATTGTGTTCTGCCGGGAGGAAGGGCAGTGAGCCTTCCCTGCCGGCAGAACACATTGATTGGTGCCACTGGCTATAGCCAGCAACAATAATCATTTGGGGAAAACCCGACAGGCTTGATGTACACAAGTCAATGATGGATCGACTTGTGCACAACCATGGTGCCCATACATGAACTGAAATTTGGTCCCTGCTGAACCGGCCAAATTTAGGGCCATGTATGGTCATCTTAGGAGATGGAACTGTTGTGAGAATCCCAAGAGTGGTGCCCCCCCCTCAGTGCTAACTGGAGCCATGGGCTGTGGAGGTGGTGGATGCAGCTGGCTTCAGTTCTCAGTGGCGCATTGTGAGGTTAAGCCAGCTGTCCATCAGGCATCTGGGTGGATCCTGACATTATTGTCAGGCTCCTTACAGAGCCTGGAGCTGTTTTGTGACGCCAGCCGACAGCTGGCTTTAGCCCAGTGTAGCTTGATTCTAGGTCACAGAAGAACACAAGTAAGTGCACTTCTGTGAACCACAAGAGATGTATGACCAAGAAAGATTTGGTCATACTTCTGTAGCATGGCCCCCTTGAGGACTGCTTGGATTTACCTGCTCATCTGCATCACCATGACCCTGTGAACCTTCCAACCCACCTAACACTCTGGGTTCAGACGTCTTTCCCCAACACCTTTAAATGACACGTCACACAGGTCAAAATGTTTATAATATCTCAGCTTTTACTGGAGTAAGCATTATATTATTAATTTACAAAATAGGGCAATAGATCAACTGCGTTGTGAATAACAGCCCAGACTCCCTAGAAGAATTCCCCAAAAGACAGCTTAAGAACAGTTTAACAGTATGAGGATACCCTACACATTTATGCACAATGAGATACCACCTGAAGCAGGACCTGTATTTAATAAGGGTTAAATCTTTAATGCAGGTAGTCACACTCTAAAGGGGAACCCCAGGCCAGTCTATTCAACCTTTAGCTCCTAATGAGAGATCAGACAGAGTTAGGATAGTGTAGGGCCCTTTAAACAGTAACAACAGCAATGTCCAAGGTGCAGGCCTGATAGTCTTCACCGGCAGTTGGATCTCATTCAATTATATCCAATAAGGCACAGTGATGTATTATCAGACTGACTGGTTTAAACAGGCTAATGGTACTCCTTGAAATGGTTGTAGGAAAAGGTGTCTATGTACAATGTTCAAATAGAGGTGCAGTAAAGTGTTCCCAAAGTAAAGGTGTCTGTACACAGTGTTCCAATAAAGTAACCAGGGAAAGATTTCAGAAGATGGGCAATTGCCCTCTCACCAACAACTGAACTGAACTAGATGCCTTGCGGACAGCGACCTGGGACGAGACATCCGTCAATGAAGTCACCATCGATGACCCACAGGTGTGGACAAACGTGGTGCCGAGCTGCTAAGTTGGTGCCGTGGAGATGTCTGATGAACAGCAAGCAGAGTTAGGCCCTCCGAGGCTGGGGTGGAATCATTTGAACACCGCGTGGTAGGCCGTAACCTCTCGAGCATGGGACGGATCTCCTGTCTCCTTTATAGTCTCTCCCAGAAGTCCCCTAAATGGCAAAGTGGCAAGGATCCCTGGGATGTGTAGTCCCTGATCAGAAAGACTACTAGTCCCACAATCCATTGGGTTGGGCTCACAAATATGATGACAGTCACTGGTGCCCAGCATTAAAGGGATATCCTATAGCTGAAGAATGACGGGGAACGCACACAATATTACAAGTATACACAATATTAGAAGTATAGTCCACCATCGCTACACTTCTCTGGTAATATTATTCCTTCATCGCTGCATTATGTTACTCATATAATATTCATGCATGATAGCCCCAGGATCACATACCTGAAAAGGCCTACTATTATACTTTGCTAATTCTACTAAATGGTAAAAGATATCAATCTTGAAGTATTGCTATATATGAAAGAAAAAAATAATAATTTCCACTTTTCTTGGCATATGAAAGAATTGTCAGCACTTGATTTATGTAAGAGTACTTCAGACATCACTGCCTTAGGATAAAACACTTGAGTGTGGTAAGAGAAGCACAGAGGGGAGCCTGGATAAGATACACTTTGTCATATCTGTGTATACTAACACAGTGAAAACACACTAAAAAAATTCCCTAAAGGTGCTCAAACATGAATTCAATATTGAAGCAAAAATAAAAAAATATAAGTATAATAAAAATTAGTAAATGAGCTCTAATTGAACTATTTTAATCATGTTTACCAAATTAACTGTTTTTAATTACGACACTAACAGAGCACTGTTTGTGCTTTTCTGTTAGTTTCCCACAAAGACATTGCAGCATGGGATTTCTAATAGGCGATTTTCCTGTGCTGTTGGCCTTATTAGTGAAAGTGATTATCCACTATATATTAAATGGTTAAACGGCTCATCATGTGCTTAGTGAGTGGTTATTCAACCAGCAAGTTGGACAAAAGAAAATGAATTAATTCACTTATACACACATTCAGGCCGGGTTCACACTGTAACCAGCTGCCGATCGCACAGGAGCGCTGTGCGTCCTTGTTCCCCGTTTCAGGGACGAATCAGGGCCGATTCTATGCCTGAATTCGGCCCTGAAACTGAGCCAAAGACTGTGCAGTGCGCTCCGCAGCCGCAACAGAGATATGTGAACCGGCTCCATAGGGAGCCAGTCACATTCTCCTGGTATGCAAATTGGATGCGGGAAATCCGCATCTAATACGCATAGGTGTGAACCCGGCCTTAAGGTGGAGTTTTTTTTTTGTTGTTTTTTTTTAATAACTTTTCATTGCCATTTCAAACACAAATACAAAAAGAACAAAAAAAAAAGGAACAATTCAAACAAACAGCAAATATATTATAGAGCAATTTTTTATTTTTACCAAAACAGCAAAAACAAAAAGAGGGGGGGGGGATAGGGAAGAAGGGAAGGAGGATGAAAAAAAAAAAGAGAGGGATAAAGGTGGAGTTATTGTTTTCTGACAGCGGGGAGGCCTCCTTGCTGTCAGAATGCGCTCATCAGCACCGTCGGCTATAGCCTGCAGTACTGATCAAGCAAAACTTTTCCAACAGGCTGATCGACTTCTGTACAATCAGCCTGTCCATAGACGGATGCTAAAGCGGCTTAATTTCGATCCATCTATGGCCGGCTTAAAGCGAAACTTTACCCAAAAGTGGAAGTTCTACTTGTTTGCACCTTAGCCCCTCCACTGCCGCATTTGGTATTTTTTTGAGGGGGGGTATCTGGTTTTGACAGGTTTCCGCTCCCACTCCTGGGTCAGATCGCCACAGCGATCTACAAGGATGTTTGGCCTCCCTCCTTCCCCCCGCAGTCTTCTGGGACACACACAGGTGCCAGAAGACCACAGGATCATTCACAAAGCGCAGCGCGGCTCATGCATGCGCAGTAGGAAACCAGCTGTGAAGCCGGAAGGCTTTATTGATAGTTTCCCTTACCTAAGATGCTGGTGTCTGCACCCGAAGCCAATTAAAAAACTAGCTCAGATGAGGACATTGCTGGACAAGTGTCCTTACAGTATATTAAGGCCTCATGCACAATGGACGTTAAAATAACATTATAAAAACGCCAGTAGCTTTGCAGTGAGTTTTTTAACATTTTTGCAATAGCATTCATTAGCTTTTTAGCGTCTTTCCGCGTTAGCGTTTTTTTCTGTTTTTTGATATATATATATATATATATATATATATATATATATATATATATATATATATATATTTTTTTTTTTTTTCAATGGATCAAAAAAGTCAAAAAATGCTGGTGAGTGGCGTTTTTTAGCGTTTATCAGTGTTTTTTGACGTTTTTACAGCTGAAAACCGCTGAAAAACTCCTCTCAGAACCCACTAGTTTTGGGGGTTTTTTTAAAGCCAAAAAACGCCCCAGCCAAAAACTGCTGATAACAGCCTATGTGTGCATGGACACATAGGATAACATGATGTGGAGTTTATTGACTGTAGAAAAAAAACGTCTGAAGACAAAAATAGCTGCTGTAAAAACGTCCAAAAATGTCCAGTGTAGCTGCTGAGATTCTTCATTTTTTTTTGGGGGGGGGGGGTGGGACTGGAGCTCCTCTTTAACTTGGTTGTAAACTCACTAACGCAAAAACCTGCAAGACACAGGCATAGTGAGCTAGTATAGCATACTAGCGCATTATGAAATACTCACCTTAGATCAAAGCCCCCGCAGCGATCCTTGTACACCGTTCCGGACGGCGACAGCGCTCCTGGAGTTACTTCCGGGTATCCCGGGCTTCGGCGCTGTGATTGGCCAGAGCCATGATGACGTCAATCACGCGCATGCATGCTGGAGCCACCAGTAACGGCACACTCACTGGACCAATGGCACGTACGTGCCATTGCTTCAGTGCGCATGTGCCGATGATGTCGGCACATGCAGATACAGGGGATATCTCCTAAACCGATATCCAAGGATAGCTACAGGTAAGCCTTAATATAGGCTTACCTGTAGCAAAAAGTGGTTGTAAAGGGTTTACACTTTAAGTAAGAGCAGAATGTGTGAAAATTGCAATATGCAGAAAGCTTAGCAAGACCACACACACACATACACACACTTGCACATACCTGTAACCCCCCTCCAGAAATATTATTTTATCCAACTGATAAATTGCTACATTCCCAGTCTTTTTTGACAGGTTACTTTTATACCAATCTTCATATATCTAGCAGTACCTGTGCAAACAGGCAGTTATAAGCTCTTTATCGCTCCCTCTCTTATACCACATCTCGCAATCTGAAGATCGCTGTAAGACTTTGTGCACACTGGATGTTTTTAATGTGGCTCGGTTCACACCTATGCAGTTTGCTTTTGGTCGTATCGTTTTTTACACAATTTGTGGTTTTTATGCTTTTTTTTTTTTTGCCAATTAGTTGTTGGGCAGATTACAAAACACAAATCACGGCAAAATCACAATAAAATTGCAGTAAAATCAAGGTAAAATCATGGTTAAAAACGCACTACATGCTTTTCTGCAGCTTCTCTATTGAAGTCTATTGAACCAAGAAAAAAGCAAAAAAAAAAGCACAGTTTTGTGTTTAAAAAAGTCCCTGACCCTTTCCAAAAATGCAGTGGCTGAAAAAAGCGTAGATGTGAACGTGTGCCATAGGAAACCTTCTTAAATGGACTGTAGTGTGTTTCTGCAAAAAGCACCAAAAAATGTCATAGACTCGGTTTACATTAATTCCTTTTTTCATGCTTTTTGCAGAAATGCAGGATATTATTTTTAACATGGGTCTCTATGGAACACGTTCACATCAATGCATTTTTGTGCCTCTGCATTTTTGGAAAGGGTCAGGGACTTTTTTAAATGCAAAACGCTGCTTTTTTGCGTTTCAATAGACTTCAATGGAGAAGAGGCAGAAAAGCATGAAGTGTGTTTTTAGGCTCCATTCACACTAGCGCGTTTTTTGATGCATTTTGCATTTTGCAGAAATGCACGGGAATTTTTTAACATGGGTTCCTATGGAACATGTTCACATCAATGCCTTTTTGTTTCTCTGCATTTTTGGAAAGGGTCAGGGACTTTTTTTCATGCAAAATGCAGCATTTTGCATGTTAGGCTCGATTCACACCTATGCATGTTGCTTTTGAGCGTTTTTGGAGGTTTTTTTTTCATGCTTGCCACGTTTTTGAGCAGCGTTTTTGCCGCGTTTTTGCCGCGATTTTGCCGCGATTTTGCCGCGATTTGCGGTTTTTTTTTGTTTTTTTTTACATTTTTTTTTACAGTCTTAAAAAAAATTAAAAAAAAAAAATTAAAAAAAAAAAAAAAAAAAAAAACACGGCAAAAACGCATCAAAAACGCACCAAAAACGCATCAAAAACGCTGCAAAAACTGTGCACTTGCGTTTTTGATGCTTGTCCATTGAATTCTATTACATGCAAAACACTGCATTTTGCATGAAAAAAAGTCCCCGACACTTTCCAAAAATGCAGAGAAACAAAAAAGCATTGATGTGAACATGTTCCATAGGAACCCATGTTAAAAAATTCCCGTGCATTTCTGCAAAATGCAAAATGCATCAAAAAACGCGCTAGTGTGAATGGAGCCTTATAGAATTCAATGGACAAGCATCAAAAACGCAAGTGCACCGTTTTTGCAGCGGTTTTGATGCGTTTTTGGTGCGTTTTTGATGCGTTTTTGCCGTTTTTTTTAAAAAAAATTTTTAAGACTGTAAAAAAAAAAAAAACGCAAAATGCAAATCGCGGCAAAAACGCAGCAAAAACGCTGCTCAAAAAACGTGGCAAGCATGAAAAAAAAACCTCCAAAAACGCTCAAAAGCAACATGCATAGGTGTGAATCGAGCCTTAGCGGGTTTATGATGCATTTTGCGTTTTGCATTACTTAATCTACCCAACAACAAAAAGAAAAAAAAAAAAATGCAAAACGCATCAAAAACACATGTCTGAAAACACGGAAAGCACAGCAAAAAGCACTGCTGAAATGCTCAAAAGCAACATGCATAGGTGTGATTCGAGCCTTAACGGCATCTGGCTTATTTTTTTCAGCCTCTAAATGCCCCTGCATATTAGCTTATGTGCCCATGCACACATAGGCGTTTAGAGGCAGTGGTGTTCAGCCTAGGTTCACATCTATGCGGTTGTGGTTGATGCAGTTTTCAGGCACGTTTTGCATTTTAAACCAGCGCTTTTTATGCGTTTGTGCATGCAGTTTTCATGCATTTTGCGATTTATTTTTCTCTTTAAACACACTGTATATAGCTGGTTGCTAAAGAGCTGGCCAGGAAGCTTTAATTCAAGTCTTTAATAACCAATGAGTTATCAGCTGTCAGCAGGGTTCCCTACAGATAGCTGAATGTAAAAAAAAAAATTACCGGTTTGTTTATGGACCTCAGTAGCTCAAGGTCATATTTAGCATGCAATGAATGAGTCAACCCTTTTTGGGATGTCTTCTTGAATTTCAAGAAGAGAAAACATGGTGGGAAATGTAGAAAGGGAATTTGTGTTAGTTCAACTCATGAGAAGCACACTAGAATACGTGGAAAAAATGCATTCCTAATATGAAGTATATTTTATGAGAAAGAAAAACAGTATCAAAGAGGACCATAAAGCCAGCTACAGACCAGTGTTAATTTTGTCGACTAAAACTAAATGAATATTATTTTAGTCGACTAAAATACGACTAAAACTAAAACAACTGAGGAGACTAAAATACAACTAAAACTAAAATGACATTTTAGTCAAAAGGCTAAAATGGGACTAAAACTAAAATGCCATTTTAGTCAAAAGACTAAGACTAAAACTAAATTGAAACTTGACTTCAAAATTTACATTGGTCTGTAGTGCATGTTCATACCTCAATGCCATAATAAATAACATATTTGATTTTTCACTCCAGCAGTATATAATGAGTTTGGAAATTGCAGAGAAATGTTAATTAATGCATTACAATTTAATTACACCTATTAGATTTTAGACAACTAAAATGATTTTTAGTCGACTAAAATGTACTGGAGATTTAGTCGACTAAACTAAAACAATTGCAGAAGACTAAAATGGGACTAAAACTAAAATGCCATTTTAGTCCAAAGACTGAAACTAAATCGTAATTTGCTGCCAAAATTAACACTGCTACATACAGATCAAAATGCATCCTGTTCAGCAGGATCCGGACGACCTTCAATTCATCTATGGGCAGGCTGGTTGTACTGAAGTCATTCTAATGATTTACTTCACTACAACTAGCCTGTCTGTTTTTTCCCCCCAATGATCACTGGTGGTGGCTGCATTCTGAAGGAAACCCCCTGCTGTCAGAATACAATAGCACAGCGGGAGGAACTGACTGTGTTAATGGGGGAATTTGTGAATCTTTGGCCAGCCTAAGTGCAAAAGTATGGACAAGCCCAATTGTGTAAACTTTCTGGACAACCAGTCTGTTGGGTTTTTCTTGCTGCCAGAATACAATAGTGCAGTGGGTGGGATTCCCCCATTGATACTAACTGTGTTGATGGGGGAGTCAAGTGCTTTTCTTTCCTTTAACCCATGGTTGAAGGAAAGAAAATTGCACAATCTATAGCTTGCTTAACCACTTGCCTACTGGGCACTTTTACCTCCTTCCTGCCCAGGCCAATTTTCAGCTTTCAGAGCTGTCACACTTTGAATGACCATTGCGCGGTCATGTGACACTGTACCCATATGAATTTTTTTTTTCATAAACAGACCTTTCTTTTGGTGATATTTAATCACTACTGGGCTTTTTATTTCTTGCTAAACAAAACGAAAAAAACGGAACATTTTGAAAAAACCTACGTTTTTCAGGTAACTTTCGCCTTCACTGATGTGCGCTGATAAGGCTGCACTGATGGGCACTGATAGATGGCACTTATGGGCACTGATAGGTGGCACTGGTGTGCACCGATGAAGCGGCACTGATGAGGCTGTACTGATAGGTGGCACTGATGGGCACTCATATGTTGCACTGATAGGTGGCACTGATGGGCACTAATTGGAAGCACTGATGTGCACTGATTGACAACACTGGTGGTCACTGATAGGCAGTGCTGGTGGACACTGTTGGGACTGCACTGATAATCAGGACACTAGATGTCCCTCTAACACAAGCTGGTTATTGTCTCTTTTCTCCCCTTCTCGCGCTGCCAGTGTGAGGACAGGAAAGCCGATAACCGACTTGTGTTGACATTGTGATCAGCTGTCACAGAGCAGGGTGCGCGCGGGCAGCACGATCACAGGAGGACGTTCATGGATGTCTTCCTGGCAAAGTAAGCCTGCGCTATAGCCGTCTTTTGGCTATAGCGTGGGCGGGAAGGGGTTAAGTGATGTTAGCAAGTGACTAAATGATTGTATGTATTGTCTGGTAACAGTGCAGTGTACATAACTAGATGCATCAGACAGATGCCTCTGCACAATACACTACAATGCTAATATACAAAACTTAATAGTAACCATTGAAAAATCATATAATTCACCTGACAACCATAATCTAAAATCTAATTGACTGGGTGATGGGTTGTTGCACTCTACGAATCCTCACTGCTCTTTGTTTAACATTAGTGAATTAGACTAGATATCTATAACACAGCTCCCAACTGTCCCTGATTTCGAGGGACTGTCCCTGATTTGGAGCAATGTCCCTCTGTCCCTCATTCCTTTCCATTTGTCCCTCATTTTGGTCTGAACTATATAGTTGTATATAAAATGCACTATTTATCTTTAAAAAAAGTGTTTCCCAGTGCTAAACTTTTAATTCAATTTCTAAATTGCTGCATTTGTAAATTTCAAAAGCCAGTATAAAGGAATAGTAGTGGTAAATAATAATAATAAAAAAAAAATAAAAAGCCCTTGTGGGTTTAACTGGAAAAAGATATCCATATATCATAGGGATGGAGGCACACCGCATATGTGCCTCATTTAAAGTCCCACTTTCCCCCTCCATTTTTTTGTGGGTTTAACTAAACTTTTTTGGGGGTTAACTCTCCTTTAAGGGGGCGTGACAGGGGCGTGACCTATTTCTACATACTTTTGCTAGTAGGTGTCCCTCATTCCCATCTTAAAAAGTTGGGAGGCATGTCTATAAACATAGATTCAAACATAAGACGAATAATACAAACTGCTAACCAGTCGCAAATATTCATCAAAGCGGCGCCCCTGTCAGTTAATAAAAAATGACTGGCTAGTATATGAACATTACCATATATACATAATAATCATTGCATAACAGAAAAGGCAGAAAAAGGTGAAGTAAAGTCTAAAGTGGACACAGTTGGTGGTCTTTAAACTTGTTAGTGATGCGTGCACCTTTCACCAAATTCCTCCACACCGTGCTCTACACACCCCGCTGGGGTTTAAACTCACCGAAACGATAATGTTATCAGGCCTCAATCCACATCAATATACTGCCATATACTCAATCAGAGCTGTGTTGATAAGCCTTCAATATCACGGAACATGGGCAGAAAGACTCCACATAGTATAGTTCCGTTTGACCATTTATTAAGTTTTTGGGTTAAAATTCCATGTTCCATGACACTATTGTGGTTCCTAGTTGGCCGTATAGCTCAGTGTCAGTATAAAGCGTTCACTAAATTACTCTTACTCAAGATCTGGAATAACGAAGGTGCTTCAGTGGAGATCGTAATGACCTCGGTGTGTTGCACTTCCTCCTTCCGGTTTGCTCACTGATTCCGTGGAACGCACAGCGTCAATTGCGTCACTTCCGGTCGCCATAAGATCACACTCTGACGCGTTTCGTCATTACGACTTTGTAGCACGCAACAGGCAACACGCCGAGGTCATTACAATCTCCACTGAAGCACCTTCGTTATTCCCGGCCTTGAGTAAGAGTGATTTAGTGAACGCTTTATACTGACACTGAGCTATACGGCCAACTAGGAACTACAATAGTGTCATGGACAATTGAATTTTAGCCAAAAAACTCAATAAATGGTCAAACTGAGCTATGCCATGTGGAGTTTTTCTTCCCATGTTCCTTGATTACGGAGGCTTATCAACACGGCTCTGATTGAGTAGGTGTGGAGGAATTTGGTGAAAGGTGCACGCATCACTAACAAGTTTTAAGACCACCAACTGTGTCCACTTTAGACTTTACTTCACCTTTTTCTGCCTTTTCTGTTATGCAATGATTATTATGTATATATGGTGATGTTCATATACTAGCCAGTCATTTTTTATTAACTGACAGATGAATATTTGCGACTGGTTAGCAGTTTGTGTTATTCATCTTATGTTTGAATCCATGATTAATTTTTTAAGTGGCTGCTGATTTATATAATTATTTACATACATTTTATGTTTTAATTAAGTACCTATGTTGATGTTTCTTTAAACTTCATAGCGCTGAGATAGGAAGAAGTAGGAGTGCGATTTTATTTTTTCTTCCTGTTTTAACATGTCTATAAACATGTATACGTTGTGATCCTCATACCGGTTGAACATGGTAATCAGAAAGGTTTTAGGTAGAGAAAAAGGGACACCTGTTGGCAGACAGGGAACTGCAGAGAATCTGAACTGCATTTACTTACTTATTTGCGTACATAATTATCACTCTGCCTGTGGGTTGGCATGAGATCAAAGAAAGTATCTGCGTTGCACTTCAATACACATACTTTACACTGTTCTGATAATTTGAGGTTTTGGAGTGTTCTTCATGACACTAAACATGTAATTTATGATATCTAAAGTGTGAACTTAATGATATCCTTAGGGTCCATGCAAATTAGCTTAAATAATATTGCTTCTTCAGGAGTTTTGTGTTTTGCCTGTAGAAGCAGCTCAATGCTATCCTATGTGTTCATGTACATTAGGACGTTTAGAGGCATATTTTAACCACTTGCCGACTGCTGCACGCCGATATACGTTGGCACAATGGCAGCGGTGGGCAAATGGGCGTACCTGTACGTCTCCTTTAATTGGTGGGGCTAGCGGCCTGCCACGTACAGCGTGACCGTGCTACGGGTCCCGCGGACTCGATGTCCGCCGGTGTCCCGGCGATCGTGTCACGGAGCCACAGAATGGGGAGATGCATATGTAAACAAGGCATTTCCCCGTTCTGCCTAGTGACATGACCGGGATCTACTGCTCCCTGTCATTGAGAGCATTGATCGCTGTCATGTCAGTGGTAGCCCATCCCCCCCACAGTTAGAATCACTCCCTAGGACACACTTAACCCCTTGATCGCCCCCCCCCCCAGTGTTTAACCCCTTCCCTGCCAGTGTCATTTACACAGTAATCAGGGCATTTTTATAGCACTGATCGCTGTGTAAATGACAATGGTCCCAAAATAGTGTCAAAGGTGTCCGATGTGTCTGCCATAATGCCGCAGTCACGATGAAAATCGCAGATCGCCACCATTACTAATAAAAAAAATTTATAATAAAAATGCCATAAAACTATCCCCTATTTTGTAGACGCTGTAACTTTTGCGCAAACCAATCAATACACGCTTATTGCGATTTTTTTTACCAAAAATATGTAGAAGAATATATATCGGCCTAAACTGAGGAAAAAAAATTTTTTTTTTATATATTTTTGGGGGATATTTATTATAGCAAAAAGTAAAAAATGTTGCTTTTTTTTTAAATCAAAGCTTTTCTTTGTTTATAGCGCAAAAAATAAAAACCGCGTGGGCGGAGATAGAAGAAGGCCCGGTTGGTCGGGGAGGCCGGGGAAGCAGATAAATACTTGGCTGAGGATAATCCTTGGCGGATCTGCACACACGGCACGAGTGTGACCTTCCTGCTCCATTGGGATCGTTCTCCAAAGGCCCAGGCTGGGTTTCAAGCCACTCGCCCGTTTTTGGCTTACTTCTGGTAAGCGCTTCACCTTATAGATGTGTTCATCAGGATTTTCACCTTACAAGATTTGAATCATTGAAGAATTTCACGTTACTCATTTATGTTCTATGATTGTTGGACTTTTTGTGTATAGGACTACACACCTTGATATAATTTATAGCGCTTTTTTTTTGTTTTCATTTTTATTTACACCAAAAGAAAGCTCTATTTGTGGGAAAAGAAGGATGTCAATTTTGTTTGGGTGTAACGTCTCACGGCCACGCAGTTGTCAGTTAAAGCGACGCAGTGCCGAATCGCAAAAAGTGCTCTGGTCAGGAAGGGGGAAAAATCTTCCGGGGCTGAAGCGGTTAAGCTCAGCATTTAGAGGCAGGAAAACTACCCTTCTGGTTTGTGTTTTTGATTGGATCTTACTGGCAGAAAAAACGCTAAACTCTCCTAAGGTCTCCTGAACTCTTGTACAAAAACTCTCTACATGAGCATTTTTTCTGCCAAGGGAACTGTTTTTTTTTAACCCAGTGTGCATGGAACCCTATTCTTTAAAAATAACCCATGCACATCCATTACTGTATGGTCCTGTAATCTACTGTATTTTTCATTATAAAGTTAATTACTGTGTTTTTTTTTCTCCTTGTAACATCCACTATGAGCTCCTGCACGTTCCCTTTTCTCCCTGGCTTTCATTCGTTTTGGGATGAGCAGTGCACGTTAGTTGTAGTCATTCATGTACACTGTTGTATGGACACTATAAATCCCATAATCAATAGTCTATCTCAAAAGTGAGCAAAAGAAAGAACAAACATAGCCACTCTCTAACAGAAAGTCAGATTACAGCAGCATGGAAAAAAAAAAATGGAAATTTGAAGGAGGCTGAGAGCGATAGAAGGTACATTTTTGAGAGTAAAATAAAATCATTTATTACATAAAAAAGTCTTTGTATAAAAACTATTTTTTTGTAAAATGTATGTGTAAAATGTAGGTGTAAAAGTGCTAAAGTGTTTGTTTTGGCAAAACCTTCCAATACCTGTATTTGTTTGTTTTTTGGGTGTCTGTAAACCATTGGGAAAATTACCCTTTACTTCCTTCCCAGAGACGAAACATTTATGCCGCGTACACACGGTTGGACTTTCTGGGAAGCTAGGTCCGACGTACTTGCCGCCAGACTTCCGGCGGACTACCGCCGGACTTTCTGAATGGACGGACTTTCCTACACACGACCGGACTTTTCGGAATCCGGTCTTCCCGACGGACTTTCAGAATGAACGGACTTTACCACACACGGACAAGTCCATTCATTTTGAACGTGACTCGGGTACGACGGGACTAGAAAAGGAAGTCAATCTCGCCGCTTTTATCGGCGAGATTGAAACCTTGTGAGCCCTGTCGCAGGCACCCCAGGCCCTTAGGT
This sequence comes from Lithobates clamitans, assembly GCA_037952925.1. NCBI lineage: Eukaryota > Metazoa > Chordata > Amphibia > Anura > Ranidae > Lithobates > Lithobates clamitans. The sequence continues at coordinate 7,572,044 of JBBGZY010000014.1, forward strand.
CTGGTATGGAACTTTAAGGGGAACCCCCTATGCCGAAAAACTGGCGTGGGGGTTCCCCAAAATCCATACCAGACCCCGATCCGAGCACGCAGCTCCGGTCAGGAAAGGGGGTGGGGACGAGCGAGCGCCCCCTCTCCTGAACCGTACCAGGCCGCATGCCCTCAACATTGGGGGAGGTGGGTGATTTGGGGAGGGGGTGCCCTGCGGCCCCCCCACCCCAAAGCACCTTATCCCCATGTTGATGAGGACAAGGGCCTCTTCCCGACAACCCTGGCCGTTGGTTGTCGGGGTCTGCGGGAGGGGGGCTTATCGGAATCCGGGAGCCCCCTATAATAAGAGGGCCCCCAGATCCCGGCCCCCCCACCCTATGTGAATGAGTATGGGGTACATGGTACCCCTACCCATTCACCTAGGAAAAAAGTGTCAATAAAACACACTACACAGGTTTATAAAATAATTTATTAAACAGCTCCGGGGGGGGATCTTCCTCTGGCTTCGGGGGTCTTCTTCTGGCTTCGGGGGGCCCTCCGGTTCATCTTCTCCCGGCATCAGGTTGGTTCTTCTACGCTCTCTCCGGCCTCTTCTCCCGGTGTTCCAGTTCTTCGGTCGGCCCCTCCGCTGTCTTTAGGTAGCTCTATTGCCAGCGGAGGTCCGGACTTCTGGACTTCTTGTCTTCTCTTCTCTTCCCCAGATGTTGACACAACGCTCTCTCCGGCTGGACTGGTCTCTGAGGGCTCCGTTGTGACTTATATAGGGGGAGACCCCGCCCCCATATGATGTCACAGTCCCTGGGCATGCTGGGACTGTGATGTTTTAGGGGGCGTGGTCACCGAGTTGACGCCGGGAGAAGATGAACCGGAGGGCCCCCCCAAAGCCAGAAGAAGACCCCCGAAGCTGGAGGAAGATTCCCCCCCCCCCCCCGGAGCTGTTTAATAAATTATTTTATAAACTTGTGTAGTGTGTTTTATTGACACTTTTTTCCTAGGTGAATGGGTAGGGGTACCATGTACCCCATACTCATTCACATAGGGTGGGGGGGCCGGGATCTGGGGTCCCTCTTATTATAGCAGGCTCCCAGATTCCGATAAGCCCCCCGCCCGCAGACCCCGACAACCAACGGCCAGGGTTGTCGGGAAGAGGCCCTTGACCTCATCAACATGGGGATAAGGTGCTTTGGGGGGGGCCGCAGGGCGCCCCCCTCCCCCAAAGCACCCACCCCCCCATGTTGAGGGCATGCGGCCTGGTACGGTTCAGGAGGGGGGGCGCTCGCTCGTCCCCACCCCCTTTCCTGACCGGCCGGGCTGCGTGCTCAGATCGGGGTCTGGTATGGATTTTGGGGGGACCCCCACGCCGGTTTTTCGGCATAGGGGGTTCCCCTTAAAGTTCCATACCAGACCTAAGGGCCTGAGGTGCCCCCCGCGCTCTCCGCAATAGGAAAATTTGTTTTTCCTATTGCAGCGAGCGCGAGATGCAGCACCCTGCTCCTTCATCGTATCTGGTCCGTCGGAACAGCATACAGACGAACGGGCTTTCCGTCAGGAACTGAGTCCGGTGGAGTTACGTCGTAAAGATTTGAAGCAAGTTTCAAATCTAAAGTACGTCGGATTTCCGACCGAAACGGTCCATCGGAAGTCCGATGGAGACCACACACGGTCGGATTGTCCGCCAGATTTAGTCCGGCGGCGTCCGGCGGACTTTTGTAGGTGAAAAGTCCGACCGTGTGTACGCAGCATAAGTCAGAGAAAATGTCTCAGTAAGGGGATTTCCCTTTTTAAACAGTTGTGCCTTGAACTGTTGTCCCCTTATGTAGATTTCCCCTTGCCCCTTATTCTGGGGGACACCACCAACATTTTTCATTTCTCCTTACTTTCTTACATGGTGGCAATAGTCACAAGGACCCAATGGGGACAGGACCTTTTCCCCACTGTATCTAAAACTAAAAAAAAGGCTTGCCTAGAAATACACATTAACTACTTGCCGACCAGTCCCCGTCATTATACTGCGGCAGGTTGTCACGGCTGCGCGAATCACCGTAGATGTTCGCCGGCCGCTTTAAGAGCTATAGCGCACGCCAATCGAGCCGATGCTCGTGGCATCAGCTCGAAACAAAAGACAAATGATTAAAAACTTTAAATAGAGTGGTGACTTAGTATGAGCGTATCTGCAAATGGGACCCTTGCGCTTTCAGGTTGATCTCCAAACTACACAAAAAACGGGAAAGATTCCCAAAGATATTCTTCAAAGAGGATACACCGGTTTAGAGACTAATAATCTTTATTTAATATCCACCATATATTAATTATGTAGAAAAATGTATTTATAAATAACCTCCTCCAACACAAATAATTAAAATTAAGACAAAGAGAGTCTTAATGAGACACCGGTGTCCACCGTACCCAGCCATACACAGCTTACATCCATCCCATTCATGGGAATCAACTCAAAAAAGTGTTTTAGTCATTAAAGGCTTCATTTAACCAGAAAGGGATATAACTGTGCTATACTGGTTCTGTTAGTAAAACGTTTTAGCCTACATATACACAGCTTAGTTATATTGAGAGTTTGTTAGCTCCATTTAGGAAAAAAGTGCTTGTGCTTAGTATGGTTTTGCTAATTTCCATTTAGGCTTTAAAATTAGCCAAAAAAAAAATTAGAAAAGGAGGCACAGAAGAGAAAAAGAGTTCATTCGTGGAAGGCTTTGCAAAGAAACAGTTATTGTGCCCTTATCATCTACGTATATTTTAGGTCACAGACTGGTAAATATGAGGGTGACAACAGACAAGGAAACAAAGAATTGGTTTTCCTCTGAATAGACTTCCCCTTTAATTTTAGGGGGCTGATACAGCTCACCGTTTTGACGTCTTGCTCTGTGTCTTTTATTCCTTTTATTATAAGTCCATGTGTGTGGCCCAGCCACTTTGATGGTGAAATATAGAAAGGAGATCATCAGAGTGGCTTCAAACAATGATCTTTGCTTCACAACATGAAGATGTGTATACCTCCATGTATTTCTCCAGGTGGATTACCTTGTAGCGGTATCTCAGGTACAGTATATCCACACGCCATACTAGCAGTATAAAGCTGATCCATCCAGGTTTACCAGTCTGATACTGGGGACTGGGGATGTATACTGGGGAGGACTCAGGATGGTTGGATGTGGTTCGCTGTATAGGCAGACAGACCTGTGCTCACACCACAAAAGACGTGATGCTGTCTTGCTTCTTGCTTACATGTTTCGCTTCTAACCAAGCTTCCTCAGAGCATCATAATTTCCAAACTACAGCTCTTAGAAAAACAGGATTGCTCTTTTCTGGATTATACACATAAATGGGAAACGGAACTTGGAGCCACTTTGTTGCATGAAGTTGGGAACACAATCTGGGCTAATACTAAATCCTCAATGCAAAATGTGATTGCCCTAGAGGCAAACTTTAGGGTATCTCGTCCCAGCTAGAGTGTCCAAATATGTTCCCTCCTACTCACCACTTTGCTTCCAAGGCTGTAGGGAAATAGGCTTCCACTTTCATACATGGTGGTCTTGCCCCATGGTACTTTAGACTAGTATCTTCCAGGTTCTTTCAATCCTGTTCTCCAAAACGATCAACCCTGATCCACTCGTAGCATTGCTAAATCACCAGTTACCAGACATTAGAAGTCCCAATTCAAACTACCGTACTACAGCAAAGAACTACGGTGGCCAAACATACCAAAGAGGAAGAATAGAAACCCCCCCTGCTTAACTTGGTCAGGACCGAGAACAGAGTGACTCAAGCAATGGTTCATGCTAAGCTTGAAGCCACAATACATAATAGGATCATTAAATATACTGACATGGCAACCATGGGTGGATCATTACCTCCCTCGATATTTTAAACCACCGTGTTGCTACCAAGCTGACTCCATTGCACTTACCATCAATACACCAGTTATAGAAACCATTCCCGGCTGACCCTTGGGATTCCTGACCCCATTACTGAACCCCTTTGCCCCCTAGCCCCTCTTTATTCCCCCTCCCCTCTACAGTTTCTCTTCTGGGATTTTTTTTTTCACTGTGATTGCTCTTACAGTGATGAACACTATAACAGAATAGTTTGAATGTGTTTCCATTCATTACAGCTTGCTTTCTATTGACATGCTGTGATTGGCTACAGATAACCACATGGTACAGGGTGCTGTTATTGGCCCAGGTACCATGTGATAGCTGAGGGTCAATCACAGCATCACTACAGAAAGCATAGCTTGAATGAATGAAACTCATTTATAACAGTTGTGTATACATTGTGATCATGTGATCACATAGCGATCATTAGATCCCCCAGTCACTCTCAATGGTGGACACAGCGGCTATAGGAGTGATGCGCTGCGTGCCCCAGGGGGCATGCCAGTGCGCATGTGTGAAGCAATGTGTATATATGTTGCTGAGCCTGCCTGTGCCACCTGCCCACAGTAAAAGTACTGTAGGCATTCTTAGAGAGGTTACCGTACTTTATTTTTACATTTTGGATTGAGTAGGCGTTATGTAACTCATGTCAGTTTTTTCGCCATTTGTGTCCAATTGGGAAGTTTTCCCTTCACTACCTGTCCCATAGTCAAAACAGGATGTGAGACGAAATCCCTCCAGCGAGGGCATCCTTGGTGGTCATTAGAACTAGTAACCCATCATAAGATTTCCCATCGATTACGGTTCTAGGGGCAACCCAATATTTGTAATTTTCTTTCATTTTCACTTTCAATGATAATGGTAAACTTGACAAATAGAGAGGGTGAATCATCCTATAAACTTGACAGGTGTTCTAATCCCTGTCCATTCTATCCAAAACCAAAAAAAAATTGCCATTAGTTATACTTTATTGGCTTTTTTTTTGTTTGCAATGTCCAATTGCTCCTATAGGCGGCAGTATAACCCAGTAGTCTTTGAAGTACTTATGATCCTCGGTCCAAGAAACAGGTTTTACGGTAAATACCAAACTCCTATTTTACCTGTCCTCGGGCTCTTGCTTACAGAAATGTGCAGCAGGAAAAGATTTTCATTCGTTGCCAGCTCAACACTGACTGCAGAGATGCTTTCATACGTTTTCATTGGATTGTTCAGATTTTTTGATCAAAGTATAATGAGAAGTTTGGATGGAGTGGAAGATGGAAGCTGATGTGTCTCTTGGGTTGTTCTGGAGGGTTGGGAATAATATCCTTTTATTATAATACCTTAATTGGCTATGTTGTGTCAGTGGGAAATAGGTGACAGGCAGCCCGGTATAATTAAGATTAAAGGTTTCTCATGAATGATGTAATGTTATAATAATTATATGGTTTTGGAATAAAAAAAAATAAAATTGTTGCATATGCATATTGTATTTAGGTAACTGTACTTGATGATGATGATTATTTCCATGGTGTAGTGGTAGTATAAGATCTTTTTTACAGCGGTATAAACCCAAAACCAAAAATGTATTATATTGCAGCTTACCAATCATTAGATGCAGTGGCTGTATTCGTTTTCTTTTCTTTGGCTTTTTCCCTCCGTTTTTACCTGGTGATCTGGCCAGTAACAAACCTCCTGTATTAGTGAGACACAACTCTGGATAAATTAGCACAGGAGTCACAGCAGACATCAACATTGTCTGTCTGGGGGAGGGAGGGGGGGGGTGTTAAATGTTTTATTAGATGTAGATACACTAACAAATTTGAAGCCAAACTCCAGCTCACACTTCATAATCAGTTACAGCAAACAGTTTTTTTTTTCCTTTTGGGATAAAGGTTTTTCATTAAGATATAAAAACGAATTTTATTCACCCCTGCCAGCGGGGGCGTAACTACCACCATAGCGACCCTTGCGGGCGATATGGGGCCCGCAGCCGGGTGGGGCCCAGTGAGGATGAGAGCACCGCCGGCACAGTCTCCCAGCCAGGGGAAGAGAGAGGAGAGAAAGAGGCGAGCTGTCCGTATCAGCAGAGAGCTGAATTGCCCAATGTAATAGCTTTCATTAGAACTTCCAGTGTTTCCAGGGCTCACGTCACATAGCTCCACCTCTTGGCCTTTGATAGACAGAACGCCGATCCAATGCGGGACATGTGACGTCATCAAAGGCGTCGGGCCAAAAGGTGGGGCTATGTGACGATGAGCCCCGGGAAGACGGGAAATTCAAATGAAAGCTATTACAGCGGGCAATCCCGCTCTCTGCTGATCCGGGTGGCTTGCCTCTTCCGCTGCATAGGTGAGGCTGTATGGGGCACAGGCAGACCAGGCTGTATGGGGCACAGGTCACGCTGTATGGGGCACAGGTCACGCTGTATGGGGCACAGGTCACACTGTATGGGGCACAGGTCATGCTGTATGGGGCACAGGCAGACCAGGCTGTATGGGGCACAGGTCACGCTGTATGGGGCACAGGTCACGCTGTATGGGGCACAGGTCATGCTGCATTGGGCACAGGTCACGTTGCATGGGGCACAGGTCACGCTGCATGGGGCACAGGTCATGCTGCATTGGGCACAGGTCACGTTGTATGGGGCACAGGTCACGCTGTATTGGGCACAGGTACCGCTGTATGGGGCACAGGTCACGCTGCATGGGGCACAGGTCACGCTGCATGGGGCACAGGTCACGCTGTATGGGGCACAGGTCATGCTGTATGGGGCACAGGTCACGCTGTATTGGGCACAGGTCACGCTGCATTTTGCACAGGTCACACTGTATGTGGCACAGCTCATTGACACTAGGGCAGCTGTGGGGGGGTTGGGCTGTTTGCAGGGGGGCCCCGTACAACATTTTGCTATGGGGTCCTGCTATTTCTAGTTACGCCCCTGCCTGCCAGTGTTGAGTCGCTTGTCTCACCCATGTAAGAGCTTGTGCTTTTGAAAAACAGACTTGCTGGATGGATCACCGTGTGAAAATAGATGAAAGAAAGCCTAAAAAAGAAAACTAATACTGCCATCACATGTAAGAATTGGTAAGCTGCAGTAAAATAAATGTTCGCTTTTGGGTTTAAAGGATAAGTTTGCCTTTCATAACATATTACATGTTACACGCATATTCAGGGTGTAACACAGTGGCAGCCCATCCATTAGGTGCGCATGGGCGCCGTCCCCCTATCGATGCGTTCCTGCACCCTGATCTACATGCAGGGCGTCAGACGCATGGATTCCAATGGGGGGGTGTTATTTTTTTTAAGCAAGTGATTAGAGCCAGAGGCTCTAATAGGCTTCAAAAAAGGGTGGGCTCAGGGGGCAGAGCACTGCACCCGAAGCCCATCCAGTTGTATGACGGTAGCGAATAAATATTCGCTATTGTAACACTTTAATAAGGGGGGCCCCAGATCCGGCCCCCCACCCTATGTGAATGAGTATGAGTACCCCTACCCATTCACCTAGGGCAAAAGTGTCAATAAAAAACACACTACACAGGTTTTTAAAGTAATTTATTAGACAGCTTCTTCCGACTTTGCTGCGCTCTCCGGCCTCTTCTCCCGGTGTCCGGTTCATCTCCCGCTCTCTGGCCTTTTCTCCTGGTGTTCGACCTCTTCTCCCGGTGTCCAGTTCTTCTGCCGGCTCCTCCGATATCTTCTGCCGCTCTTTTGCTAGCGGTGGCCCGGACTTCTGCATCGTCTTCTTCCCTCTTCTCTTCTTCCGATGTTGACACGACGCTCTCTCCCGCTGTAAAGCTGTGTGAGCGCTCCGCAATGACTTATATAGGAGGTGACCCCGCCCCCTCATGACGTCACAGTTCCGGAGCATGTTGGGACTGTGGCGTCATAAGGGGGCGTGGTCAATATCACCCAATGACCACGCCCCTTATGACACCACAGTCCCAACATGCCCTGGGACTGTGACGTCATAAGGGGGCGGGGTCACCGCCTATATAAGTCATTGCGGAGCGCTCACACAGCATTACAGCGCGAGAGAGCGTTGTGTCAACATCAGAAGAAGAGAAGAGGGAAGAAGACGACGCAGAAGTCCGGGCCACCGCTAGCAAAAAAACAGCAGAAGATAGCGGAGGAGTTGGCAGAAGAACCGGACACTGGGGAGAAGAGGTCGAACACCGGAGAAGAGGCCGGAGAGCGGGAGAAGAACCGGACACCGGGAGAAGAGGCCAGAGAGCAGAAGTCGGAAGAAGACCCCCGGAGCTCTCTAATAAATTACTTTAAAAACCCATGTAGTGTGTTTTTTTATTGACACCTTTTCCCTAGGTGAATGGGTAGGGGTACGATGTACCCCTACCCATTCACATAGGGTGGGGGGCCGGGATCTGGGGGCCCCCTTATTAAAGGGGGATCCCAGATTCCGATAAGCCCCCCCACCCGCAGACTCTGACAACCAATGGCCAGAGTTGATAGGAAGAGGCCCTTGTCTTCATCAACATGGGGACAAGGTGCTTTGGGGTGGGGGGGCCACAGGGCGCCCCCTCCCCCAAAGCACCCACCCCCCCATGTTGAGGGCATGCGGCCTGGTACGGTTCAGAGGGGGGGCGCTTGCTCGTCCCCACCCCCTTTCCTGACCGGCCGGGCTGTGTGCTCGGATAAGGGTCTGGTATGGATTTTGGGGGGACCCCCACACCATTTTTCCGGCGTAGGGGGTTCCCCTTAAAATCCATACCAGACCTAAGGGCCTGGTATGTCCCGCAACAGGGCTCGCAAGGTGTCAATCTCGCCAATAAAAGCGGCGAGATTGACTTCCTTTTCCAGTCCTGTGGTACCCGAGTCACGTTCAAATTGAATGGACTTGTTCATGTGTGGGCAAGTCCGTTCATTCAGAAAGTCCATCGTAATTCCGGAAGACTGGCAGACATAGTCTGCCGGAAAGTCCATGCGTGTATAGGCAAGTCCGTCCGTAGTCCGGTCGTGTGTAGGCAAGTCCGTTCGTAAAAAAAGTCCGTCGGAAGTCTGTCAAAAGTCCGTCGGAAAGTCCGTCGGACCAGTCCGGTCGGAAAGTCCACCCGTGTGTACGCCCCATTAAGTAGTATGGTCTGTTCTGTATTAAAAAGGTGATTTTGGTTTGTAGAGGTGCAGTTTTGGTCTTGTTATATGGGAGAAACCGCATTTAAAGGATTTTATACTGTTTGGCCTGTAAATCATCCTGTGGAAATTGCTCCAATTTCAGTAGTGAGACACTGAGAACTGAGAAACTGTTTTGTTTAATGGTAAACTCACTGGTTTAAATAGTTTTTCCACTGTTGGATTTCGAAGACACCGTTTTGTCATTGCAAGTGATGTAGGCACCATTTCCTTTTAAGTGAATTCAATATGTTCAGGTTTAGCTATTTTTGTACTTTTTACATACTTATCAGTAAAACTATTGCGTTTTTTTGTATTGAATTTTGGTTTTAAGTGAAATCTCTACTTTGCACTGAATTTCAATAGATAGTAAGACTAACTTTGAGTTTTTGTACTTTTAGCAGTGTGTGTTTTTTTTTTATTTTTAATTGTTTGGGCGTTCTCTTTGAATTTCTCAGAGGGCAATTCATGCCCCCACCCCCCCATTGTTTTGGGCTTTATCGCTTTAGCTGAGTTTTGTATTGTATAGCCAGCAGTAGAAAAGAAAGGCTTTGGTTGACCTCCTTGAGTCATCTTTTTGCAGGAGTTTCAGTTTTTGGCTTTAGTTGCGTTGTTTTTGTGTGGCATTTCGGTCTCAAAACTTGTGGTCTGACTGCCCAGGGGATATGTGAGTCGAGGGGGATTCCCTCCCATTTGCAATAGGGGGGTTTATTCCACCCTTTCCTGGACAAAAGGTTTTTAAAATTGTTGAAGTCTCCTAAATGATGTTAGCCATGTATTTTCTTATTCCAGGCTTCCGCCCCTCCCTCTTCCTGTCCATTGATATGTAAATAAACCAGTTAGATGGGTTTTTAGAGCTGAACAGACAACAGGAAGTTGGTGGGAGGAGCTTGGGGTTTTTGAAACAAGCATGTTGACACAAAGGGACTTGGGTTTGGAAGGATGATGGAAACCATTTTGATTCTTAAATTTAATTCCAGTTGTTTTGTGACGTTTTATACTGTAATACAGTTTTGGGTAGAGAGTAAACGAGAGGCATCCACGTTATTGTTGTAACATCTAGGTACAGATAGAAGGCATAATATTGTTTTGAATAGTGGAGGATTTCATGGTGCTTTGTAGTTGTCTGAGGAACGCGTTTAGAATGCTGTATATCGTGAGACCGGTCGGGACGTGTATAATAATCGGAATTCCGGTGCGCGATTGTATTAGCATAAAACGTGAGGAGTAGTTCTCTAGCAGCCCCGGTCAGGCCGTGTATAATAATCAGAATTCCTGGTATTGGTTATAGTGATAAAGGCGCAAACAATAACCGCTCTGAAAATAAAGCGCAGGGTTCTCTGGATGCAGAGTTCGTCAAAAAAGCAGTTTGAAACGTATGGGCAATGGGCCATTCATGCAGGGGTGGGAACCAGGCACCCCAGTCAGACAGCTGCATAGGACATGAAATCTGGGTATGGGGCTAAGGCCATTAAAACCCTAAAAGATTGGCATATATGGTCAGAGGGTGCAGTAAGGTGTATTCCTTTGGAGGGTACTTTGATGTCTGGAGGTACGAGACCCCAGAATAAAAATACCTTGGAAGTAGTTCAGCTGTAGCTTCAGAAATCTGTAATGATGAGTGGGTTGATGGATGTGTAGTATTAAAATTCTCATACTTGTTTTTGAACTTGGTGTGGCTGGCCCATGCAAGGTTTCGAGCTGCTCTCGAAACCTTGTATTTTTTTCTATCGCTAAAAGAGTGAAGGCAGCATTGCGTCTAGTTGTTTTGTTTTTTCATTTTTGTTTTGGGAACTATGAAATATCTCCCCCACATTTGTATCTAAATGTTTGTTTCATGTTTTAGTCTTCTCATTGTTTGTATGTAGAAACATGAATGTGTTTGAACCTACCACGGCGGCCCTCCTATGCGTCATGGCTGTTGTCTCTTTGTAGGAACGTGAAAGTAAGGGTTACAGAGGGTTTCGTTGTTGTCGGTTTTGAGGAATATCAATGACAATTTACCAATGTACACAAATGTTGTATTGTTTACCATTCTTTGCAGGTTAAATATGAAGGATAGAGTAATCATTTTTGTTTATAAGTATCTTTTCAGGTCCAAGGAGTTTCTGAAAGTATGTATGTACATAGAAAGCAGGTGTATGTAGATAGCTGTACACATGCATAAATACACACGCCCAAGAAGGTAAAAGTATCATAGGCTATTTCACTGTTTCATTGTTTTTTTTCTGCACCATTCTAAACCCTGCGTGTCTTCCTCCAGTTTGTAATGAGGAAGAAAATGGGGGGGGATAAAGATAAGAATGACAATTTTCAAACCAATAATACTAACTGCTCTAATTCTAGCCAAGTTTGTGACCTAGTAGGATGACATGTTCCACGACTGTCTTTCTTTGATGGAATTTGAATCAGCAAGCAGCAGTCCAGTGAAGGAGGCTCTCATCCCGGATGCTAAGAACCTTTTTGTCAATGGTTCCAGGTATTACACCTCAGATGGTAAGCCACGCACAGGTTATGCAGTAACCACCGTCATTGAGTTCGGTTTATTTGGAGGTCAACCAAAAACAGGGTCGTACTTTCCTCAGCAGCTGTCGACATTCTTAGCTGATGGGGTGGGTGTAGTCACTGTAACATGAACTTCAAAAGGTCCACCACGGGGTTCATGAGTCCCTCCTAGACCCTGACACAATAACCAGTTAACATTCTTTCCAACCAGGTGACTGGGTCATTGTAAAGAAGCTTGATGGACGAAACAACTGGATCCACGCCAGCCACTGCAAGAAGCTGCTCAACTACACCAAAAGATGAGGAGTATCTTTGTTTATTTATATTTTTTAGTTTAGTATATTTTGGCAAGGGTAACGATGAAAAGCATTCCAACTTATTGTTTAAAGTGTATTCTCCAACTAGCTAAGAAAGCGAACAGGACCAATTGCTGGGTCTACTCTGAATCTCCATGAGCTTTAGTACCCCAACGATGACAGCTGTATATGCTATATATGATGTTCATATTGGTACGAGGAGTTTTGACAAACTAGTAAAAACTCCAAACAGACACTTGTCAATAGAACTTAACGATACATTTCTAGAGGGTAAAATTAGTTAAAGTTTTAACAATAGCTCTGGTTCTTGCCAGTTTTGGTATCGGGACAACTAAGTAGCCCACAAATGTGCTTCAACTTTAGTTTGGTATTTATGTGGGTCTACAGCTTATAAGGTAATTCCCCCTAATGCAAGCGGTTCATGCGTGCTGGTGAAACTCGTCCCTGCATCTTATGTCGTGGCCGATCGTGAGGATCTGATGGCGCGAGAGAAGGTAAGAATGGCAGGAACACCTAGAAGGGAATTGTTCACCAACTCCGACCAGGTCTGGGCATGGTTTCCTGCTTGTACACGGTGGGGGCTTGAGCTTATGAAACGATTGAACAAGTTCTCATCCAGTGTGGATGGGATGTTTAATGTAACTGTTGAAGCTACAAGGAAGTTCCCACAGGAATAACGGCAGATCAAGACCTTTCTATTAAAAGATGGCCCATGATTATCTGTTAGCATCCAAGGGGGGTTTCTGTGAATTCATAGGTATAGATTGTTGTACCTGGATCGGGGATACTAGTGACAAAGTTCAGGCCCATATGGATGTAGCACTGACCCCCAAAGGAGCTGCCGGTTTAAATTGGGCTGACCGTTACCTCACCGTTCCACCGTATCTGTCACAGGGGTCCCATTAGAAGAATGTTCAATGATGTCTACACCAAATACTCAGTTTATTTTTCTCCAATTCTTTTATTTAACAAAGTCAGATAGAGGGATGGAGGGTTAAGGGAGATTCAGGTACCTGGTATTGCGGATCAGGGTATTTCTTCAATCCAGAGGACAAACGGTTTCCACAACTGGATATAGCAATCACCGGATAGGCCTCTCTCACTGACCTAGCAGCCGATGCGATGCTCGGTCATAGTCTCTGCCACAGACTTAAAAAATCACGTTACAGTCATTACACACTCCTCTGCCACAGGATGGTGTAACCAAACTTTTGCAAGATTAAAGCATAACTGCACAGTACCAGTTTCTTTCAGCTGATCCTGCGATACTGTGAGGTAGATGACCCAGGTTGCATCCTTCAATTGAGTTTCCAGGCTCCTCCTGAAATATCAGCATACTTTGCTCAGTCACCTCCAGAGAAGTCCTCCCCTGGTTTCCTTCAATCAATCGGCTTCTCCCCACAGGCAAGACAGCACAGGACCACCCTCTGGATCAATAGGCCCCAGAACTCCTGGGCCTATTTCTTCAATAACAAAGCCCTGGGTCAGCTGGCCCCGAGACAGCAGAGCTGCCACGGCACACCTTGGGCCAGGAGGGTCGGGAACAACGAACCCTGACAAATTGTACCTTACCTTAATGACCCTTACCCAGAATGCACGGCGAGTGAACCACTCCCACCGGGCTGTTTCTGAGTAAAAGGGGTACCCAATCCATCCAGCCTGTTGCATTTCCAACACTTAGCAGTGGCTACAGCGACACCCACGGCCAAGTGGAAACTGACACCCTAGCTGAACTGGTACAGAAACCAGTGAATTTACCATAATTAGTCTGAGTTAAACTACAGCTTCAGACAAACTTAAATTTACATAGATAGCACCTGCCCATCAGGAGCAGGGCGCTACATGGATAAGGTTAGATCCCTGCATGGCAAAGCCAGAGCTATAGCTAGTGAAGGTTGAAGTCCTTTTAAGGATCTGGGAATCTTTGGGAATTTTATTTTTTATTTTTCAGTAGACCGTGGTTGAAGAAAGTAGGGGTATATATACTCATGTTGTTTTTGTTTCTATCCTTTCTATATGTCGTGATGAGGCGCTACTGTTGCCAGACGAGTGAACAGAGCCAGAGCAGATGAACACATCTTCCTCTGAGACGCCCCGAAGCCCAACCCACGTACAAGACACAGACGATCCCAGACCGACCGGCCTTCATGCCCTCTACTAAGTCATCCCTCCTGAAGATCAGAGTCTACAAGTCAAGCCGAGGGACACATGGGAGCATATGACAAAATATGACAAGATGTATTTAATATGTATTGTCATAGTGTCTCCCAGTGTTAGTTCTCCCGCAACCCGCTCTAAAGAGCTGACTGGGGAAGACTTACGCTGGTTGAGATCCGTTTGGTAGTGAAAAGCTCACTGGGGATGTAGAGAAGTGTTTGCAGAGTGGGGATATGTCCGCCCGCGAAGGGTCCCTGTGCGATGCACAGAACGATCGTCTGGGGGGATGTTTTTACTCATTATCGGTTTAAGGATATACGCTCGTGTCACCCCTGTGTGCCTGATCAACACATTTGGGGGGCCGTGGCGTGCCCTTGCAGATAATTTCCCACCCACAGGGACGGTAGTATAATCCAGGTATGCTTTGTTCTCTGAACAATGCAGAATAAGGATTCACACCAACGGTAAAAACGGGAGTCTTTGGGTGCGTGGACAGCGTCCATGATTTCGAGACCAGCCATGCGGCTTCCTTTGTCTAGCTGTAGATGATAGCTTACAGGGACAGGGGGCAGGAAATCATTCACGCTGCCCATGCCCAGCCACACCCATAAGACTCACCTAGTCATTTTTCATTGGTTGTTGTATAACCCCTCCTGTTTGAAGGAATGCCTGTGCTTGATTGGTCGATTGTGAAACCAACCTATTTGTTATATGAATAAAGATTGCTCCGAGGTTCAGGTCAGTTGGTCGAGCGATGGAGCTAAGAAGGTGACTATGTCTGTTTACTTGGGGAAATGCGGGAGACACGGGTTGTTTAACCACTTCAATACAGGGCACCTTTGCACCTTCTTGCCAAGACCAATTTTCAGCTTTCAGTGCTGTCACTTTTTAAATGACAATGTGCGGTCATGCTACACTGTACCCAAACTAAATTTTTATTATTTTGTTCCCACAAATAGAGCTTTTTTTGGTGGTATTTGATCACCTCTGCGGCTTTTATTTTTTGCTAAACGAATAAAAAAAGTCTGAAAATTCTGAAAAAAAAATTTTTTCTTTGTTTTTGTTATAAAATTTCGTAAATAAGTAAGTCTTCTCCTTCACTGATGGGCACTGATAAGGCGGCACCAATCATGTGGCACTGATGATGGGCACTGATATGCGTCACTGATAGGTGGCACTGATATGCGGCACTGATGGGCACTCATAGGTGGCACTGGTGGGCACTGATAGGCGACACTGATGGGCACTGAAAGGCTGCACTGATGGGTACTTATGGGTGGCACTGATAGATGGCAAAGCTGGGCACTGCTAGGCAGCACTGATGGGCACTGAAAGGCAGCACTGATGGGCACTGATGGCTGGCACTGGGACTGGATTTCACTGATAGGCATCACTGGCACTGACAGGTATTTTTCAATGGCACTGATTGTCAGCTGCCTGGGCACAGATTGGCATTTCCCTGGTGGTCTAGGGTGGCATACCTGGTGGTCCAGTGTGAAGGCCATCCCTGGTGGTCCTGGGCGGGCACCTGAGGGGGGGCAATGCTGATAAACAATCAGCATAGACCCCCCCTGTCAGTAGAGCAACTGATCGGCTTTCCTCTACGCGTGTCTTTCAGACGCGAGTGAGGAAAAGCTGATCAATGGCTCTTCCTGTTTACATCGTGATCAGCTGTGATCTCATGCTAAATAGCGCAAGAGTATAGTGGTTTTTCCACGACAGTTGGTTGAATTTTTTTTAAAAAGTGAACTTATTTTTTAATACTACTTTAATTTCATAGACCTTTCATATTTCTCCTCACACATACAGTACATACCTGTCCAAGATGCCCAGCAAGGTGACAGTGACAGGTTGGGATAAGCTAGAAGAGTGGCGCTTACAATGGTCAGTGTACTATTTATGTGGTTTCAATCTGTTTTGCAAAATAAAAAATAATACTAATCACTTGACAAAAGTGACACTAAGACCCCTTCACACTGGGGCATTTTTCAAGCGCTTTTGGGCTAAAAATAGCGCCTGTAAAGCACCTGAAAACACCTCCCCTGCAGTCCCAGTGTGAGAGCCCGAGTGCTTTCACACTGGGGCGATGCGCTGGCAGGACGTTAAAAAAAGGCCTGCAAGCAGCATCTTTGGGGCGGTGAAGAAGCGGTGTATACACTGCTCCCAAAATGCCCTGCCCATTGAAATGAATGGGCACCGCTGCCGAAGCGCCCCAGCAGTGACGATACACCGGCAAATTTAACCCTTTATTCGGCTGCTAGCGGGGGTTAAAAGCGCCCCGCTAGCGGCCGAATAGCGCATCTAAAATGACGGTAAAGCGCCTCTAAAACTAGCCGCGTTTTACCGTCAGCGCCTGACCGCCCCAGTGTGAAAGCAATCTAAACAATTGTCTTATTCTCCCTAAGGCTGCATTCCCACCTGGGCGTTTTGAATCGTGGGTAGATTTGCTGCGACTCTGCCCGTGATTTCAAAATGCCCAGGTGTAAATTTTAAATCGCACAACACACATTTCAGATGCCGTTCATTTGAATGGCAGCTAAAAAAGGAGGTGTTGTTCTGCCGCGATTGTCCCGCAATAAATTGCGCTGCAATCGCTGCAAACCACATCACGTGAAGCTTGTCACCCAAAAAAAATTCAGGACGTGCTTCACGTGATGCGGTTTGCTGGGTTTGCATTTGATTTATCGCGGCAGAACCGCACTTTTAGGTGCCATTCAAATGAATTACATCTGAAATGTGTGTTGCGTGATTTTTCATTCACAGCTGGGCGTTTTGAAATCGCGAGCATGATCAAGACAAATCTGCCTTCAAAACACCCAGGTGTGATTGCAGCCTTACTGTGTTTCTCTGCCAGCTTGTAATGTCCTCTGTGAGCTCCTAAACCTCTCCCCCTGGATTAGGCCGGACTGGGAGAAAAAATAGGCCCGGGCATTTTAGACTGGGCAGCCCATGGCATAATTTACCGGCCTCTTCACCAATCTTCATCCTAATGGAGGCGAGGGGGACCGGGAAAGAGCACAGAGGGGTCTTAAAGCATGAGGGGATGGTAGAGAGCATAGGGGGGTCTGGAGAACGTAGGAGAGTAAAGGGCACTGTGGGGGGCTGGTAAGCACGGGGGGGGGGGGAGAGCATAGCGGGGCCAGAGAGCACAGTGGGGCTAGCTGTAGAGCACTAGGGGGCACTCGGAAGCATGGGGCGGAGAGCACAGGGGGGGAGTCAGAGAGCACAGGATTAGGGGGCTGAAGCACAGGGGGGAAGAGCACTGGGGAGGAAGTCAAAGAGCACTGGGGGGGGGCTGGAGAGCACATGGGGGAACCTGAGAGCCCGGGGGGGTCAAAGAGCACTGGGGGGTGGAGAACACATGGGGGGACCTGAGAGCCCAGGGGGGTCAGAGAGCAGTGGGGGGTGGAGAGAACATGGGGGTCCTAAGAGCGCAGGGGGGGTCAGAGAGCACTGGGGGGGTGGAGAGCACATGGGGGGACCTGAGAGCCCAGGGGGGGTCAGAGAGCACTGGAGGGGGAGCAGAAAGTAGCCAGATGGGAGGATATATCAATTCCTCCATCTTCCTGCAGCCTCTGAATGCATGCGGGAGAGAGAGGAGGGGAAGCAATTTTTAAGAGGCTGCAGGAGTAGAATAGAGAGATTGATTCTTCTATGCAGCCGCCCCGCTGCTCCTCCTATCCAGGTGCACAGGGAGCTTACCTTCTTTCTGGTCCTGTGTCTCCTTCAGACGACGGAACTGGCCGCGGAGAGGCCAGGTGAGCGGTGCGGGCTCAAGGAACAGCCCAGCTGCTTTGGCCATACCAGCACATGTGGCCCGGCGGCCCCGGCCCACCGGGCAAGTGCACAGTGTGCCCTATGATTGCTGCTGGTCAGATATTTTTCTGAGAGTCTGCCCCTGTAAATTAGGAAGACGTGTCATGGATTCCATTGTATTTTAAACCTCATCTCCAGACAATTGGGGAAGGGAAAGAGCACTGTCAGGTTTGTATTACGCTCTGTGTTTCCCCTCACTCGCTGCTGGTTCAGGAAGTGATGATCATCGTATTTCTGTGGCTGGTACAGTTAGATGTCATCAATTATAAGATAAAACGGAACTACACTCACTCCCTCAATCAAAATGAACTATTTTTAATCCTTATGTTGCTAGCATTAGTAAATAGATAGGAAGGTATAAAATATTTACATGTTTTAAACTTTTCTTTGTACTTTTTTTCAGTTGCTTCCTGGTTTCTGGCCTAGGCCAAAATGATGCCATACATCCCAGAAATCTTCCTGGAATTTTCATTATTTCATCTAGAGGAGGGGAGGAAGGGAAGGGGCTTTCTCTGCTTTAACCACTTGCTGACCAGTCGCCGTCATTATACTACGGCAGGTCGGCTCGTTCCCGTAAATTATCGTACTGGTACCGCGGTCCCTTTAACAGCTATAGCAGGCACGCACACGCCCGCAGCACGGCGGGGTAGCTGATGCGCGTGGCCGACACCCACAATGTCCGCCAGCCACCCATAATCGCTCCACAGGGAGCCAGAACGGGGATCTGTCAATGTAAACAAACAGATCCCTGTTCTGACAGGAGAGTACAGTGTGATTGTCTGTTCCTAGTGATCGGGAACAGCGACCTCTCTGTACTTCCAGGCAGTTCACTCCCCCCACAGTTGGAAACACCTTCCTAGGGAACACTTTATACAGTAATCAGTGCATTTTTATAGCACTGATCGCTGTATAAATGTCACCCAAAAAAAGTGTCAAAAGTGTCCAATCTGTCTGCCACAATGTTGCAGTCCTGCTAAAAATCGCTAATCACCGATATTACTAGTAAAAAAAAAAATGAATAATAAAAATGACATATATATATCCCCTTTTTTGTTTGCACAAACCAATCAATATAAGCTTACTGCGATTTTTTTTACCAAAAATATGTAAAAGAATACATATTGGCCTAAACTGATGAAGAAATTATTATTATTATTTTTTTTTATATTTATTATAGCAAAAAGTAAAAAATCCCCCTGAGGAAGATACGATTCATCCCTGTGTCGACACATGTTAGGGAGGGGACAGGACGGAGCAGGAGACAGCTTATCTGTCTCAGAAAAGATAGACACACTATTTTGGCCTTTTTGGCATTTTGTTTGGCTTTCTATAGAGTGGTGCACTGAAGCACCCAGCAAATGTGAGTACCCTGCGAGAGGAGTTATGGTTTATTAATAAAATTATTTTATAAAACGGTATCACACTATCAAGTCCCTTTATGTTTCACACGAGTGTGGAAGCAGCAGGACTGAGCAGCCCAGGACTCCATAACTGACACTGAACCCAGGGGTGGTTCATAAGCATGTTCTGACTGAACTTAATTGTGAGGTCACACTAGGGTTTCCACCTTTTCTTCAAGCCAAACCCGAACACTTTAGCAGCCTGGGACACCTTTGGGTGCCACCAAGGAGAATAGTAATGCAATGCGCACAGCGTGCTACAGCGGACAGTGGGTGTGGCCAAATTGCTCTTGCTGACATCATCGCCCTGCCTCCCAGTGATACCAAACCTGCCCCCAGACAGCTGTCTACAGCTCCCAGATGGCAACAGATTTGTGTGTGATTTTCTTGGTTACTTGGGGAGCCACAACCTGGTCTGAATAATGTGTCTGGGTTTTAGTCTGCCTGAAACCCGGACTCCTGATTCAAAACCCAAACTGTCTGGGTGAATCCCGGACAGGTGGCAACACTAGGTCACACGCTGAGTTGAGCCTACACACATAAGGGGAGAGCACCTGTGTGAACACAAAAACACAAGTTTTATCACCAGTACAAGCTGTGATTAATTTTGGAATGGACTGCAATATTTAATGATTTTACTATTTATATGAAATTTTGTGTGTGCACTTAGCACTTTTGATCACTGGATCACTTTAAATAGATTTTTTTGCATGTATTTGGATCACTATATTTGATACATGAAGTTTTTGATTTTATTTTGTATGAACTTTTTGGAGTTTGCACGAAAATACTTTATATATTTATTTTACCAACAGGGAGGCACTTTATACATTTCAACAATAATGTGAATTATAAGGTTTGTGATGCTGTGATCACACACTCGATGGTAAAAAAAACTTTGCATGTCAACACATTTTTTTTTTTAGTCATTGCATCAAGGCACTCATGCTAACATCCAGATAACGCAGCATTTCCTCTATAAATATTGCCTTTGCACGGTCGTATGGGACGTGACCAGTGCTAGCAGCTGTCCTGATAGGAGGTGTTACATATATACAGCTTTTGGGTAGCTCACAAGATTTCTTGGTTTTAAAAAGTAAAAAATGTTGTTTTTTTTCAAAATTGTCTGTCTTTTTTTGTTTATAGTGCAAAAAATAAAAATCGCAGAGGTGATGAAATACCACCAAAAGAAAGTTCTATATGTGGGAAAAAATGGACGTCAATTTTCTTTGGGTACAGCGTCGCATGACCCCGCAAATTTTCAGTTAAAGCGAGGCAGTGCCGAATCGCAAAAAATGGCCTGGTCATTAACCACTTGCCGACCAGCCGCCATCATTATACCCGCAAATCTCTGTAGCTGTACGTCGACCCTTTAAACAGCTATAGCAGATGCACGCATATGCCCGCTGCACGGTGGGGGAGCTGATGCAGGTGGCCGGTGGCCGCGATGTCCGCTGGCCACCGGTGAACACTCTACAGAGAGGCAGAATGGGGATGTGTCAATGTAAACAAGTAGAGAGTGATCGTCTGTTCCTAGTGATTAGGAACAGCAATCTCTCTCCTCCTCCTTGATCGCCTCTAGTGTTAACCCTTTCCCTGCCAGTGCCATTTATACAGTAATCAGTTCACTGATCGCTGTATAAATGTCAATGGTCCCAAAAAAGTGTCCAATCTGTCCGCCGCAATGTCGCAGTCCCACTAAAAATCGCTGATCACCGCCATTACTAGCAAAAAATTAAAAATAATAATAAAATTGCCATAAATCTATCACCTATTTTGTAGATGCTATATCTTTTGCACAAACCAATCAATATATGCTTATTGTTTTTTTTTTTTTTGGATATTTATTATAGCAAAAAGTAAAAAATCCCCCTGAGGAAGATACGATTCATCACTATATAAAAATATTTTTTTTGTTTTTGTTGGTCTTTTATTGTTTGACGCGCAAAAAATAAAAACTGCAGCAAGTGATCAAATACCACCAGCTTTATTTGTGGGAAAAAAAGGATGTCAATTTTGTTTGGTTACAGCATCGCACGACCGCGCAAGCCACGCAGTGCCGTATTGCAAAAAATGGCCTGGTCATTAAGGGGGAAAATCTTCCGGTCCTTAAGTGGTTAATGACAGGCTCATAGACTCCGCAGCTGTTCTCATATGTGCGCACATTGAGCGATGTCCTGTGGTTAGAGACAGATGAGTGTGTGATTTCTGCTTGCTGCTTCATTCCTATGCTATCTGCAGGAATCACTTCTGACAAGTTTTCCTGACACCTAAAGAAAAAACATGACAGGGGAGGGATCTCCAACACACAGCCTATGATTGACAGCTTCAGCTGTTTTCCTGTGTAATTTACTGGGTTTACAAACACTTAAGACGATTACATGCAGACACTATCAGCCTGTCACTGATCTGTAAAGGCTTCCTGCCCACAGCTGACTGTACACCCTTCGTCACACCCACAGCAGAAAACCCTGATCTGGGTGCTATATAACCAGGAATGACCATGTGAATGAGCGTTTAGCAGAAGCAGAAGGGGCAGGGTTCATTCTGTCGCAGTGCTATTGTATAGCAGTTGAGGGGGGATTTATGAATAAATCTGTCCCATTGCTTCTGTTTAGCATTACCTGGCTGTGCAACAGAATAAATAAATATTCCCAACAAACTGCAAATACATTTTTGTTTATTTTGGATAGAGTAGGGAAGGGTTATAGCAGCAGAAGTGAAATTCTGCTGTAACAAACAGCAAGCAGGCAGGCTTTTATTGGAGGAGAGACATGCAATGTCTCTTCTGCAATAAAATACAATTACCTGCCTGCTTGCCATGCTCTGTAGAACGTATACTGAGCTGTGAATGATCAGCTCAGTTTGCATTCCGGCACAGTGCCCAACTGCTCATGTGTCCCGGAATGAGTGCACTCATAGACATGTGCGGGAGTGACGTTATCCTACTCCAACCAATCAAGACAGGTGAAGACCGACACCTGGAAGAAGTATGGGAGATGGTGGTGCCAGGAAAAGACATTGTGTTTGATGGACTGTTAGAATTCTTTACCTTCTTCTCTCATGCACATCACTGGATCGAGATGGGACTCAGGTACTGTAAGTATGGGGGGCTCAGGTACTGTAAGTATGGGGGGCTCAGGTTCCCTAGGCAAGTGGGGCCCGGGACTCAGAAACTGTACTGTAAGTATGGGATTGCGCAGTTACTATAAGTATGGGGGGGGTTCAGGTACTGTAAGTATGGGGGGCTCAGGTACTGTAAGTATAGGGGGCTCAGGTACTGTAAGTATAGGGGGCTCAGGTACTGTAAGTATAGGGGGGTTCAGGTACTGTAAGTATGGGGGGCTCAGGTATGGTAAGTATGGGATGGCTCGGGTACTGTAAGTATTGGATGGCTCAAGTACTGTAAGTATAGGGGGGCTCAGGTACTGTAAGTATAGGGGGGCTCGGGTACTGTAAGTATAGGGGGGCTCAGGTACTGTAAGTATGGGATGGCTCAGGTATGGTAAGTATGGGATGGCTCAGGTACTGTAAGTATAGGGGGGCTCAGGTACTGTAAGTATGGGATGGCTCAGGTACTGTAAGTATAGGGGGGCTCAGGTACTGTAAGTATAGGGGGCTCAGGTACTGTAAGTATAGGGGGGCTCGGGTACTGTAAGTATAGGGGGCTCAGGTACTGTAAGTATGGGATGGCTCAGATACTGTAAGTATGGGGGGGGGCTTAGGGACTGTAAGTATGGGGAAGGCACAGGTACTGTATGTATTTGATGGCTCAGATACTGTAAGTATGGGGGGGCTCAGGTACTGTAAGTATAGGGGGGCTCAGGTACTGTTAGTATGGGGAGCTCAGGTGCTGTAAGCAAGGAGGGGCCCGGGGCTCACGTACTGTAAGTATGGGATTGCTCAGGTACTGTAAGTATGGGGGGCTCATTTACTGTAAGTATAGGGGGGCTCAGGTACTGTAAGTATGGGGGGGCTCAGGTGTTGTAAGTATGGGGGGCTCAGGTACTGTAAGTATGGGGGGCTCAGATACTGTAAGTATGGGATGGCTCAGGTACTGTAAGTATGGAGGGGCTCAAGTGCTGTAAGTATGGGGGGGCTCAGGTACTGTAAGTATGGGGGGCTCAGGTACTGTAACTATTTGGGGGCTCAGGTACTGTAAGTATGGGGGGCTCAGGTATGGTAGGTTCAGGTACTGTGAGTATTCGGGGGATCTGGTACTGTAAGTATGGGGGACTCAGGTACTGTACATATGGGGGGCTGGGAGGGAACTGCACGCAGCAAGTTTTTTTCCCTAATGTACAGAATGCATTAAGGTAAAAAAAAAAAAACCTTCAGCCTTTAGATTCACTTTTACACAGTTGTCACCTGAACATGTTTTCTCATTGAGCTTCTATTCATATCTGAGCATTTTTGCACATGTTTTTGTACCTAAGCCTATATGTAACAATGCACAGCAGTAGGAATCCTATTCTTTTCAGTACAAGCTGTTCACTTCTCTACATTCAAGCTCTCAAAAATCGAAGCTGAAAGTGGAACTTTAGTCAGAAAATTAAGTCCTGCTAGATCACTTCAGCGTGGCCCCTTCTTGCAAAAGATTGTGAAAAATAAGTGTCTGTAATGTATAAATTCCAGTAATACACTGTCTCACCCTGCTCTGCACATGCTTAGTTGCTCTCTATTTTTAGGCACTGCTGAGTTTGTAATGGCCGATCTGCTGAATTAAAGTGATTGTAAAGGCAGAAGGTTTTTTTAACTTCTATGCATTAGGATAGAGAAAATTGAGTACTGTCCGTGATACTTTTTTTATTTGCACTAACATACAATTTTTCAGGACGAGCTTTCGGGGTATGTCCCCTTCTTCAAGGTCCAAGCAGTACTGATTCACAAATTCTTTAGCAGAATGTTAAAAAAAAAAAAATCTCTGAGGGAAAGGAGAAAAAAAAAAAAAAGAAAAACAAACACATAGAAATCAATAGTAATAAAGATAGCAGCAGAGTTAGTGAGATAAGACAGAGGGAGAGCTATAGACTGGAGGGGAGGGGGATGAGAGGGGGTCGTAAAACTTTAGTATAATGGGTAAGGAAACCAATATCTAAATTTAGGCCATTATATTTTGTGTCAAAAAGAATTATCATTCTTAGTTCAAAAGTTTTCCTTTCCTGAATAGTTTTGAAATTCCCTTTAAGAACTAAAACATTGCAGTCTTCTATAGTGTGGTCCGGTTGTGAGAAGTGATGTCCCACATGTGTGTATAAACTGTCTTCTTTATGTTCTTTGATGGTATGTCTGTGCAAATTCATCCTCACTTGCAACTTCTGTCCTGTTTCACCAACATAAGATCCTTTGCTGCACCTTTTGCATTGGATGAGGTACACCACATTACTGGAGGTACAGTTGTAAGATCCCATGATATTGAAGGTCCCATTTGTGTGTGACACTTTTGGATAGGTTGATCTGGTTGCACAGTTTGCAGCGGTTTTTATTGCAGGGTTTGCTTCCATTATTTGTGACTTCATAATCAGAGTGAAGTTTCCTGCTGATTAGTTTGTGTCTGAGGTTGGGTGGTTGTCTGAAAGCCAATAATGGGAGTTGTTGGAATATTCCTTTCAGAGTTTCATCCTCTGTTATAATGGGTTGTAAATCTTTGATTATCTTTTTGATCCCTTCAAGTGCTGGGTTGTATGTGGTGACTAGAGGTACTCGGTTTTTTGTTTTTTTCTCTGTGTATTGATTTTCTCTTCGAGTTTTCAAGGCTGTGTTTATGCTGTTGTTGATGGTTTTGTCTTTGTAACCTTTCTTATGGAAGGAGTCTGCCAGTATTCTGAGATGTTTATCTCTGTCTTCTGGGTCTGAACAAATTGGTGGTATCTGATGGCCTGGCTGTGTATGATGGCCCGTTTAGTGTGTTGGGGGTGAAAACTGGAACTATGGAGACAGCTGCATCGGTCACTCGGCTTTCTGTATATCGACGTGTGAAGCTTGTCATCCCTGATGTATACTGTAGTGTCTAGGAAGTTGACATGTGTGTTCAAATAATCCATTTTTAGTTTGATAGATGGGTGAAAAGTGTTGATCATTGAGAAGAATTGGTTTAGATTTTCTTCACCTTCAGTCCATATCATGAAGATATCATCAATATAGCGATAATATCTATATGGCATTTGCTGTATGCTGTTCAGGAATTTGTCCTCCAGGTCAGCCATAAATAAGTTTGCATATTGGGGTGCCATTTTGCTTCCCATAGCAGTACCCATACACTGGAGATAGATGTCATTATTGAAAGTGGAGTAGTTGTGTGTAAGAATGAATTTGATGAGCTGTGTCACATCCTCAGCAGTGTATTTGTGGTTTGGTGAGGATGATAAGAATCTGTGACATGCCGCCAACCCATCCTTGTGAGGGATGTTACTGATGTAGAAACTCGCAGTGTTCATGACTAAAGGTTTTAACATGTTTTCTACAAGGCCTGAGATATGTTCGGTAAGTGTATTCATACCTGTTATAATGGGTCTGCCTGGATTTCCTGGATTGTGAATCTTGGGCAGCATGTAGAAGTCTCCAATTTCTGGATTATCCGGAATCGCATTGATGAGTTCTGAATGTAGGTGGCTTGGTATTGTTGTAATGAGACCTTTTAATTGCTTAGTAAAATCCTGGGTCGGATCATAATCTAGTTTTTTGTAGTAACTAGTATTTGCCAGCTACCTCTGGCCCTCTTGTATATATTTGTCTGTATCCATCACAACGACTGCTCCCCCTTGATCTGCTGATTTGATGGTTATGGACTGATTATTGCACAGATCATGTACAGCTCTTTACTCCAGTGGTGAAAGGTTGTATAATATTTTCTTTTGCTGGGTGGATATCAGGGACGTGACTCGCAGCCTGAAGCTGTCAATATAGGTATCCAGTTTAGGGTTGCGTCCTTGTGGAGGTGTGAAGTTGCTGTTCTTTTTCTTTTTGTCAGCTCCTATTGTCCTAGGATTCCTTCCATTACTGTGAAAATATTCTTTGAGCCTTAGTCTCCTAAAGAATTCCTCCATATCTGACCATACCTGTGAATTATCCAATTTGGTGGTTGGGCAGAATGTGGGGCCTTTGGAGAGGACTGTTGTTTCTAGTGTAGAAAGTTTATGATTTGACAAATTTATGATTCCGAGTTCCTCTGTTATATCCACATTTTCTGTCAAGTCAGCATTTACACAAGGGATACCTTGGGATTCTGGATCGGGTTCCAAGTCGCTGATAGCAAGAGTTATAGAAGTTGTGTTTGTTTTGTGTTGTTTAGGTTGTATCCAAAAGGTCTGCTCTTAGTGTAGCGTTTGGAGTTTTTTTTGCTTCCTGTTCATGGCAATTTTTTGCAGTTGCCTTTGTAAGCTTTCGATTTCATTCTTAATTAGGTTGATGCTTGTAGGGTGCAATGATGTTGAGGTTTCAAACACCAACTGCTTTTGTTTTCTGATTGTTTCCCTTTTACCATACAGTTCATGAATGAGGTTGTTCCTTAACCTTTCACTGGTACGTCTGCAGAGTCCTTCTGCATAAGGAGAATTCAGTGTATTTGCACAAGGATTTTTAATCCGGAGACTCTGTGGTATGAGATTCCTCATTTTGCATCTTGAGAGAAAGAAGATGTCACTGCTGACCTGTGTTTCCTTTGTGATCAGGTTGGTTAACTCTGCTTGGACCTTGAAGTAGGGGACATACCCTGAAAGCTTGTCCTGAAAAATTGTATGTTAGTGCAAATAAAAAAAGTATCACGGACAGTACTCAATTTTCTCTGTCACAATTGCACTAATACGGCTACAATCACATCAAGTATGCATTAGGCAGCAGCCCCCTTAATACTTATCTGAGGTCCAGTGATGTCCACGAGTCCCTCGCCCTTCTGCGACTTTCCTCCTGATTGGCCGAGACAACAGCCATGCCATGGGCTCCCGCTGCTGTCAATCAAATTCAGTTAGCCAATCAGGAGAGAGAGGGGGTGGGACCGAACTGCAGTTTTGTGTATGAATGGACACAGGGAGCTGTAACTTGGCTCGGGTGTCCTTATAGCATGCTGCTTGCTGTGGGGGGGGGGCACTCAACAGGAGGGAGGGGCCAGGAGCAGCGAGGAGAAACCTGAGAAGAAGAGTATCTGGACTGCTCTGTGCAAATCCACTGCAACAGAGCAGATAAGTATAACATGTTGATTATTTAAAAAACAAAAAAAACAAGACTTTACAATCACTCTAAAGCGGTGTTCTTCCTGGGGAAAAAAAAATATGAAAAGTCAGCAGCTACAAATACTGTAGCTGCTGACTTTTAATATAAGGACACTTACTTGTCCAGGGAGCCCGCGATGTCGGCACCCCCAATGATTTTCTAATTGGCTTTTGGATGCTGCTGCCGCCATTCGTCGGAAGGGAAACTGGCAGTGAAGCCTTTCGGCTTCACAGTCGGTTCTCAACTGCGCATGCGCGAAGCGTGCTGCACTTTCTAACTGACCCGGCAGTGGAGGAAGGAGGAGGAGGCCGAATTTCTGAGTGACGGTGCCGCTGCGCTGTCTCCTGGAAGTGGGGAAGGGTACCTGTCGAAAACAGAAGCAGATAAGTGGAGGTTCCACTTTTGGTCAAACTCCGCTTTAAGCCCTCCTATCCTTTAGAGCCAAGGAAGCTGCTTCGGTTTAATCTGCAACTGCCATGGTGCTGCACATGTGATCAGTTATGAGACCAGCCATTTGATGGTTTGACAGCTTGGTTAAGAGCACAACCAATGTGAGTTACATTCCCGCAAAATTGCGTTGCGATTCGGGTGCCATTAAGGCTCCGTTCACATCTTGGCGTTCCGGATTGCGGGCAGAATCGCCGCGATTCTGCCCGCAATCCCAAAGCACAGCAAATTGCGGGACGCCCGTGAGAGCCCCGTCACTTCCAATGGGACCCTGATTGCGGCGCAATTTTACCACGATTGCGGTAAAATTGCACAAGCAGAATTGCGGGACGTCTGTCGCCCAAGAGAAGTTCTTGTACTTTTTTTTGGCGACAGGCGTCCCGCGATTCTGTTTGCGTGATTTTACCGTGATTCGTCAGGGGGCAGTCAAGGCAAATTCGTGCATCGATCGATTCCGCCTGTGATCAGGTGTGAACGGAGCCTTAAATCTATGGGTTTACTTCCACATTAAATACTTTGAAAACACTTAGAAAAGGTGACACCGGCTCTAACCCACCCAGGGAAAGTAAACTAAAGGCAAAACACCGTTTTCTTTTTAGTGTTGGATAGAATGGAGAGGGGTTAGATCCCTGTCAGGTTTGTATTGCTGTCTGTGCCCCCATTAGGAAGACTCACCCTCTCTATTGTCATGTTTATGGTGATCACCAGGAGAGAAAGTAAAAGAAAAACTCCCACAGTTTGGGTTGTTCTTATAACAGGAATAGAGGGGAAATCTTGTATTTGGTTCTGGAAGTTGTGGTGACTTAGAGCGGGCCTCTGCCTTCCTCCATTCTAACACACAACGTGGGTCTGGAGTTCCTCCTCATCCCTGAGCCGTCCACTCCGCGCTGTCCCTCCAGGCAGAGCTGTCATAGAAGAGGCTGTGATTGGCTGGAGCGGCTCACGTGACGCCGAGCCTCCCTCCACTCCCAGCAGGTGAACTAAGGAAGTGTGGGGACCACGAGAGGAGACAGCGTTGTGCGGTTGCTAGGCGACGGCGAGCGCGCTGCATGCCGGGACGTCAAAAGAGAAATGCCCACGCTGTGACCTCTCCCTTAGGCCCCCCTTCGCTGCACAACACGGAAGCATGGCGGCCGCTCAGGAGAGCCCGGTGTCCGCCTGTTCCCAGCGCCGGATGAGGATCCTCTCGGGGCACCTGCAACCCGCAGCCCCGCCCGCCATCTCTGCCAGCGAGTGCAAGGCCCCGGCGGCTCCCTCCATCCCCAGGAAGAGGTAGGTGGGGTGGGTGCGGTCCTGGCATGGCAGTAGGTGGAGGAGGCACACCTCGGGGGAGAGGAGACTGTTATCTGTCATCCCAGCATCCTTCATGTCCCGGGGGAGAGTGATAGAGAGCTCAGCACATCATCGGATCGGACGATCTGCTCTCAGCTCCCCATACATATCACTATCTCATTGTACAATCTCCATCAGACATGTGATTGGAGGACCTGCCTAAACGATCTAGATCCAATCAGGCGATAGATCCTTCTATTACACAGAAGATGGGAGATTGTACAATCAGATTGCATAGTGTGTGGTCATCCTCAGGGTGATACAACTCAGCAATGTCCAGTTCCACAAACGATCGAGACAAAAATGTCATGACCAAGGGACGAGCGACAGAGCTCATCCACCCGGGCCGCTCAGCTGTGGCAGGAAAACATTGCATTGGATGATGGCTTTGATGACGATGATGACGATGATGATGTGCGTTTCACATGTAGATGGATCGATTCTTAGCGACTCATCAGGGTGTGAAAACCGCCATCGATTCACCCGGTGTGATTGAATGTTTCTACCACAACCTGATGACTTGACCACTATTAGATCCACCATGGAGTACAAGGTCCTGGCTGGATACAGAGGGATTGGATCCCCTAAATCTATTAGTAGTCATACACAGTGTGATAAAACTGAGCGATTGATGTGACAAAACGATCATATCCGACATCAAGCAAAATAAAGAGCCTGGCCAACTCATGAGGGACAGGTGACCGTGTTTTGATCAATTATTATTATTATTATTATACGAGATTTATATAGCGCCAACAGTTTACTCAGCGCTTTACAATGTATAAGGGGGACAACACAATTACAGTTCAATACAAAAGGTACAGGAGGGCCCTGCTCGTAGAGCTTACATTCTAAAGGGAGGGGGTGGTGGTACAAAAGGTAATAGCTGCAAAGAATGATTTGATGGGGGTGGTTCGGGGACAGTTATTAGGTGGGTGTGGGATAAGCTTCCCTGAATAAATGAGTTTTCAAGGATCTCCTAAAGGTGGACAGGGTAGGGGCTGATCGGACATACTGGGGCAGGGAATTCCAGAGGATGGGAGAGGCTCTGGAGAAGTCCTGAAGGCGAGCATGGGAGGAGGTAACAAGGGAGCTAGAGAGCAGGAGGTCCTGGGAGGAGCGGAGGGGGCGATTTGGGCGATATCTGCAGATGAGGTTGGTGATGTAGATGGGAGCGATGTTGTGAATGGCCTTGTATGTTATGGTTAGCATTTTGAATTTTACACGGTGGGGTAGGGGAAGCCAGTGAAGGGATTGGCAGAGGAGCAGCAGTCACGGATCGATTAGTGAGGTGTATTAGTCTAGCAGCAGCATTCATAATAGACTGAAGGGGGGATAGCCTGCTTAAGGGTAGGCCATTAAGGAGAGAGTTGCAATAGTCGAGGCGGGAAATAATCAAGGAGTGAATAAGTTGTTTTGTAGTGTCATTAGTCAGGAAGGGTCGAATTTTGGAGATGTTGCGGAGGTTAAGGCAGCAGGATTTAGCCAGAGATTGGATATGGGGGCTGAAGGAGAGGTCAGAGTCAAGGATTACACCCAGGACTCTGGCATGTGTGGAGGGACCAATGGTTGTGTTGTTGATATTAATGGTGAAGTCACAGGAGGGGGACCGTGAAGGAGGAAATATAACAATTCAAGTCAATTGCTTGTGGTAGGAAAAGATTCAATGGTACGAGGTCGATCGATGGTTTTTCACACACTTGCGTGTCACGATTGATCTACATGTGTGGGTGCAAAAAACTGCCATCGATCGACCCGGAGCTCAATCCCTCCCCATACAGCACTGAGAAATGTCCACGGGGGGCTCATGTACACTTAATTTCACACACATTAAAGCTCCTACTGCTTTAACATCATCTTTTTTTTTTTTTTTATGTGGTTTTTAAAGCTTCTGCAATGCTTCAGTGATGCTTCAGGGGGGGGGGGGGGGGGGGGGTTGGGCTGTTTTGAAACTATAGTGAGACTTGGCAAATGCCCTGTGTGTGTTGATTTTCAATTTTGTTTTAAAGGGGCCCAGTAGAACCCCCCCTCCCCCAACTCAGCAGATCCCCAGCTCATGTGTACCCTGGTTCAGCAGATCCCCCCCCCCCCGTTCAGTAGTATCCCCCAGCGTTGCTGCTGAGTCCCCGCTCACCTCTCGCTATATTGCTTCCACACTGCGCACCACATGACATTACTGGTTTCTTCTGCTCCGGTCCCCCAGCTCTGCTGATTCTCTGCCGCTCAGTCCTCCTTCCATTATAACGTTACCATGTTGCACACTATGGGGGTTATTTCTGAAGTGCAAATCCACTTTGCACTACAAGTGCACTTGGAAGTGCAGTCGCTGTAAATCTAAGGGGTAGATCTGAAATGAGGGGAAGCTCTGCTGATTTTATTCTCCAATCATGTGCAAGCTAAAATGCCGTTTTTCATTTTCCTTGCATGTCCCCCTCGGATCTACAGCGACTGCACTTTGCAATTGTAGTTTGCACTTTAGTAAATAACCCCCAATGTATGCCGTCTGCTAATTGCCCCAGTCTGCTGATGATGTCTTTCCGGTTTACTTGGTTTCCCAGTGCATCCTGGGATATCTCTTACCTGCAATACCTCCCAAAGCTGAATTAAAGCCTCTCAAAAGCTGCAGGTGCTGTACGCGTTGTCATAGACTTCTATGGAGGCTTTGAAGCACCACTAAAGCGACATGAGGTATCATTTTTGAAGCAAATGCAATGTGTGAGCAGTAAGCTTACCATTTTATTTAGTGACCGGGGCTTTGGCATTCAGAGCACTTTAAAAAAAAAAAAAAAAAAAGCTCATCCAATACCACATTTTGAAGCAAGTGTAAACGAGCCCTTAGGTCTTCTTCAGGGTAGATTTGGACATGCACCTAAATCTTCCTTACCTCTGAAGCCCGATCGGTGTTCATATGGTGCTCCAGAGGTGCTCCAGAGGTGACTGACAGGCGCTGAGGAAAAAATGCGATGCCTCCTCACCGCCTATTTGAACCCCATTTTTGCCAAAAAGTGCAGGGCATTTGTGGCACTAATCCATTTACTTGAATGTGTTCAGCGGACTTGCTACTTACGTGAAGTGCCATGACATGTAAACATCCCTATCCGCTGCCTATTGCAGCCTAACGAGGGGGGGAAGGAATGTTTGGCAAAAATACGTCTCAAACGCAAATTTTTTGCGCCCCCCCCTCCAACCACAGGTCTAAAGGAAGCCTCATAGACCATCAATTGTTTTCTATGTATTTTGTTCTTAACCTCAACACTGTGTCAAGGTGGTTTGCAGTGCATTGCGCAGAATTGCTGACATATTGGGGGTTATTTACCAAAGGCAAATCCACTTTGCACTGCAAGTGCACTTGGAAGTGCAATCGCTCTAAATCCTTAGGGGTAGATCTGAAATGAGGGGAAGCTCTGCTGATTTTATCATCCAATTATGAGCAAGCTAAAATGCTGTTTTTTATTTTCCTTGCATGTCCCCCTCAGATCTACAGCGACTTTACTTCCAAGTGCACTTGTAGTACAAAGTGGGTTTTCCTTTAGTAAATAACCCCCATTGTGTTTTTAGGCATCGCAACTCACCACAGTGCACTGCAATGTGTAGACTTGAATGAATTGTCACTTCAATAAAGTTGAATTAAAAAAAAGGTAAACAGTGCAATATGTGGTAACCGTGCAAAGGATGCCCCATGTGAAAGAGGCCTAGGGGCTTGGATCTACTTTGATTGAGACTGTACATAAGAGAGTCTGAATTAATCGGTAATCAGTTGTACTTTCAGTTTGTTTGGATCCCTTTGGTTGGCCGCTCGTGTTGCGTCCTGACTTGGCAGAGGTTAGTACAGCGGGGTGCAGTGTGAAGTAAAGTCTGGGCACAGCCCTGTGTACACACAGAGGTATTGGTCATCATGGGTGGATTGCTTTGTGTTGGAGCTGAACAGACATTGCTTTACAATGATGAAATCTGCCATAGAATGAAATTCCCAGGACGCTTTGGTCCCGTAAAAAAACCCACGCAAAAAAAACCCAAAAAAAACACAGCGTTGGGCCCCTCTCAAAATCCATACCAGACCCTTATCTGAGCATGCAGGTCATGGGGGGGGGATAAGTGAGCGACCCCCCCCCCCCACCTCTCCTGAACCAACCAGGCAACATGCTCCCAACATGGAGGGGGTGGGGAAACCTCTCCCCATTTTTTGGGGGATAAATTTGGCATGAGGTTTCATCTATACCAGAAGTAAAGGAATTGGTCAAATGACAAGTCGCAATCATCTCAAAGTCAAATCAATCTGACCCCTTTTTTGAAGTCGCAGGGCAAAGTTGGAGCGAAACTTGTGTGCCTTTCGTGTCGGATTAGTGTGAACATAGCCTTAAGGCTGGGTCCACACTAATACGTATTGGATGTGGGTTTCCCCACATCCAATTCACATGACTGGAGATTATGACTGTCTCTCAATAAAGCCGGTTCACCCAGCTCCAGGGGGCCCGTAGAGCGCACAGCAGAAAGGTCCTGTTCGTCTTTGGCTCCGTTTCAGGTGCAGATTCAGCCAAAAATTCTAACCTGATTCGCTCCTGAAACAGTGTACAGGGACACACCGGATTTGGGGGCGATTTAGAGACATCTGTGCGTGTTTCTGAAACTGAAAATCGCACTCCGAAATCGCCAAAAGTAGTACAGAAACTACTTTTGGGAATCGGCGCAGCGTCGCACTGATTCGGACAGTGGCATTGCCGCCGATTTGGCATGCAATTTAACATATCAATTTGCATCAATGTGAACCAGGGCTAAGGGTGTTTCAGATGAGCATTGCGATTGCATCCACCTGTCGGGTTTTTCAAGCAGGACTGATCCGAAGCTCAATGTTAGTCTGTGGGCAGGCAGAGTTAAAGTAGAACTATGGGCAAAACTTTTTCAATTTTTGGTTAGAGCAAGGAAGGGTTTTAAACCCCTGCCAGATTTTCTTTTTTTTTTTTTTGCCATCTGTGTCCTATTTCAGAGATTTGCCTTCACTTCCTGTCTCATAGCCAAGCAGGAAGTGAGAGAAAATCACTGAAAAATTGAGGGAATCTGTTGGGGACACCCAGGTCACCATGACTAGTGTCCCCATTGAAAGGTTTTCCCTCTATTACTTTTCTGGGGACAGCCCAAAATTTGGGGACTCTTCTTTTACTGATAATGGTAAACAGCACAAATAGAGAGTCTAAATCTCCTTACAGGGGCACAGACAGCAAAAAAAAAACCTGACAGAGGTTCTAAAGCAGGGGTCTCAAACTGGCGGCCCATCATGCCTCTGCCCTGTGGGAGTCATGTTTGTAACTGTCAGCCTTGCAATGCCTCATGGGACTTGTAGTTTTGCAACAGCTGGAGGGCCACCAGTTTGAGACCCCTGTTCTAAAGCCTCCGCACACTATCCAAAACTGAAAAAAAAAAGTCTTGCTTTTAGTTATACTTTAAATGGACATGTATCTGTGTACATCTGACTACCTTAGAATCCGTCTAGGTCTTGTGTCTGTTTCCTTCTTTTAAGACCAATATACTGTGGGTATAGAAAAGAATCCCCCTCCCCCCTCCCCCTCTAAAATAATCGCATTTGGTTGCTTTGCAGCCTGAAATGAAGACATGCACAGTTTTTGTTTTATCCAGCTGTATTTACTCAGCACAACTTATAACATCCACGTGAAGGATAGAACACCAACATGTCAGAAATAAAAAATAAAAAACAAAATCCCAGAGTTGGAGACAGGATCTCTCTCCCCCCTCCTAAAAAAAACTTGTAAAAAAGGGCTGGCTTGGCTGGAGGAGAGGGTGGCCCGTATGCGGACGACCTCTTACTCTTTCTGAACAATGCGGACTCCTCTCTCTGTGGAGCACGGCAAGTATTGACTGAGTTCTCAAGAGTAACTGGTCTAAGTCCCAGCTGCTTGCTATTGACCCCGAAGCTAAACGGCTATCCCCGCCAGATCTGCAACTGCAGTGGGTGGACAAATTGGTATACTTGGGGGGTCTGAGTTTCGAGAGATGCATCCAGCTTTATCCCCCTTAAATCTGGACCCAGTGGTTCATTGAGTCAAGGCCAGGTTGAAAGCTTGGGAGAACCTCCCCTTATCCCTTTTTAGGCCGCATTAACCTTATAAAAATGAAAATAATACCCAAATTTACATACCTGTTTTGTAATTCCCCACAATGGATACCCTGTTCCTTCTTTACGAAACCTGAAGCGAATATTCTCCTCCTTCCTCTGGGGCCCAAACCTCCCTAGATTTAAACTGTCCACCCTGATGCGTCCAGTGTCGCGGGGGGTTTGGCATTTCTGGACTGTCAGAAATATTTTCTGGCAGTTTGGTGGCTAGTACCGGATGTGTCCAACCCCGCGGCTTTCCTAGAGGCTGCGGTGGTCCGCTTGGTGGAGGCCCTTTCACATATACCCTTTGGAGGACCCAAAGCCCTGTATGATTTAACCCCCTCCATGTTCACGACCCTAAAGGCCTGGAGAGCAGGACTGGGACTTGGAAAAATTCCCACGGACTGCAGCCTCCCCCAACGCTCCCCTGTGGAAAAACCCCACCTTATCCCATTTTTACGCACTACCAGACCTCAAAATATGGGCCAGATGCGGTATTAAATTGATATCTGACCTAACCACCGACACCGCCATACACCCATTCAATTATCTAGTATCCCACAATAATGTTCCCCCCTCGTACCTATTTTGCTATTTACAATTGTCCCATGCATTCAAAGCCCAAATATGCCCCAACGACACGCAAATAGTGCAACCCAATTTAGAAAGGGCTATAAGATATGAATGTACCAAAAAACTGACCTCCGTCTTATATGCACATCTCTTCCGAGTTTCCTCCCCAGAACTGTCATCGCTTCGTCAGTGTTGGACGCAGGATATTCCGGGACTTGACTCCGAGGACTGGGAGGACATTTGGGATTTCCCATTCAAAATCCTTGTCTCACTTCGAGACCGCCTCATACAATACAAAAATCCCTATTGGGTATATATTACCTTGCATAGATTGTATAAAATGAAAACCTCTCTGTCCTCGGAGTGCTGGAGATGTACCAAAGATCCAGGCGATTTTTTTTTTTTTTATACATGTCTTCTGGTCCTGTCCAGCAATTGGAAATTACTGGTCACAAGTGGTCTCTGCAATACAGGACGTAGTGGGAATAGCTATAGCCCCAACCCCGCATATATGTTTACTAGGTCTAGTAGAAGAATCGGCCCCCGGGATAGCAGAGAGAACCCTGATAGGGCTTCTGCTCTTCTATGCCAGAAAGATGATCAACCTCTGCTGGAAGAACGTGCTCCACCTTCACTTTTTCTATGGAAAACGCGTAAATAATGTCTCGCCTCTTTACAAATAAAAGAGAATAGGGGTTGCCCAAAGAAATATGATAGTGTGGGCCAAATGGTTGGCTGAGGCCTCCACAGCAACAGCTAATTGAATGAAAATGCGAAAATAATTGTGGATACTTTAGGGGCCCTTCCTATTGTAATCTTTACCTTGGTTCTATTGTCCCTTTTGTCTCGACCGGTAGCCATGATTTCTAGTTACTCCAATTGAGCAAGAGCCAACGTAGTAATTTAGGATATGACGTGCTACAGCTGTTTGAAATTTATGTTGGATACAATGCACTATGCCGGCTGGCACTGACCCATGTGGGTCATGTTTCAATGCTGTGGCAGGTTAACTGTTTGTCTGTCGGTAAATGTTATATGTTTTAATACTCAATAAAAAGATTAAAAAAAAAAAAAAAGACTTGTAAACTCAATCGGGTGTAGCTCATCACCATCTCAATTGTACACACTGACATTTGCAGTGTGTTTTTTTTTTTTTTTTTTTTTTTTTTCCCCCTGTAGGATTATCAGTTCAGGTGCGATTTTCAGTGTCATACACTTAAAAAATTTGCACCTGAATGAAATTGCACCACACTCTTTTTACAAATCGCATGGAAACCGGCCCCCACATACAGAATGTGAACCTGTTCAGTCTGCGGACTTAAGGGCATCAGTTTTAGTATTGGAGCATTTGCACAAGTTCTCGTACAATTCTTAGTATCTGTGCAATGCTAATGGGCAGACTTGTGTAGCAGCTGTAGCTCCCAGGCACTCTGTATGGTTATGCCCCTATATACATCCGTGTGCAAAAGCCTTACTTAGAAATGTGTGTTTGTGAAATGACGTCCGTAATCAGCAGATCTGTAGATGATGTAAGATTATAGGTGTGCAGCATATTCTGTAACAGTAAGGTCCCTTTCACACACGCGGTCCTGACAGTTTTTTCAGGCAGACCTGAACAGACGATCCAGATCCATGCAGTTCTATGGAGCGACAGATGTCAGCAGTGACATGTCCGCTGACTCCCGATCCGCTCCGCCAAATCCAGACGGATGGAAACCCTATTTTTCCATCCGTCTATCAGATCAGATGAAAATGGACAGGCGGTCCGTTTTCATCTGATTCCCCCATAGAGAAGGAGGGAGATCTGACAGGTCTGTCTCTGCACAGTGAGCAGACACGGACCTGTCATCCGCCGGCTAAGCGGAGCGATCCCTGCTGAACAAGCGAAGTTCGTCAAAAAAGGATCCGCATGTGTGAAAGGGGCCTAATATGGGTAGAAATACACCACATTTGGGGCTTTCAGGCACTGGGAATACAGGCGTGTTTTACAATCTACCTTTGTGTGCGTATGACCCCCCCTACACACCTACTAAGCTGTTAAATGTTTAGTCAGAAGGGTGTGAACTGACCAGGAATTTCTGTCATTTCCCTAGATTACAGATAAGAATGTCATTTTACTGGTTTTCCTGCCTGTTGGCACTTTAATGGCATTGTATGATTGAAATGTCTCACTTTGATTGGCTAATAATCCGTACCTACTACTTTTGATCTACCTGCTGTTTTATTTAAGGACTATTTTAGGAAAAGTGTAAAGCAGTGAAAGTGAATCGTCTCTATAAAAGGAATTTCTGTAGGAAATCTCTGTGCAGAACAAGGCAGAGGTAGAACAGTCGATGTATTATGTTCATGGTGGAGAGGGCTGAGACAGACTAGTGCCAATCTCTTATCAGACTCCCCTTTGTTAGGAATGGACAATCCTTCCCATACACCAATGCCAACAGCAACACTGTAAAAACAAGCATTCGTTTTGTGGCCTCTTGAAATGAATGTCGTGTCTTGCTGATCATACATGGAGTTGAGTTATTTTAGATAAATTAAAGAAAATCTGCAACATTTCCATTAATTTGATGTCCTCCCATGATCATGCTGCCACGTTCCCCCCTGTGGTACGCAGGCAACGTCCTCTGTGTTTGCTGAGTCTTTTGGACTCGGCTGATCATTGATCGGGGTAATGGGCCAATAACAGTGGCCCTTTACCATGTGATCAGCTGTGTCCAGTAACAGCTGATCACGATGTAAACACAAGCCAGTTTATACTGAATTTCTTTTGTTTTGTAATGCTGATTTGTTTAATAAAATCTTCTGTTAAAAAAAAAAACACAAGCCAGTTATTGGTTCTCCTTTCCTCACACTGACAGTGTGAGTAGAGCTGATAACCAGCATGGGTTAAAGGGACATCTACACTGATAATCGGGGCAGCCTCATTAGGGCAGCCTCATTAGGGCAGCCTCATCAGGGCAGCCTCATCAGGGCAGCCTCATCAGGGCAGCCTCATCAGGGCAGCCTCATCAGGGCAGCCTCATCAGGGCAGCCTCATCAGTGAAGGAGAAAATTTACCTGTTTTCAAAATTTTGTCTTTTTTTTTTTTTTTTTTTATTTGTTTGTTTAGCAAAAAATAAACACAGTGGTGATTAAAGAAAGCTCTATTTCTGTGAATTTTTTTTTATAAATTTCATATGGATATAGTGTTGCATGACTGCGCAATTTTCATTGTCAAAGTGTGACCGCTCTGAAAGCTGAAAATTGGCCTGGGCAGGAAGGAGGTAAAGGTGCCCAGTAGGCAAGTGGTTAAAGGTTAAGTCCAGCCACAAATCTCAGGAGCCAGGTAATGCAGGTATTTGCAGCTGGTGCCAAACTCTTGAGATTTGCTCTGGTTGTTAGGAGCTGGCTCCAAACAAAGAAAAATCCTGCTGGCCTCCTGGATTGAACAGAATTCTATATTAACTTGACCAGCTCTGTTTTACCCAAAGATGGTGGGTTTTGTCAGACCCTTGCTTCCTTGTCTTGGGATCTTTCACCCATAGTGTTCCTTCTACCTGGGAGTTTTGGGGGTTTCTGCCCATCGTTGTTCAGGCACGTCTTGTTACATTCTGTATGATTTAAAATAAATTACAAATCAATCAGGGAGAATAATTCTAGTCTTTCAGAATAGATGGGTGCTTTTTAGGAGACCCAAGGGAAACGTTTTTACTGACATAAAATTATCGGACAGATGAAAAATATCGGCAGATCGACTTCTCACATTTTGGCGATGCGTAGAACTGACGTACTCATAAGTTTGGATGATATTTATTATTTTTCTTTCACCATTTCCGTAGATTCAAGTTGTGTGTTTGTCCATTAGCTACAATTTCCGAACTTCATGGAAGAATCTTTTGCCATCCACATCACTGTAAAGGTTTGATTAGGAATTTCAGACAGTGGGGTCAATTCCTTATCGGCTGAAAAAATGCATCAAAATAACACATGCGGAAACAATTGTACAATGTTCAATTCACTAAGAATTTGCTGGTAAATGGTTAATGTGGTAATGACTGGATATTTTCATGCGGTAATTTATTGCACAGTAACTGGTTGTTAAGGAGCGGGCTGGGAAGCCGACTGCCACGTCCTTAACAACGGATGACTCGCCCCATGCCAAAATTCATTTACACTGTATAAAAAAAAAACAGCAAGGGGTTGTAAAGGTCCCTCCCCATTGTTATTAAAAAAAAAAAAAAAGCCATACTTCTCTCTGTGCAAGGGTTTTGCACAGAGCGGCCTCGATCCCCCTCTTCTGGGTTCCCTCAGTGACACTCCTGGCTCCTCCTCTTCTCGAGTGCCGTATCCCATGGAGGCACTTGGCCCTGCCCCTGGCTCCCGTGTCACTGGATTTGATTGACAGCGGCGGGAGCCAATGGCGAGGACCTGAGCTGCTGGGCTTGTCCCCATCGCTGGAACGATCGGGTTCAGGTACAGAAGGTTTTTCACCTTAATACATTTACAACTCCTTTTTAAAGAATTTTTAATTACAGGAATGTTCTTTTTACATTCAGCTGTCAGCTGATCAGTCATCCATTGTTAAGGAACACGGCAGGCCGGCTTCCTGGTCCACTCCATCACAACCAGCTATTGGGGGGGGGGGGGGGGGCGGCGCCCCCCATGCTGCATCTGAGCATTACCGCATGTGATAACTTTCTGTTCTGTTTCTGAATTGGACTTAAAGTGGATGTAAAGCCAATGTCATCCTTTCTAAACTACTGCCATAGGGGTTATCCATAAGGATATACATGCCTCCTGCATGTATCTTTACCTGTCAAATGTCTCCCCTCTGTCTGTTATTAGACACGAAAAACTGCATATTCTGTGGGCGGGTCTGTTGTCTGGAGCTCGGTGGGTGGAGTTGTGATGTCAGTAGACTCCCCGCCCACCTCTACACTCCCCTTGTCAATATGCATTTTCTCCTGTGTATTTCTTACACTGAACTTCTGCTATGATCTCTAACATCCAGTGAAAAGACAGGAAAGTAACCACATGACTTCAGCATGCCAAATCATGCTGAGGTGTGGAACAGCCAATCCTTGCAGAGTTGCTGAAGAAAGGAGTGGGGGAGGGAATTCAAAAATAATGCATATGTTTTAGGCTGAAGCACGAGATGTAAATCACCTGTCACTCACCGCAAGGGGGAGGATTTGACAAAGTTTTTCTCAGTTTGTCAAGAATTATCTCACTGAACAATAAAAGAGGATTGCTCAGAGATGGATTAACTCTTTGTGGCAAGACTGGGCTCAAATGATAGGAAATCTTATACTCTACAGTATGATATAAAAAAACATCCTTGTAATTATATCGAGTTCAGCGCTAGAGTCCGGGTCTGCCACTGAGCAGTCATGTTGGCACCCATTATTGTGACCTGGGACCCTGACTGTCCCATTACTACTGATTTAGGCAAGTTTAAAGGAGTGTACCATCTCCAACCAATATACATAATCCAATACAGAGAGAGAGAGAGAGAGAGAGAGAGAGAGAGAGAGACTCTCTCTGCACTATTGTTGATCATCCTTAACCACTTGACGACCGCCTCACGCCGATGTACGTCGGCAAAGTGGCACGGACAGGCAAAATCACGTACAGGGTACGTGATTTGCCTTCCGCGGGTGGGGGGTCCGATCGGACCCCCCCCCGGTGCCCGAGGCGGTCGTCGTTTGTCCAGCGGCGATCGGTGATGAGGGGGAGACCATCCGTTCGTGGCCCCCCCCTCGCGATCGCCGCCGGCCAATGAAAACACTCCTTTGCTGCTGTATGCTAAACAGCAGCAAAGGAAGTGATGTCATCTCCCCTCGGGTCGGTATTTTCCGTTCCGGCCCGAGGAGAGACGACAAGTATGTGAGTGCACAAACACTACACACACAGTAGAACATGCCAGGCACACAAATCACCCCGATCCCCCCCCCGATCGCCCTCCGATCCCCCCCCAATCACCCCCCCCCCCCCTGTCACAAACTGACACCAGCAGTTTTTTTTTTTTTTTTTTTCTGATTACTGCATAGTGTCAGTTTGTGACAGTGACAGTGTTGGGACAGTGTATATTACCCCCCTTTAGGTCTAGGGTACCCCCCTAACCCCCCCTAATAAAGTTTTAACCCCTTGATCACCCCCTGTCACCAGTGTCGCTAAGCGATCATTTTTCTGATCGCTGTATTAGTGTCGCTGGTGACGCTAGTTAGTGAGGTAAATATTTAGGTTCGCCGTCAGCGTTTTATAGCGTCAGGGACCCCCATATACTATCTAATAAATGTTTTAACCCCTTGATTGCCCCCTAGTTAACCCTTTCACCACTGATCACCGTATAACCGATACGGGTGACGCTGGTTAGTTTGTTTATTTTTTATAGTGTCAGGGCACCCGCCGTTTATTACCGAATAAAGGTTTAGCCCCCCGATCGCCCGGCGGCGATATGCGTCGCCCCAGGCAGCGTCAAATTAGCGCCAGTACCGCTAACACCCACACACGCAGCATGCGCCTCCCTTAGTGGTATAGTATCTGATCGCATCAATATCTGATCCGATCAGATCTATACTAGCGTCCCCAGCAGTTTAGGGTTCCCAAAAACGCAGTGTTAGCGGGATCAGCCCAGATACCTGCTAGCACCTGCGTTTTGTGCCTCCGCCCAGCCCACCCAAGTGCAGTATCGATCGATCACTGTCACTTACAAGGCACTAAACGCATAACTGCAGCGTTCACAGAGTCAGGCCTGATCCCTGCGATCGCTAACAGTTTTTTTTGGTAGCATTTTGGTGAACTGGCAAGCACCAGCCCCAGGCAGCGTCAGGTTAGCACCAGTACCGCTAACACCCACGCACGCACCGTACACCTCCCTTAGTGGTATAGTATCTGATCGCATCAATATCTGATCCGATCAGATCTATACTAGCGTCCCCAGCAGTTTAGGGTTCCCAAAAACGCAGTGTTAGCGGAATCAGCCCAGATACCTGCTAGCACCTGCGTTTTTCCCGTCCGCCCGGCCCAGCCCAGCCCACCCAAGTGCAGTATCGATCGATCACTGACACTTACAAAACACTAAACGCATAACTGCAGCGTTCGCAGAGTCAGGCCTGATCCCTGCGATCGCTAACAGTTTTTTTTGTAGCGTTTTGGTGAACTGGCAAGCACCAGCCCCAGGCAGCGTCAGATTAGCGCCAGTACCGCTAACACCCACGCACGCACTGTACACCTCCCTTAGTGGTATAGTATCTGATCGCATCAATATCTGATCCGATTAGATCTATACTAGCGTCACCAGCAGTTTAGGGTTCCCAAAAACGCAGTGTTAGCGGGATCAGCCCAGATACCTGCTAGCACCTGCGTTTTGCCCCTCCGCCCGGCCCAGCCCAGCCCACCCAAGTGCGGTATCGATCGATCACTGTCACTTACAAAACACTAAACGCATAACTGCAGCGTTCGCAGAGTCAGGCCTGATCCCTGCGATCGCTAACAGTTTTTTGGTAGTGTTTTGGTGAACTGGCAAGCGCCAGCGGCCTAGTACACCCCGGTCGTAGTCAAACCAGCACTACAGTAACACGTGGTGACGTGGCGAGTCCCATAAGTGCAGTTCAAGCTGGTGAGGTGGCAAGCACAAGTAGTGTCCCGCTGCCACCAAAAAGACAAACACAGGCCCGTCGTGCCCATAGTGCCCTTCCTGCTGCATTCGCCAATCCTAATTGGGAACCCACCGCTTCTGCAGCGCCCGTACTTCCCCCATTCACATCCCCAACCAAATGCAGTCGGCTGCATGAGAGGCATTTTTATGTCCTCCCGAGTACCCCTACCCAGCGAACCCCCCAAAAAAGATGTCGTGTCTGCAGCAAGCGCGGATATAGGCGTGACACCCGCTATTATTGTCCCTCCTGTCCTGACAATCCTGGTCTTTGCATTGGTGAATGTTTTGAACGCTACCATTCACTAGTTGAGTATTAGCGTAGGGTACAGCATTGCACAGACTAGGCACACTTTCACAGGGTCTCCCAAGATGCCATCGCATTTTGAGAGACCCGAACCTGGAACCGGTTACCGTTATAAAAGTTAGTTACAAAAAAAAGTGTAAAAAAAAAAAAAAAAATATGAAATAAAAAAAAATAGTTGTTGTTTTATTGTTCTCTCTCTCTCTATTCTCTCTCTCTATTGTTCTGCTCTTTTTTACTGTATTCTATTCTGCAATGTTTTATTGTTATTGTTATTGTTATTGATTGTTATTGTTATTGTTATTGTTATTGATTGTTATTGTTATTATGTTTTATCATGTTTGTTTTTCAGGTGTGTAATTATTTACACTTTACTGTGCTTTATTGTTAACCATTGTTAACCATTTTTTTGTCTTCAGGTACGCCATTCACGACTTTGAGTGGTTATACCAGAATGATGCCTGCAGGTTTAGGTATCATCTTGGTATCATTCTTTTCAGCCAGCGGTCGGCTTTCATGTAAAAGCAATCCTAGCGGCTAATTAGCCTCTAGACTGCTTTTACAAGCCGTGGGAGGGAATGCCCCCCCCCCCCCTCACCGTCTTCCGTGTTTTTCTCTGGCTCTCCTGTCTCAACAGGGAACCTGAGAATGCAGCCGGTGATTCAGCCAGCTGACCATAGAGCTGATCAGAGACCAGAGTGGCTCCAAACATCTCTATGGCCTAAGAAACCGGAAGCTACGAGTATTTCATGACTTAGATTTCGCCG
Source organism: Lithobates clamitans (assembly GCA_037952925.1). NCBI lineage: Eukaryota > Metazoa > Chordata > Amphibia > Anura > Ranidae > Lithobates > Lithobates clamitans. The sequence goes on from JBBGZY010000014.1 coordinate 7,616,601, forward strand.
GATGTAAATAGCGCCATTGGGAAATTGGGGAAGCATTTTATCACACCGATCTTGGTGTGGTCATTTGCTTTGAGGGCAGAGGAGAGATCTAGGGTCTAATAGACCACAATTTTTTCAAAAAAGAGTACCTGTCACTACCTATTGCTATCATAGGGGATATTTACATTCCCCGAGATAACAATAAAAATGATTAAAAAAAAAATATGAAAGGAACAGTTTAAAAGTAAGATTAAAAAAGCAAAAAAATAATAAAGAAAAAAAAAAAAAAAAAAAAAAACACCCCTGTCGCCCCCTGCTCTCGCGCTAAGGCGAACGCAAGCGGCGGTCTGTCGTCAAACGTAAACAGCAATTGCACCATGCATGTGAGGTATCACCGCGAAGGCCAGATCGAGTGCAGTAATTTTTCCAGTAGACCTCCTCTGTAAATCTAAAGTGGTAACCTGTAAAGGCTTTTGAAGGCTTTTAAACATGTATTTATTTTGTTGCCACTGCACGTTTGTGCGCAATTTTAAAGCATGTCATGTTTGGTATCCATGTACTCGGCCTGAGATCATCTTTTTTATTTCATCAAACATTTGGGCAATATAGCGTGTTTTAGTGCATTAAAATTAAAAAAAGTGTGTTTTTTCCCCAAAAAATGCGTTTGAAAAATCGCTGCGCAATTACTGTGTGAAAAAAAAAAATGAAACACCCACCATTTTAATCTGTAGGGCATTTGCTTTAAAAAAATATATAATGTTTGGGGGTTCAAAGTAATTTTTTTGCAAAAAAAAAAAACTTTTTCATGTAAACAATAAGTGTCAGAAAGGGCTTTGTCTTCAAGTGGTTAGAAGAGTGGGTAATGTGTGACATAAGCTTCTAAATGTTGTGCATAAAATGCCAGGACAGTTCAAAACCCCCCCAAATGACCCCATTTTGGAAAGTAGACACCCCAAGCTATTTGCTGAGAGGCATGTCGAGTCCATGGAATATTTTATATTGCGACACAAGTTGCGGGAAAGAGACAAATTTTTTTTTTTTTTTTTTTTTTTTGCACAAAGTTGTCACTAAATGATATATTGCTCAAACATGCCATGGAAATATATGAAATTACACCCCAAAATACATTCTGCTGCTTCTCCTGAGTACGGGGATACCACATGTGTGAGACTTTTTGGGAGCCTAGCCGCGTACGGGACCCCGAAAACCAAGCACCGCCTTCAGGCTTTCTAAGGGCGTGAATTTTTGATTTCACTCTTCACTGCCTATCACAGTTTCGGAGGCCATGGAATGCCCAGGTGGCACAAAACCCCCCCAAATGACCCCATTTTGGAAAGTAGACACCCCAAGCTATTTGCTGAGAGGTATAGTGAGTATTTTGCAGACCTCACTTTTTGTCACAAAGTTTTGAAAATTGAAAAAAGAAAAAAAAAAATGTTTTTTCTTGTCTTTCTTCATTTTCAAAAACAAATGAGAGCTGCAAAATACTCACCATGCCTCTCAGCAAATAGCTTGGGGTGTCTACTTTCCAAAATGGGGTCATTTGGGGGGGTTTTGTGCCACCTGGGCATTCCATGGCCTCCGAAACTGTGATAGGCAGTAAAGAGTGAAATCAAAAATTTTCACCCTTAGAAATCCTGAAGGCAGTGATTGGTTTTTGGGGTCCAGTACGCGGCTAGGCTCCCAAAAAGTCCCACACATGTGGTATCCCCATACTCAGGAGAAGCAGCTAAATGTATTTTGGGGTGCAATTCCACATATGCCCATGGCCTGTGTGAGCAATATATCATTTAGTGACAACTTTATGAAAAAAAAAAAAAAAAAAAAAAAAAAGTGTCACTTTCCCGCAACTTGTGTCAAAATATAAAATATTCCATGGACTCAATATGCCTCTCAGCAAATAGCTTGGGGTGTCTACTTTCCAAAATGGGGTCATTTTGGGGGGTTTTGTGCCACCTGGGCATTCCATGGCCTCCGAAACTGTGATAGGCAGTGAAGAGTGAAAGCAAAAATTTACACCCTTAGAAATCCTGAAGGCGGTGATTGGTTTTCGGGGCCCCGTACGCGGCTAGGCTCCCAAAAAGTCCCACACATGTGGTATCCCCATACTCAGGAGAAGCAGCTAAATGTATTTTGGGGTGCAATTCCACATAGGCCCATGGCCTGTGTGAGCAATATATCATTTAGTGACGACTTTTTGTAAATATTTTTTTTTTTTTTTTTTTTGTCATTTTTCAATCACTTGGGACAAAAAAAATAAATATTCAATGGGTTCAACATGCCTCCCAGCAATTTCCTTGGGGTGTCTACTTTCCAAAATGGGGTCATTTGGGGGGGTTTTGTACTGCCCTGCCATTTTAGCACCTCAAGAAATGACATAGGCAGTCATAAACTAAAAGCTGTGTAAATTCCAGAAAATGTACCCTAGTTTGTAGACGCTATAACTTTTGCGCAAACCAATAAATATACGCTTATTGACATTTTTTTTACCAAAGACATGTGGCCGAATACATTTTGGCCTAAATGTATGACTAAAATTTAGTTTATTGGATTTTTTTTATAACAAAAAGTAGAAAATATCATTTTTTTTCAAAATTTTCGGTCTTTTTCCGTTTATAGCGCAAAAAATAAAAACCGCAGAGGTGATCAAATACCATCAAAAGAAAGCTCTATTTGTGGGAAGAAAAGGACGCAAATTTCGTTTGGGTACAGCATTGCATGACCGCGCAATTAGCAGTTAAAGCGACGCAGTGCCAAATTGGAAAAAGACCTCTGGTCCTTAGGCAGCATAATGGTCCGGGGCTCAAGTGGTTAAAAACACCACTTTTTAATTTGCATTGGAAGATATGGTGTTTTGTGAAGATTCACTGCAATTAAGAATACACATTTTTATATCAAGTTGATATAATTTGGACACTTTTTTTTTTTAGTGAATCACGAGTGGACACTGGGTGTGAAAATAATAAACAAAATATAATTTTTATCTGAAATGTTTTTGTTGGATTGGGTTTTGAATGTTAATGCGCCACAGTACTAGATTATTTATATTTGTTGGACACTTATACTTTATTCTTTAAAGTGTTACTAAATCCATGACAGTAAAATCAGTCTGTATATGCAGTAAAGCATGCTTGTTATACTCACCGTGGAACCTAAGTGGTTAATCATTTCCATTGTGTGTGGGGGAAAAAAAAAAAGTCTGTTTTGATCCTATCTTCTCTGATCCTCCTTTTCTTCCACTGTCCCCACTCCATCTCCTGATAGAACAGAGGCTTGGGGACAAGCTGCACAGGCTCATTATGGTGTTTGCTTTTTTTTTTTTTTTTGGGGGGGGGGGGGGTGAGTGCATGTGATCCTGTGGCGCTCGGGTGGCCTCCGCCGCTTACCTGAACCTGTCTCCATAACAATGCAGGGCGGAAGCGACGTCAAAACGTCATTTCTGCCCATAGCTCTTAAAGGGCCATTTTTTTTTAAATTTATTTTTTTAAATGACAAATTATTATTTATTTATTTTTTTATTGTATTTCAGGCTGCTTTCACACTGGGGCGGTAGGGGGCATCGGCGGTAAAACAGCGCTATTTTTAGCGCTGTTTTACCGTGGTATTCGACCGCTAGCGGTGCGGTTTTAACCCCCCGCTGGTGGGCGAAAAAGGGTTAAAACCACTCGTATAGCGCGGCTATAGCCACGGTATAGCCGCGCTGTCCCATTGATTTCAATGGGCAGGAGCGGTGAATACACCGCTCCTTCACCGCTCCAAAGATGCGGCTTGCAGGAGATTTTTTCTTCTCCTGCCAGCGCACCGCTTCAGTGTGAAAGCCCTCGGGCTTTCACACTGAACAAACAGCAGCGGCTGTTTTGGGTCGGTTTGCAGGCGGTATTTTTAGCGCAATAACGCCTGCAAACCGCCACAGTGTGAAAGGGGTCTTAGTGTAAATATGAGATCTAAGGTCTTTTTGAACCATGCTTTTTTTCTATTGCAAGGGATGTTTCATTCCTTGTAATAGGAAAAAAAGTGACAATTAAAAAAATAAATAAAAAATAAAGTGTAAAAATAAAAGGTAAAATAAATAATAAAAAATTTTTTTTTTTTAAACGCGCCCCGTCCAGCCGAGCTCGCGTGCAGAAGCAAACGCATACGTGAGAGTAGCGCCTGCATATGAAAATGGTGTTCAAACCACACATGTGAGGTATCGCTGCGATCGGTAGAGCAAGAGCAATAATTTTAGCCCTAGACCTCCCATGTAACTTAAAACATGCAACCTGTAGAATTTTTTTAAACATCGCCTATGGAGATTTTTTAAGGTAAAAGTTTGTCGCCATTCCACGAGGGGGTGCAATTTTTAAGCGTGATATGTTGAGTATCAATTGACTCGAAGTAACATTATCTTTCGCAATATAAAAAAAAAAAAAAAGGGGCTAACTTTACTGTTGATATATATATATATATATATATATATATATATATATATATATATATATATAGAGAGATATAGATATAGATATAGATATAGATATAGAGATAGATATAGATATAGAGAGATATAGATATAGATATAGATATAGATATAGAGATAGATATAGATATAGATAGATAGATATATATATATATAATAATATAATATAATATAATATATTTTTTTTAATTCAAAAAAGTGTATTTTTTTCCAAAAATAGTGTGCTTGTAAGACCGCTGCGCAAATACGATGTGGCAAAGTATTGCAACAACCGCCATTTCATTCACTAGGGTGTTAGAAAAAAAAATGTATAAATGTTTCTGGGTTCTAAGTCATTTTCTAGAAAAAAACAAACCGGTTTTTAACTTGTAAACAACACATCTCAGAAAAAGGCTCGGTCCTTAAGTGGTTAAAGGACCTTTTAGTTGCATTTAAAAAAAAAAAAAAAAAATCTTAGTAATTAGGTGGGGGGGGGGGGGGGGGGGAGGGTTAGTGTGTGTCAGGAAATCAGTTTTGAATAGGGGGATTATCTGGGGTTAGTAAATCCCAAACACATAGTTTTTGCTACCAGTAGTTTGTTGGAGTAAAATTGGTACTTGGTTTGTCCTCAGTTTACAAGGTCATAATACTATATTGGCAAACACCGATGTACTGAAGATTAGAGGCCTCCTTTACCCTATTCAGTGAAGTATTTATTTACAGAAGGTCACTAACCTTGGCACACGCTCGTTAGATTTTCATTATAGCTGGTTTCTTGGATGAGAAAAATTCACAAATACCTGCCTGATTGGTTATAAATTGAGTGCGCTGGTAAGGTAGGATTTCACAATACATAGTTTATTGGTGGATTTAGCTGATTCTGTGTGACCAAATATAAGAAAAAAAATATGACGTGTGTGGCCAGCTAATTTAATCTGACTATTCATACTTTTGCTGCATTAAAGAGTACACATGTGTGTTTGTTTTTTTTTTCCCCGAAACATGCTAACAAAGAATAACATAAGAAAATGCAGAAAACACGCTTAAAATTTGTGTTTTGGACTCTTGTACATGGGCTGGCTGAGCCCAATTGGTGTAATTCCTGGCAAACTACCATTGCCCCAGCAAGGTCAGGTGCAGCGTACAGCCTGGTATTCACATGGATGCCTGTGCGCTGCTGTGCCCGCGTACAGCGCAATGCTATTGTAAACCCGATTGCAGGTGTATGGAAAAAAATATATATAAAATGTTCAATTTTTTTTTTTTTTTTAATGTGTATGCTGTACTTGTGTTTACAATTGTACTACTTTATACATAAGTAAAGCACCATGTGGCCATTTGTGTCAATAACAGGCTGTACGCTGCCACCCAGGTTGTCCGGGCTGAGGACATTTGGTAGGGATTGGCAAAGAACAGGCTCAGCCGGCTTATGTGCAAGAGCCCTTCGAGAACCAATCACAAACTGGCCTTTGATAGAACAGTGCTGACTTGCATGTCAAGCATAGGTGTTTGTCCCATTCATCTGTAAAGCTTGGTACACACGATTTTGTTTTTTTTTCTTCTGTTCAACCCAACAGATTGAACAAAGAAAAACTCATCTCTGGTTGGAGCCGCTGTACTCGCTATGCAACGTAACTACAGTGATCTCCCCCGCTGAGATGTTGTGTTTGGACAGGGGGAAGCCCCCCCCCCCAATCAGCGCTCTCTGCCATTGGCTGAGAGCGCTGATCGGAAGTTGGTCGGCTGCTGTTTTTTTTAGCATGCTTGTCCAAAGACGCCAGCTAAACGACTGGCTTCTGGCTGACAAACTGATATACACATGGGCTGAATGTCGGCGTGGGTTTTTTATTTTCTTTCTCGCAAATGTTGGCACGTGTGTACCCGGTTTTAATCTTTCCCTCTCACAATGGACAGTTTAAGTGGAAGTTACACAAAGGCTGCCTTACTTCCTACCTCAACTCGGTGCTAATGGTAAACATTTAAAGGGGTTGTAAAAGCAGAAGGTTTTTATCTTCATGCATTCTATGCATGAAGATAAAATGCTTTCTGTGTGCAGCAGCCCCCCCTAACACTTACCTGAGGTCCCTCTCTGTCCAGTGATGTCCATGAATGTCTCAGCCGTCCGATATTCTCCTTCCTAATTGATTGAGACACAGTAGCAGCGCAATTGGCTCCCACTTCTGTCAATGTCAGCTAGCCAATCAGGGGAGAGAGGGGGTGGGGGCCAGGTCAGGGCACCGTGTCTGAATGGACACGGGGAGCTGTGACTCAATTCAGGTGCCCCCATAGCGAGCTGCTTGCTGTGGGGGCACTGAACAGGTGAGAGGTGCCAGGAGCACCAAAAAGAGGGACCCGAGAAGAGGAGGATTGGAGCTGCTCTGTGCAAATCCACTACAACAGAGCAGGTAAGTATAACGTGTTTGTTATTTTTATAGGAAAAAAAACCGAGGCTTTACAATCACTTTAATGCTCGGTTCACACTAGGGGCGGCACGACTTGCAGGTTGGCTTACCGAGGCGGCACGACTTGCAGGTTGGCTTACCGAGGCGGCACGACTTGCAGGTCGCCTCACCGAGGCGACCTGCACACGACATCCACGGCGACTTGCAAAACGACTTCTGTATAGAAGTATATGCAAGTCGCCCCAAAAGAAGTACAGGAACCTTTTTCTAAGTCGGAGCGACTTGCGTCGCTCCTATTAGAACGGTTCCATTGTACAGAACGGGAGGCGACTTGTCGCCTGACAAGTCGCCCCTGTGTGAACCGGCTGTAATAATTGAAATACCAAACATGCTTTTTGGATTACATTAAAACAAACTAAAAACGCCTTTTAGAAAAAGATTATATCTACAGCTCGTGGTATATTGGCTATACCACACTGGTGGTCTATTGGAGAAGGCGGCCTGCTGGCCAGTGAAAGGAATGCTCTTTTAGAGCCCTTTCACACTGGGGCGGTTTGCAGGCGCTATTGCGCTAATAATAGTGCCTGCAAACCGACCCGAAAGTGCCGCTGCTGTGTATCCAATGTGAAAGCCCCGAGGGCTTTCACACTGGAGCGATGCGCTGGCAGGACGGTAAAAAAAAGTCCTGCCAGCCGCAACTTCAGAGCGGTGAAGGAGCGGAGTGTGTTTACCGCTCTTGCCCATTAAAATCAATGGGACGGCGTGGCTATACCGCCGGCAAAGCGCTTCTGCAGAGGCGCTTTGCGGTGGTATTTAACCCTTTCTTGGCCGCTAGCGGGGGTAAAACCGCCCCGCTAGCGGCCGAATACGACGGTAAAACGCTGCTAATAATAGCGGCGTTTTACCGCCGACGCCGCCCCAGTGTGAAAGGGCTCTTACTTTTGGTGGTCAGTGGGAAGAATGCCTCTCTTACAGACAGGTCACATAATCATTGGTGTCAGTGGCTTCACTGGTCCCATTCTGCTAGGAAAATTATGTCAACCCTCTATCGGCTTCAGGGTTCCACAAAACCGTGGTTGAGAGATACTGTACCATAGAGTTGTACAGGCACGATCTGATTGCTCTTCAGCAGTTCGGCCAATGAGTCCCCAAACACAAATGGTTCTGCTTCTACAAAGAACAAGGGTCCTTTTCTGTAGCGTTCTGGCAGGGGACAGGCTCTCTTACACTCGCTGCATCCATTTTCGGAAGAAAAGAAGCTGTAAACTTTGAAAACCTTTTTGCTTTCATGTACCTCGTATGTATCTAGTAGTGTTAAGATTCCTATTGCACACTTTCCTGAATAAGGCTTAGGAGTAATGGGTGCTGAAGCAACAACCAGCTGAAACTGGGAGACCTCACAGATCCTATGCAAATTTTCCCCAGCACACCGTGGATCGTTAAACAGCGCCCAAAATCTTTATTGAAGAACGATCACGAAAGACATAGTGCAACGTTTCTGAGTCACGCAGGACTTCTTCGTCAAGCATGTGATGCTTGATAAAGGGGTCCTGCACAGCTTTAAACATTGCTTCTATCACATCTTCTATGATGTGATCGTTCTTTAATAAAGATTTTGGGCGCTATTCGAACGGTCAGTGGTGTGCTAGAGAATATTCTGTATACATATGATCTCATATGTATCTAGATGATTTAAACTGAAAGTTCAATTATGCTTTTAAGTGTCATTAAATCCATTTCCACTATTTCATCAAAAATGCTAAATCAACTTTCATTACCATATTTTAATCAACAGTATATTGCATATTTGAAAATACTGATGCTAAGTACCCTTTTTTTTCCCCCCTTTTTTCCCTTCTGTACAACCAGGGTACAGGACAGCTTTTCCATAGTGCACTTTGAGGTTGGGGATGGAGCAAGCTGGAAACCTTTTTATGTAGCCTGTAGACATCACTGCAGCAAGTTATGTATTTGTGTCTGCACAGCGTCATTTTTATGCTGTTGCAGTCATCTGTCCAAAAAAAAAAAAATGTAAACCCCTATTTGTATTTTAAAGAAAAAATGTTAATAAAATGAAAGCAATGCCTTTTCATTCTTGTAAAGATGGAGGCAGAGTTTATGCAACTGACAGCCTTGCCCTCAGACCCGCAAGTCTATGTATATGTGTCACTTGGGGTGGCCAGCAGGGGAGAAGAAACTTCCATCAATCATGCCTGCTGGAGCCTCCAAGTTGCCACAGCTGATCATGTAGGGCAAAGGGGAGAAGAATGTCCTTCAGCAGGCTGGAGCCGCACTGCATGCTGATAAATCACATGGGGTGCTTTTCAGAGGCCAGATGAGGAGGTGAACAGCTTCCTAACGGAGGAATAGGAGCACAGGGGCTGAGAGGTGTTATGGTGGGGGGCATGGGGGTCTGCTGTTATAACATTGCCACTCAAAATCTTTAACCACTTCAATACCGGGCACTTTCACCCCCTTTCTGCCCAGGCCAATGTTCAGCGCTGTCTCGCTTTGCATGAGAATTGCGTGGTCATGCAATGCTGTACCCAAAAAATGTATAATTTTTTTTGAGACAGATCGAGCTTTCTTTTGGTGGTATTTAATCACCACTGAGTTTTTTTATTTTTGGCTAAACAAATGACAAAAATCAAAAATTTTGAAGAAAAAAGTTTTTTTTTTTTTCTTATTTACAAATTTTTGTACCAAACTACCATATTTATCGGCGTATAACACGCACATTCATTTTAAGAGGGAAGTTTCAGGAAAAAAACTTAAATTTTAAATAAGGAACTTTGAAGCAAAATAAGGGTCAGTGCCCATCTGCAGCCTCACCATTGCCATCAATGCAGCCTGATCAATGCCCACCTGCAGCCTCACAAGTGCCATCAATGCAGCCTTATTAGTCCACATCAATAAAGCCTCGCCATTGCCATCAATGCAGCAGCCTCGCCACTGCCATCAATGCAGCAGCCTCGCCACTGCCATCAATGCAGCAGCCTCGCCACTGCCATCAATGCAGCAGCCCCGTCGCCATTGCCATCTATTGACTTCCTATTACAGAGGCCGCCAAGTAAACAGGAGATTTTCACTGTATGTAATCTGACGGCACTCGTCCCACCCCCCCCCCACCCCCGTTGCCTCTGAGGCAGCTGAAATTGAAGTGTTGGCGTATAACACGCAAACGCTATTTGCACCCGATTTTCATGGTGAAAAAGTGAATGTTATACGCCAATAAATACAGTAATTTTTATGCGGCACTGATAGGCAGCCTTTATGGGCACTGATAGGTAGCACTGAAGGGCAGCACTGGTGGGCACTGGCAGGCAGCGCTGATGGGACTGACCTGGTAATCAATGCACTGATTATCAGCACAGACCCTCCCTGTCAGGAGAACCTATTATGGTCTCTCCTCTACTCACGAGCTGTCAGCATGAATAGAGGAATGCCGATAACCAACGCTTTCAATTTACACTATGATCAGCTGTGATTGGACACAGCTGATCACATGGTAAAGAGCCTACGTCTTTACCGTCATCGGAGATGCGGTGTGTCCAAATGCCATGCTGATCCATTTATAGCCATTTGCATCCACTTCCATCAACGTCCATTTTTTGGAACAGATCCAAGCCCTATTTTTCTCTATTAAAAAAAAAAAAACGGATCGGATGAAAAACGCATGTAATCGGACAAAGGGTCCATTTTTGCGTGAAAGAATGGCTCTAGGACTCAAGTGGTTAGGAACTCTAGCTGGAGGATGAAAAAAACTGATGTACAAATGGACAAAATCTTCATACATTTTTTCTTTGGAAAAAAGTGACTGAACAATCCGCATGTTCCAGAAAAGGCCTGGTCAGCAAGTGGTTAAAACAATAAAAGATACTGAAAGAAATACAAACAATATAAAATTGGGGTTTAAAGACACTTTAATGATAAAAGGTGATGAAACTTTTCAATAAATCATACTATTCCTGTATTTTGTGTTATTATGTATTCATACAAACCTGGTTGTGGTGTCTAAGAACTTTTGATATTTCTGCCTTAGGCCCCTTTCACACTTTTGCGACTTTTCCTGCGACTCTGGACATCTGAGTCGCATGAGAAGTCGTACCCCATGATTCCCAATGATAGCCATTCATATCTGTGTGACTTCAAAGTAGTCCCTGTACTACTTTGGTCTGACTTTGATGCGAGTTGAGGTCCCTAGACCTCAGGTTTACACAGGCATTCCCTGAAATTGCGGTAAAATCGCACGACTTTTAAATCGCGGCACTGTGAAACGAGCCTAAGGTTTATTCACTTCTAAAGGGATGCAGACACTGCAACTTTTCTAACCAAAACGTAGAAGGTGAACCAGCTGATTAGTGATGAATTCGACAATCCCATTTAGAATCACTGTACGCAGGACATTTTCTAACAACCATTCCATCCAAGCAGAAACTGGTAGGAATTGCAGATTGGGTGGAGATGAAGAATTTTAAGTACCGTAGTTTGTTGCCATTCCACGAGCATGCACTGTTTTAATGCATGACATGTTAGGTATGTGTTTACTCGGCGTAACATCATCATTCATATTATACAAAAAGATTGGGGTATTGTGTTTTTTAATAATAATAGAAAAAGTTTTATTTTTTCCAAATAATTGCATTTGAAAAACCGCTGCACAAATACTTTGTGGGAAAAAAAAATATATATTGCAACAATCGCCATTTTATCCTCTTAGGCCTCTGCTAAAATGTATGTTTGGGGCTTCTAAGTAATTTCTAGCAAAAAATTATTTAAACTTTTAAACACAAAGTTCCAAAAAAGGCCTGGTCAGCAAGTGGTTAAAACAATAAAAGATACTGAAAGAAATATAAAATTGGGGTTTAAAGACACTTTAATGCTAAAAGGTGATGAAACTTTTCTGATAAATGATACTATTCCTGTATTTTGTGTGATTATGTATTCATACAAACCTGGTTGTGGCGTCTAAGAACTTTTGATATTTCTGGCTATTAATATATTAACACCAAGGAAGTTGTTTTCTACAAATACTGTATTGTATGATGTCGTTGCCATCCAGTGTCTACACTTTACATCGGTTGATTCTGCCTTCTTTTACTAGTTTACTGTTCCTTAGGATAATGTGATCTTTTGCTTCATGGTTGCATCATATAACTGTTGGATAATACTGAACCCAGGAACTGCTTCAACTTCCTTCAAGAAATGATGTAAACTTGGGGAAATATGTAACTAATGTTTGGCAGTTAAAGTTCATCAATGACCAGACTATATGGGCAGTAAACTCGTAAAAATCTTGACAAGCTATAAAGAGCTTTAAATGAGTCCTATGGTCACAGCGTACACTTTCATTTTATTACATCAGCCTTGTAATAGCAATAAAAAACAATAGGTATTTTTCACAATCTGATATAATCTTGCTTGAAAAATCTAATTTCATGTTGTGAGTTCTGCCTGTCCGCTGGCCATCTCTTTCCACAACTTCCCGGATTACTTACTTGCTGTGCAGCTTCTTTTCTGCTGTTTTCAATTTCTAAAGACTACATATCACCTCTTACACACATCAACTTGATAGTGCAGCGCATATACAATAGTGAGCTGGTGGTTCCCTATCATTTTGCGCTTTCTGTGGTCCTCTAGGGGACATATAGGCCCTTTTCCATCTCACTCCTATTGTGTTTTATATAACATTGGTACTGCAATGACTGGGTATCTCACCTACCTTCACAGTGGATGATTTCTAGCTGCTAGACATTAGGGCTCCAACAAATGTAAGTCCTGGTGGACTCATCTGTGCATCATGGCCTACAGGATAGGGGATGACATAGATTTGGAGATCTAGACTGCGTTTACAAGGGATCAGGGCCCAGAGGGAACTGATAATGAACAGATTAAACCACTCTTTCAACAGCATAAAAAAAATAACTATTAGATATCTAAATCGCAAATGGGACATTTCTTCGTTGGAATCCCATGTTAAATTTGGTGTTATCCCAAGGGGCTTGCATGAAAAGGTGGTGCCTGCAGAACATATGCACACAATAAGATTCATGGAAAAGTGGAAGGCAAAATGTCTGGAACATGCGCTGTCGGTTTTTCAACGGATAGTCGATGAAGAAAAAGCTCAGTTAGATGAGTTTAAAATAGAACTGGAACAGAGTAGCAAAGTACTGGAACCTCTTCAGGGAGAATCTGATTTTGAGAAATACAATGATATACTCAAAAAGGAAATGGAAAAAAACTCTGAACCATCTTATGACAATGAAACAGCAGAAATTTAGACAATTCGGATGATTTTGAAAAAGGTGAGGTCTTTGATCTCACAGTACCCAGGGGACGGAGCCAGTATAGGCATAATAGACCTAGATCTACCACCTGCTCCAGAAATAGACAGCATTCCTCAGCTAGTGAAAACGGTCACAATATCAAAACTGTTAGTTTTGTACATATGGAGGAGGCTGAAGTTACAAGCCTTGGGCCCTTTGGGTGATTTTCCCAAAGAGGAGGGAAGATTGGACATAAAAGGAAGAGAAAGGGAAGCCAACACCAGGGGGACATTTCCCAAAACTCAAAAGCAGTTAAGAACACGCAGTACAATGCATTAGAGGGGTGTGAAACCCTGGCTCCATCAGTGCCCCTTACATACGATATGAGGGTGATTAATCTATCAAAATTCCCGCTTGAGGAAAGACACATTAACCTTTTAAGCAAGGAGCTGTCCTTCTCTCCATCAGCATCTATGGATGAGTTCACAGTATATAAAGATATTAACCTTTTTGCGCAAGGCGAATTTTCGCATCCGGCATACTGGCCACAAGGACAGTACTCAAACAGGTGATTCGTCACCTGTGACCCTTGAAGATAAGGAGGAAAGAGCTGCATTGGAGAACTTGGTAGCTCTCCTGGATGAACAGATGGGTTCTGAGGACGAATCTGACTCTGATAAAATTAGGAGACCCAGTAGCCTTTTATATTAAATCTACTAAAATGCCTCCTTTTTGTACAAGCATCACTGGATGAAGATCTTTCTTGATCTTGTTAAAGATGATCTTAATAAAATCAACTGGTCATGGCGTGGCCTCGACTGTTTGTCCAGTGAAGAAATGAAGGCAATGTATGAGTTGGAGCGGCCAAGGGATTTGATAGTCAAAAGTAGTGATAAGGGGTTAATGTGGTCTTACTGTCTAGTGACCTATATGAAAGGGAAATTTTCAGGCAGCTGGGCGATACCTCCACCTACTTGAAACTGACGTCCAACCCCTTCCCCACACTAGTTGAAAAACTTTAATCGGCAACTACTTTTGGCCCGTGAGCCTAATCTCTTGACCAACAAGGAGTGGGACTACCTGAGGGTGGGGGAATACAATAACCCCACCTTCTATGTAATCCCGAAACTACACAAATCTCTCGCCAATCCACATGGTAGGCCTATCATCTCAGTAATAGGGGGCCCAATGGAGAGAGTAGGCAGATAGGTAGATGGATCCATTAAAACCATGTTGATGTCACTGCCTTCCTATGTCCAGGACAGTCGTGATGTCCTGGCTAAGTTGCAGGATCTGGAGATTCCCCCTGGGGCCCTGCTGTGGGGATCAATGTGGAGTTGCTTTTACACGTTTATACCCCACGAGTGGGGTCTCTTTTTCCTGGAGATGACCCATCCTGAGTTTGGTGCTAAAAACAAGTTTATTCTGGAGCTTCTAGAATTCGCTTTGACTAATAATTACTTCCAATTTCTCAATGGATACTATCAACCGAACGGGGGACAGCTATGGGAGCACCTTGGGCTCCATCATATGTCTGCCTCCATCTGGGCCTCTGGGAGCTGGAGACTGTGTCTGCCAGATGTCATTGTATCTAAGCGGGGTACTTGCCTGGCTGGGATACATTGATGATGTCTTTATGGTATGGAATGGTGATGAAGAGCAACTCCATGAGTTTCTATCGGCTCTAAATAATAATGAGAGAAACATCAGGTTAACCCATATAGTAGACCTTAGTACAATGTCCTTTTTTTAATTGGAAAAAAAGAATTTTATTGTTGATGCAAGTAGGTAAACGCTTACACAGATATTTGGGTTACATACATCTTAGTTATAAACGTTGTCATCGCAGTACAGTCTACAATGCATATCCGGTGTCCCCAAACCTGTGTATCATACTGGCAAATCCAACTCCAGTTCTCTAACTGAGAACTGGTATACTAAAACTAGCAAACAAAAACAGACATCCATCAGCCCAGAAAGCGTTGCACCAGGTTTGAGCAAACAGCGAAACTTGCACCTGTATATCCTACTCCATCGTCACCTTTATCGGTGCATGGTTCCATTAGATCACCAATAATCTGTTAAGTATAAGATGTGGGGGGGCCACTTGCGGGGACTCCAACCATTCCTGCCATATTTTGGTGAATTTGTTCGGCACCTTTTTGTGCTGGTATGTGTGTTTTCTCTCTAAGAAGTATCCTATTAACCACCTGAACCCATTGTTGGGATGTGGGGGTATGAGGGGAGATCCAATACTTTACTATTAATTCCCTGTCCAAATATAACAGCCTCAGTATCGCTATGTATTAGACATTAGGGGGATGCAGATCCTCCTCTAGTCCTCCCAGCAGGCAGGTGACTGGGTTGCAGTTGAGTAGTATAAGTAGATTTTTAATCATGTCTAGTACTCCCTGCCAATACCTAACTAGTTTGGGGCATCACCATAGCATATGAATTAATGTTCCTTGGTGTAACTGATATTTTGGACATAAAGGAGAGTCTCTTCTACCCCAGCTGTGTAGTTGTGTCGGTGTCCTATAGGAGCGATGCAAGATAAACAAGTGTGGCAGCTGACACAGAGACCAGGGGACCAGTCGTCAGTATTTGATTCCATCTATCTCCATCTATGGGGCCTACATCAGCCTCCCATTTTCCTCTGCAGGGCAGCGGATCCGGAGCTTGAATATGGGTAAGTTTAGAAGCATAGACAAGTCAACTAGTCTCAGGTTTGAGCCCCTATCCCGTGCTCTAATGGCATGTCATAGTTGTAAAAACATAACGTATGGGCCAGCCAGTGAGGTGACTCCCCTTATAGCTGATCAAAAGACTTCAGTGTCGTTCCATCATACAGTTGTATAAGATATTTGACTCCAGCTCTCCCTCACGTGGCCCGGTTAGGAATTTTTTCTTTAATTCAGGATAGGAGGAGTTATTTCATATGGGAGTAGACTCCAAGAAGCCTCCTAAACCCAGTCTAGCGTTCACTTCCGCCAATAGTGTTAGAAGCAACCTTATTGTGGGACAGTGAGGCATCAGATCCGGGAGACCCTGCTTAAACTGGGATGTTGCAGAATAAGCCACCATTGAAGGGATCACCAAGGTCCTGGAGGGGTCCAGCGCATCTGGCAGATTCAAGCCAGTGAAGTGTTGTAGTTGGGCAGCTAAAAAATATGTAAAGGCATGCGGTACTGCTAGTCCCCCCCCCTGGTCCTTGGGATACTGGAGAGTGGTCAGTTTAACCCTAGCCACTCCATTTTTCCAATGCTCTATATAATGAATCCACCTGTTGAAACCGTTAGCATGGTATCCACACAGGAGCATTGGGGAGGATATAGAGCAACTGGGGAGCCCAGACCACTTTTATTAGATAGCCTGACCTGTCACTAAAAAAAGGCAGTTTATACTAGCTACCCAGTTTATGTTTGAATTTAGCTAAAATGGGCTTAAGGTTCAGGGATACACAGTTGGTCATATTGGCAATCACCATTATGCCTAAATACTTGCATGATCTCCACCTGTGTTGCTATTGCCGGCAGGGGCGATGGCAGAGGGTCTAACAATAGAAAAGATGATTTGTGCCAGTTAATAGCAAATCCAGACAGCTGTCCAAACTGTTTTAAGATGCATTGCTGTTTCCAGAGAGCCGGCAGTGTCCCCCAAATATATCAGGGTGTCATTGGCATAGAGGGAGAGCTTATCCTCCCTCCCACTCTGCCGAAACCCCACAATCTCAGGGGATGCCCTCACCCTCGCCACCAGAAGCTCCAATGCCAGAGTGAAAAGCAAGGGGGAAAGCAGGCACCCTGTCTCGGTCCCCTATGTAAAGAAAAGGGGTGAGACCGGACATACCCGGTCGAAACAATATACATTTCAGCTAGTTTTGCATAGTAAAAAAAAATATATCTTCCCTGTTCATGTATTTGAGACTGCAACAGGTGAAAGGCAATGTCATTGGAGATCAATATGCTTACTCCCCTGGAGTAGGCTGTGTGCGTGGAGTGAAACTGAGTCTGATATCCTCTAGACCTTAGTAGTTGAATGGTGTCGTTTTGTAAGTGTGTTTCCTGTAAACACTATAGCCGATTTGTAAGATTTCAACGCAGAGAATAGTGCAGTATGCTTCACACCATCACCCAGCCCTCTCACATTCCAGGAGAGAAAGGTAAACTCAGTTGCCATCGACAGCCCTATTAACAAAAATGCAGTTGGAGCCCAGGCCCCAGGGGAGAGAAAGAAACACGTATGAGTAATTGATATGAGTGACAAGAGAACCTATAGGTGCAGTAGGAAGACCGGGAGGGTCCCCGCCCATCAGCTTAGAAAACGTGCCACTTGGTGTTGGTGCAAGAGGCCAGTAGCCTGTTTCAGCAGAGGAGGGGTGTACAATAATTGGAAAGAGTGGACATGTGTATTGTACGAGGTGTTCACTGGTATCTTCAGGAAATCTGTTCTGTGTTAACAATAAAAAAGAGCAAAAAAACATAACTGGGAACAAAATACAAAGGTTCATTGCCTGAGGTATTCCGTGGGGAATCAGAACAGGGGTGTCCACGCAGGACAAGTGCAGTAACAATAGGGGTCTCCTTCGTGACAAGGTAAGTGCTACGATGGGGCTTGCAGGTTCCATAGCAAGAAGGAGACTGACACGGAGAGGTGAAAACTTCCTTTGTAGATGTTCAAACAGGAAAAAGGGTTATAAGGCCTCCGCCTTAAAGTAGTCGGTAGATTCCTCTCGAGGTTCTGGCAGTCTGAGTGCGAGCAATTAACGGTGGTACGGAACCTCACAACTTAGTTCTCAGGCGGCCGCCGATTTATGCAGTGTATTTTCCACCCGATCAAGCCACTCTGAAGCCACAGTAGGATTGTCTAAGAAGTGGGTCTCTCCGTTAGCCGCTCTCAACCGAGCAGGATAAAGCATTGCATAGATGACATCAATGTGTCGCATGTGCCTTTTTTACCTCCATGAACTTTGCTCTTTTGCGTTGTAGATCAGCGGAAAAGTCAGGGCCAATCGCAGCCCATCTGTACCATGTGATTAGCTTTGACCAGTCACAGCTAATCACAACAAAACTGACTCATTCAGTTTCATTCAGTAAAATGCTTGCTTATAGCACTGTAATAAATTGCTATAAGCAAACCTATTGTGTAATAAATACAAAATAATCCTGATCTTTTTCCCAGAGCGGTATAATGTCACTATGGTAACCTTATATTGTTCTGGTCACAGTGTGTTTAAAAAACAAAACAAAGCAAAAAAAATCCCAAAACATTTATAACATTTTTTTTTTTTTTTTGTGGTGGTGATCAGGGACACTGACTAATTTTAGTGTCTCTGATCACTGCCATATCAGTTATATAATGATGCTGTAATGCACTGGTGACCGATGTAAAAAAAAAAATATAAAAATGAATTGTGAAATTTATTTATTTTTATTAATTTTCCAAAAAATGACAATTTCAAAAAAAACCTGCAATGCCTCTTACTAAATACTTTGGACTGCCTATGTTCCAAAAATGGGTAATATTGGGGATATCTGTACTGCCCTGGCATTTTAGGGACTCAAGAACTGTAATGGGCCACCATTACATCAGGATATATTTTCTCACTCACTCACCATTATTTGCAAAATTTTATAACAGAGTCAAAGAAAAACATATAGTTGTTCAAAATTCAGTCTTTTTTTTCATTTATTTAGCAAAAAATAAAAAACCCAGTTGTGATTAAATACCACCAAAAGAAAGCTCCAGTTGTGTGAACAAAATTATAAAAATTTTAGTTTGGGTTCAGTGTTGCATGACCGCGCAATTGTCATTCAAAGTGCAGCAGTGCTGAAAGATGAAAATTAGCCTTGGCAGGATGGGGGGTAAAAGTGCCCAGTATTGAAGTGGTTAAAAAGCACAAGGGACATTATGTATCTTCAATCAGATGTCTTCCTTATGCTGCCCTTGTTTATCAGAAATCTTCATCTCTAATCTTCTTCCAGTGCAGTGCGAGTTAATGGTACTAAGGGAGCATAAAGAATACCAAGCTATGCCTGCTTTTTCCACCCAATTCCTCCATTCATAGGAGCCAATACTATAGCTTCTATGAATGAAGTGTGATCTATAAATGGAGGGGATGTACTTTGTAGTCATCTGCCAATCCTCCATTTATACATCCTGTTTCATTCATATCCTAGGATGCTTCAGGCTCCATTCATGCAGTTGGAGGTGGGCGGATCCAGCGGCGTGTCATCGTGGGACCCGGGCTCTGACCGCAGCGCAGTGGATCACAGCAGGAAAACGCTGGATCTGCTGGGCAGGGGAGTATGTGAACTGAGCACCTCTTTTTATATTTTAATAAGGTACCTTCAGAAATAGTAAAGGAATATTTTTATAAATTTCTAGACTTTGGATGTTTTGCATACTGTCTTCCATAGTATGCTGACCAAAATTCTACGGTCTAGTGATGTATTGTCCACGTGAAAGGGGTTACAGCATCCCGTATAGCTGATTGTTGAGAGTTGCATGCTTTCATTGTGAATCCAGAATATATCATGTGCTGTACATTCCTAGGAATGTTTATTCTATTTTTAGTTCTGGGTTCTGTAATTAAAGATTACTTAGTTCTGCAAACTCATTAGACCCTGAAGACTTTTTTTCTTGGGACAGGACATACTGCTTCATGTTTGATACAGTGGGGGAAAATAATTGATGCCCTGCAGAGTTTGTAAGTTTGCCCAATTGCAAAGAAATTGTCTTTTTAGGGGTAGGCAACCGTTTTAAGAAAATAGTGTGCCAACATTTAGAAAAAAAAAATGCCAACTTCACACAATCAGTGACGAAAAGGAAATTTTTATAAAGTAAATGTAAACGACCAATTCCTTCACACCTCTAAATTTAGCAGTTCCCAGTAGCTGGGTAATTACCAGAGTTAAATGAGAACAGGAAGCTTGGTGCGTCTAACTCGGCACCATGACCAGATCTAGCCTGTCTGATGTGAGGGGGCAGTAAAAAATATACCAGGGGGCAGAGCATGGGAGGTCAGCAGGGCAGTGGGATAGGGTCAGCAGTTTGTATGGCAGTGTACAGAGGCCAGCAAAGAATTGGAGTTCAGCATTGGAGTGTATGGGTGTCAACAAAGCAGAGGACAGGAGCCTGTAGGGTGGAGAACAGAGGTCAGTGGGGTGGTCAGGAGGGAAGAAGACAGCAGGTTAGCAGTACAAATGATGGGGTCAGCAGGGCAATGTACAAGGTTAATCGGGGTGGAAGACACAGGGGTCATCAGGGTGGAAGACACAGGGGTCATAAACGGGGGTCATCGGGGTGGAAGACACAGGGGTCAGCAAGGCAGGGGACGGTGTGACTGCTGGCAGGGCACTCATCAGAGCTGTTCCTCCCCACACTGCACACAGCTGAGGTTGGATTCTTTTACAGACACAACCCCAATCTTCAGTGCGTTTCTGGCTGTTGCAGCTGTGTTGCCTTTCCGATCTGAGGATTTTACTGGTCAGAGCTGTAACAGCCAAAAACACAGTGTGATGATTGGGGTTGTCTGTAAAAGAATCCGACCTCAGCTGTGTGCAGTGTGGGAAGGAGCAGCTCTCCTGCACATCCTTTGGAGCATACCGACCTGCCCACTACATCTAGCCATCCTCAACACAGCTTCGTTGTCAGCTGCAGGCAAGCCGAGTGAGGTGGGCTTGACCGGAGGCAGCAGGGGATTGAAGCGAAAGAGCCAGCTGTGCTCCCTTCTGTGTAGCCGGCTGGCTTTGCTGATGTGTTAGAGGTGTCCCACGCTTCCCTTACGTGCCATCCTAAAAGCATCTGTATGCCACGCATGCCGGGGGTTGCCGACCCCTGGTCTATATCTATATATATATATATATATATATATATATATATATATATATCTATATATATATATATATCATGTATATTTTAAATGCTAGAGACACAGTATCAACCAAAAATCCAGAAAAAAACACATGCTACAAATGTTATAAATTGAGTTGCAGTTCAGTGAGTAACATAAGTATTTGATCCCTTACCAACCAACAATAATTCTGGCTCCCACAGACTGACTACAGTATCTGCTACACAGATTAATCCTGTCAATTTAATGGAGTTGCTCCTAACAACAACTTGTTACGTGTATAAAATGCACCTGTCCACAGAATCTCTCTCTTCTATTCAAACTTCGCCATCATGGGCAAGACCAGAGAGCTGTCAAAGGACATCAGGGACAAGATTGTAGACTTGCACAAGGCTGGAATGAGCTACAAGACCATCAGCAAGAAGCTTGGTGAGGAGGATACTGTTGGAGTGATTATTTGCAAATGGAAGAAATACAAAATAACCATCAATCACCCTCAGTCTGGAGCTCCATGCAAGATTTTGCCTCATGGGGTAAGGATGATCATCAGAAAAGTGAGGGATCAGCCCAGCACTACATGGGAGGAGCTTGTGAATGATCTCAAGGCAGTTGGGGCCGCGGTCACCAAACAAACCATTGGTAACCCAACATGCCACCATGGATTGAAATCCTGCAGTGCCCATAAGGTCCCCTTCCTCAAAAAGGCCCGTCTGAAGTTTGCCATTGAACATGTGAAGGATTGGGAGAAGGTGCTGTGGCCAGATAAGCCCAAAATTGAGCTCTTTGGCATTAACTTGACTCGCTGTGTTTGGAGGCGGAAAAATTCTGATTATGACCCTTAGAACACCATCCCTACAGTCGTGCACGGAGGTGGAAACCTGATGCTTTGGGGCCGTTTCTCTGCTAAAGGTACAGGCTGACTTTGTTACATTGAGGAGCCAATGGATGGGCCATGTACTGTAAAATCTTGGATGAGAACCTTCTCTCATCCAGAACACTGAAGATGGGTCGTGGATGGGTCTTCCAGCATGATAATGACCCAAAATATACCACAAAGGAGTGACTCAATAAGAAGCACATTAAGGTCATGGAGTGACCTTAATCCTATAGAAAATTTATGGAGGAAGCTGAAACTTCGAGTTGCCAAGAAACCTTAAAGGAGTTGTAAACCCTCAGGGTCTTTTTACCTTTTAATACATTTTATGTGTTAAGGTGAAAAACCTTCTGTGCTGCAGCTGCCCCCCTTTTTCTTACCTGAACCCAATCATTCCAGCGTCGAGGACGAGCAGAGCAGCTCCAGTCGATGTCTCGGGTCTTCATTGGATAGATTGATAGCAGCGGGAGCCACTGGCAATCAAATCCAGTGACACGGAAGCCGGTGGGTGGGGCTGAATCCTGCTGTCTGTGTCAGTGAACGCAGCAGCAGGACTCATGAACACGCCCGCACGAGTGCCCCCATGGAATGCGGGCCTCCGTGGGGGCACTCTGAGGAGGAGCATGCCGCTGGGGGACCCCAGAAAAGGAGGATCTGGGCCGCTCTGTGCAAAACCCTTGCACAGAGCAGGTAAGTTTAGACATGATTTTTTTTTTTTTTTTTTTTTTTTTTTTTAATAAATAAAAATTTAGCCTTCACAATCACTTTAAGGATTTGGAGAAGATCTGTAAAGAAGAGTGGCCCAAAATCCTTCCTGAGATGTGTGCAAATCTGGTAACAAGAAACAACTTGCCTCTGTGCTTGCCAACAAGGGTTTCTCCACCAAGTACTAAGTCATGTTTTGCTTGGGGATCAAATATTTAGTTTACTTGCTGAACTGATTTTTTTTTTCTAGATTTTTGGTTGATATTCTGTCTCCATCATTTAAAATACACCTATGATAAAAATTATAGACACCTCATGTCTTTGTAAGCCCTCATTCACACGAGGCGGACACCGTTTTCACGGAGCCCGCCTCGGTCCGCCGGCTCAGCGGGAGATCTCTCAGTTGATCTCCGCTGAGCCGGCGGATGACAGGTCCCTCTCTGCTCACTGAGCGGGCAGTTGCTTGTCAGGCGCCGCTGCTGCCTATGGAGGGATTGGATGAAAACTAACAGCATGTCCGTTTTCGTCAGATCTCATCCGATCCGCCAGCGACTGATCTGGACGTAGGGC
This sequence comes from Lithobates clamitans, assembly GCA_037952925.1. NCBI lineage: Eukaryota > Metazoa > Chordata > Amphibia > Anura > Ranidae > Lithobates > Lithobates clamitans. Next base: position 7,639,687 of record JBBGZY010000014.1, read on the forward strand.
CATCCGTCTGCTTTTAGCGGATCGGACGGGGTCGGATGTCAGCGGACATGTCTTCGCTGACATCTGTCGCTCCATAGGCTAACATGGAGCGCCCGTTCAAGTCAGCCGTCAAAACTGACAGGCAGACCTGAACGGTCCGATCGTTTTGAAAGGGGCCTTAGTGGGCAAACTTACAAGATCTGCAGGGGATCAGATAATTTTGATAGTTTGAATTGTATACTAAATGAAAATTTTGTTACAATGTATGTTCTTTCTTCAAGTAGACTTATGTATGCGATTCGTAATGCATTTTATTGTCTAGTCCAGGGGTAGGCAACCTTTTGAGCACAGTGTGCTGAAAAATGTTTTCAAAGAAATTGAGCGTGCCGATTCTATATAAAAATGTCAACTTCACACTCTCAATCATGAAAAGGATTTTTTATTAAGTAAATGCTGTAAACTACTTTAGTGAGAAATTAATATCCTTCAATCTCAAGCCTCAGATCAGCCCAATTCATGCACCTTCACACCTCAGAACACTGTAACCCCCTGCACATCTGCCCCAACGCTGTACCCTTCTGCTTATCTGCTCCACCGCTGTACCCCCTTCTCATCTATGATGTGCGTGATATGCAGAGTGGTGAAAGGAAGCAGAAATGAGACGTCTACCTGTCCTGGCACACTCATCCTGCTGATCCACCTCTCGCATCCAGCCCACGTGCTTGCATGTGATGTATGTGATATCATATACAAGCATCTGGAATGGATGTGCAATGATGAGCTCAGGTCAGGGGGATTTTCTGAAAGCAGTGGGCCTGTGTGCAGGATCATAGGTTTGGCTCCTGTAGCTGGGAAAAAGTGCTCACTCTGCACCACAGCAAAAGTTGAGTGCAATTTTCATTGTGCTGTATATTGGCTGTGGCTTAAAGGGACACAGAGTGCAGGAGTTCAGTAGTAAGTGACACAAAGGATCAGGAATAATTTCAACAAAGTTCTCAGAAGCTCAACAGTAATTCCACAAACTGTCACCTGATTGTGGTTTTATCAATCTCAGTGAAATCCCTTCTTTCTGAGATTGGTAGTGGCAACCAAGCGAGTCCTCTTCCTCCAGGTGGGTGGGGTTAGCAGGACTGTGATTGGCTTTAGCAGTGGCCAATGACAGTCCTCCTCCCCCTGGAAACAGGGACCCCCCCCCAAGCAGAACTGCACCCAATCTCTTCCCTATCACAAAAGCTGTTGATCGCAGCTACAGCAAAGTTGGAGCGCCAAACAATGTTTCTCATCTTTTTCAATGTGTGGGGGGCACAGTGCCTCCCCCTCAGTGCAGGTGCGGCATGGGGAATTCTGAAATTGGAATGCATTGTTGTCTCACTGACACTTCTCTGCACTGCTCTGCTGATGGGGAGGGAGTCAAGTGCCGGCAAAAGAGGCTTTGCGTGCCGCTTGTGGCACCTGTGTTGGGGGTTACCTACCCCTGGTCTGTCTGGACAGTACTGATTGGCCCTGTGATGATCACATGCACCCTCCCAAGAAAGGAGAAAAAAAACTCTCTAGCAATACACACAACTGAGCTTGTGCAGAGTAACTCCAAAGGCTCTGTCTAAGGAGATGGCTTGGGGACAGCAGAAGGGGAGGATCAGAGAAGACAGAATTAAACCATGCAGAGGATTAATCCCCTAGGTTCCAAAGTGAGTATAACAAGCATGCTTTAGACTGATTTTACTGTTGTTGGTTTAGTAACACTTTATGAATACAGAGCTGTGTTAAAGGGCCCATTCACGCTATGTGCGGTGACTGCCGGTTTTCTGCACTGCTTTTCTTCAGCGGTAGTCACTGTAAGGGCACATAGAAAATAACTGTTCTCTATATGCCTCATTCACCCCACAATGCTGACGTCACATTAGATGGCACTGCCATGGATCACATTGCAGCACAACATATTGCATTGCAGAGACTTGAATAGAGTATAATGTTTTTATATTCCCCAAAGTTTGTGACAAAAAAAGCGCATTGCACTGCTTCCTCACTGATAGTTTGCTCAGCGAAACAGATACCAACACATGTGCTAGAATGGAGCATTTTAGTGTGTGGATGGATGGGTGAAAAAAATACATAAGCTGCTTGCATTAAAAATGTATTTAAATAAGTGCCTGATTTTTGACTATCATCCTCCTGCATTCCCTGTAGTACAGATTGAAGGAGAGAGAAAAAATGCCTATAGGAGCAGAGATTAGAGTGTTGAAGCATTGACTTCTTCATTAGGGGTCCCTAATGCCTTGTTTCCACTGAGTGGATCGGTTCGGGTCGGTACAGTTTGAATGGCCTAGAATGGTCCGGTCTATTCTGGTGAGCGTTTCCACTGCAAGTGGGACCACAAGGGGCCATACAGGGTTTAGAAAAAATGCCTCAGCATAGCACAGCAGAGGGTTCTCCGTCAGCCAATCAGTGGAATGTATTGTAGCCCCGCCCTAACCGAAACGTTCCATTTTCTATGGCCCCACATCTGAAGCAGGACCCTGAATGGAACGGTTCGGTTCGGTTGTATGGGCCGTTTTCATAATGGAAACGCCCAAAATAGCGTACCGTACCGAACCGAACCGATCCGCTCAGTGGAAACGAGGCATTAGTAGACCCCTACTGAGTCAGTGCTTTGAGGATACGCATCTAGGGGATGGAGCCTGTGTATTGACGTTACATTGCAGCCATCCTGAGACCCAATGTGTTTTCAGCTTGCACGGCTTACAGTGCCTTCTCAACTTGCACATATATATATTAAACGGAGAGCACTAGATTCCGCCTTCCTTCTTTTGCATATCTATCATATTTGGTGAGATGATCGGGTTTTTATCTCATGGGGAATAAGCGATTTGAAGGAGGAAAGTGATTTACCAGCACCACGCCAGCCTTCTCCATTATCCCAAGAGGGGAACGCTGCTGTTTTGACTCAGATGTGAGGTGAGCAGCCTGTGAGACTGGTGTAGGTAAGCACAAGCACTTTGGATTTTTGCACCATTGATGTATTGATTTTTTAATTCGCTTCAATCAGTCACAGATCCTATATATGAACTTTCAGTAATATATGTTTATTGATTACCGTCTTTAGTTACTCTTTTATTGTTATTGATTTCTTTTTTTTTTTTTGTATAGCGTAGCACTGTTTATTGATTTATCTTCTCCCCTGATCGCTCAGTTTGGCCGGGCGGCCCACTCTAGGAAGTGTCCTGGTGGTTCCTAACTGCCATTTACGAATGATGGAGACTACTGTGCTCATTGAGACCTTCAATGCTGCAGACATTTTTCTGTACCCTTCCTCAGATCTGTGCCTTGTCTCGGAGGTCTACAGACAATTCCTTGGATTTAATGGCTTGGTTTGTGCTCTTAAATGCACTGCTAAGTGTGGGACCTTTATATAGACAGGTGTGTGCCTTTCCAAATCATGTCCAATCAACTGCATTTACCACAGGTGGACTCCAATCAAGTTGTAGAAACATCTTAAGTATAATCAGTGGAACCAAGATGCACCTGAGATCAATTTTGAGTGTCATGGCAAAGGCTGTGAATACCTACAGTGGGGATGGAAAGTATTCAGACCCTTTGCTGTGACACTCATATATTTAACTCAGGTGCTGTCCATTTCTTCTGATCATCTTTGAGATGGTTCTGCACCTTCATTTGAGTCCAGCTGTGTTTGATTATATGATTGGACTTGATTAGGAAAGCCACACACCTGTCTATATAAGACCTTACAGCTCACAGTGCATGTCAGAGCAAATGAGAATCATGAGGTCAAAGGAACTGCCTGAAGAGCTCAGAGACAGAATTGTGGCAAGGCACAGATCTGGCCAAGGTTACAAAAAAATTTCTGCTGCACTTAAGGTTCCTAAGAGCACAGTGACTTTCATAATCCTTAAATGGAAGACTTTTGGGACGACCAGAACCCTTCCTAGAGCTGGCCGTCCGGCCAAACTGAGCTATTGGGGGAGAAGAGCCTTGGTGAGCGAGGTAGAGAAGAACCCAAAGATCACTGTGGCTGAGCTCCAGAGATGCAGTCAGGAGATGGCAGAAAGTTGTATAAAGTCAACCATCACTGAAGCCCTCCACAAGTCGGGGCTTTATGGCAGAGTGGCCCAAAGGAAGCCTCTCCTCAGTGCAAGTCACATGAAAGCCCGCATGGAGTTTGCTAAAAAAAAAAACACCCGAAGGTGAGAAATAAGATTCTTTGGTCTGATGAGACCAAGATTGAACTTTTTGGCCTTAATTCTAAGCGGTACGTGTGGAGAAAACCAATACAGTCCCAACAGTGAAGCATGGTGGTGGCAGCATCATGCTGTGGGGGTGTTTTTCAGCTGCAGGGACAGGATGACTTGTTGCAATCGAGGGAAAGATGAATGCGGCCAAGTACAGAGAGATCCTGGACGAAAACCTTCTCCAGAGTGCTCAGGACCTCAGACTGGGCCGAAGGTTTACCTTCCGACAAGACCGTGACCCTAAGCACACAGCTAAAATAACGATGGAGTGGCTTCACAACAACTCTGTGACTGTTGAATGGCCCAGCCAGAGCCCTGACTTAAACCCAATTGAGCATCTCTGGAGAGACCTAAAAATGGCTGTCCGCCAACGTTTACCATCCAACCTGACAGAACTGGAGAGGATCTGCAAGGAGGAATGGCAGAGGGTCCCCAAATCCAGGTGTGAAAAACTTGTTGCATCTTTCCCAAAAAGACTCATGGCTGTATTAGATCAAAAGGGTGCTTCTACTAAATACTGAGCAAAGGGTCATAATACTTAGGACCATGTGATATTTCAGTTGTTCTTTTTTAATACATCTGCAAAAATGTCAACAATTCTGTGTTTTTCTGTCAATATGGGGTGCTGTGTGTACATTAATGAGGAAAAAAAAAATTAACTTAAATGATTTTAGCAAACGGCTGCAATAGAACAGAGTGAAAAATTTAAGGGGGTCTGAATACTTTCCGTCCCCATTGTATGTGATTTTTTTTTTTTTAAGTTCGCAAATGTTCTAAGCAAACATGTTTCACATTGTCATTATGGGGTATTGTTTGTATAATTTTGATGAATTTTGATGAAAATAATCAATTGAATCTATTTTGGAAGAAGGCTGTAACAAAACAAAATTTGGAAAAAGTAAAGCGCTCTGAATACTTTCCGGATGCCCCGTATATATATCCAAAATCGGGGAGAAGGGAATGAGACTTGTTATGAAGAGTGCTCCTGTTCTTACCTCAGAAATTGAACCTGTTGGTTATTTCAGGTTATGATAAATGTATAACAAGTGCACTTATTGCCATCAATGGTAATGTAAGAGAAATGCTTGAACGATGAAGTTGAAAGAATGTTCTACTTCTACTGAAGAGGACCATTACAGTAAAAGCGTGAATGTTTTCCAAGAAGTCCTTTTTTATGTGGACTCGGTTTACTGTAACCCAACCATTAAATAATACCTGGTCTGAAGGTATTACACATACAGTACTTCAGCATGCAGAGATGGTTAGGGCCCAAAGAACCTGAAAGGGGGATCTTATATGTTGGGTAGTTTTTAAATTGCGATTTGGGGCTTTTGCACAGATAAGGCCTAGAGAAAAGACATCTGTTGGTTTCCATGGAAGAGGCACTAGTAAAGTCCTGGAAAATTAAACCCGTTGTAGTAACCTTTTCATGACAATCTGTAGAGGTGGTAGTTGAGGCTAATACACTGAAAATTTAATGAAGTCCAGCTGGCACTGTATGGATGGTCTGACAATAGCACAATCGGACCAGTATCAAATGCCCTTTACAGGCAGGGACCACTGGCCCCTTTTTGTAGTGTAGCAAAAAATCCTAGTGCCCAGCTGTCCTCCTCCTGTGGCTACTGATTCCAGCACCACCTCTTCAGGCACTGTCAGCCCACCTGGCCGCACCTGCCTCTTTCACTAGCCCTCCTGCCTAAGACTCCACAGTGTTCCCAGACTGATTCTGTATCCATGCCAGATTGCTTGCACCCAGTCCTCTCAGGCATGCCTCTCAGTCCTCTGACTGTAACACTTACCAGCCCACCTGGCTGTCTTCCTCCCTGGAGATTTGCCCGGCAGTGTTCTCCTGCTGTCCTTCTCCTGCTCCCGTGCCTCTGGTCAGGACACCTCTGTGTGTCATGAAGAGGGTCCGTTCCGCAGCCAAGCTCAGGTCCAAGGTCACCATCCCCCTGACTAGGGGGCACCTACAAGGGCAAACGACAGACTAACATTCCATGGGCCTGCCCTCTGCCAACCCATATGTTGGGGATTAGTCAGGGCCCTCAGAATACTCCCAGGCAGCTTCTCTCCTCCACTCCCATTCTTCCAGAATCTACTGTAAGTTTCTAGAAGTGGGGGGAGGTCTCGGAGATGCTGCCTGTGAGTCTTCCAGTCCTCCCCTGAGTCACTCAAACCCTGACCCAGAAAAAACACACAGGTTCAGCAGCCAGCCAAGCCTGACAATTTACCTACGCTAACCAAAAATACTAGCACTCTAGCAACAAGGCTAGGGGGTGCTACACAGCTATGCTTCTAGAAAAGGAATCGCTGTCCCATGATTGCCACTAGAGAAGGCTTTCCACGTGCTGTCCCCCCCCGCCCCCTCCGTAAACCACCAGTGATAACCCCCATCGTACTTTTGTTTTTTGGTTTTTTTTTTTTTTGTTTATTTCTGAAAATATAAGTTTTTTTTGATGGGGGAAAAGGGACTTTCAACCACAAAAAAAATTACGTAAAAATTACAGAACTTTTATTGCCATGACATTTTAAAAGTCACCCATTAGGTTACTTAGTTTAAGGCAGCACGAATCCTCCGCTGGAAGCTTGTTGCAAATCCTCCGCTGGAAACCTGAAGCCAGCCACTTACGATTCAGAGCGAGGCTTGGTTTTCTGTATATTAAGCGCTGTGTCAGTACGCTGCCTGTGCCCTATGACGTCAAACCTGTGATGAAACGCGTCAGAAGGAGCGACGTACTGACTTCACCGCGCACTACATCCTGTTGTTTGTAGCACAGGCGCGTGTATTGCAGCCGGCCACACATTTTATCTGTTTTAGCTTCATTTACGCACTTTTGGCGTTTGTATTTTACCATCTTTAATAAAAGTACCCAGCGGGTTTTACCTCTGGCCATCTCAATATTTTTTTCTTTGAGCCACAATTGCACCAACATCTGTGGTATTGCAACAAGTTTCCAGTGGAGGATTTGCAACAAGCTTCCAGCGGAGGATTCGTGCAGCCTTAAACTCCGACCAGAGGTCCTCTCTTAGATGTGGCGATCTATCCAATTGATAAAAAGGCCCTGGCTGGGTGTTAGTCACAGGCATTATCTGTCTGTGCAGCTGGTAAGCGCACGCTTCTTATGGTGGTGGGTTTGCCAAGTAAAGTCACATTGATTTCTGGATTTGACCACAAGTTTACCTAAGCACCATTCATCATCGGTCGTCTATTGAAACATTGACATTTTTTTGTTTGGTACTCATCTACACTGTCACTGAACACCTACAGAGCTTATTATTATCTATTTGTGTGACCTATTATAAATTTCATTCACTGAACATTTATCACGTTTTGGAATTTAGAGCGCAACCATTTTTGTTTTTTATTTGTATTTGTGTCTATCTCACTTGGTGTTGCAGCTATTTTTAGTTTAGTTTTTGTCCATCGCAGTTTTTCTTTTTTGGTTTTATGTAGATACGTTTCTGTCCCCAGGGTGGCTACATTCAGTTCCATTGCATCTTTTGTAGAGCGTCATATTTGCCACCCAAACTTTTCTGCCTTTGTTCATCTTTATTACATGGAAGTGATGGGACTAATTGTTTACACAAGGAAGCTAACATTGTTCTTGCTTTCAGGACAGCCCACAGGAGGTGACAAAGTAGCTGCCTTTCTGGCAAGATGGACAGGTATTTTCCGTACTTGCTGAAAATGTTCTTAGCCAAAAAAATGATCATTCGTAGTGCCACCACATTTAAGAACTAGAAAGAGGAAAAATATTCAATTTTTGTTCTTGGTTTTAGTTCTCCTTTTTTTTTATTTAAATGGTAACTTCCTCAAACAAATTGTCCAAATGGTATAATTTTGCAATGCATATGACTGCGTCATTGTGTTCATGTGGTTGGTCTCGTCTTTCCTAAATTGAAACAGTTGTGTTTTCAGACAGTACATCCTTTCAGTGAATGTGGAGGTGGATTTTGAGAAAGCATGGTTTAAAGTCTTAATTTTCTTAGAATAAAGAAAGCTGGCAGCAGACCTTTTTTATATAAAGCATGTTTGTGGACATGTACAACTGTACATAAACTATAAATGCCATTACTGTCATTCTTATTTGGCCAGTTGTTGCTTGGCCTCGGTTAGATCCTGCCTCAGGATCAGATTTACCAAACTAAAGCTGGCCACATATATGGTTTGAAATTCAGGCAGCTCAGCAGGGACCGGACAAATTTTGTTCCATTTATGGGCAGGCTGGTTAAACAGAAGTTCTCTAAGACCTAAAATGTAGTTCAAGGATTCTGCCAAAGGTTGAGAGACTGCATTAGATGCTTGTTGGCCACCTAGTGCCTCTGCCTCACATGGATCCCACACTTTGATTTAGCTCAGACCCCAAAATTACCTCCAAAGCAGCTAGCCAGCTTATTCTAAGGCTATATTTACACAGCAGTCTAGCAGCACATAGTTTGCTGTGTTCAGAGGAAGCTACCATATTTTTCACTCAATAAGACGCACCTGACCATAAGACGCACCTAGGTTTTAGAGGAGGAAAAAAAAGAAAAAATTCTGAACCAAATAGTGCACTAAAAATATTTATCAGTGCCAATTAAATGCAGCCTGACCTGGTGAGCACGTCATCACATCCGACAGAGCAGCCTCAGTTGGTGCCGCGGCTGCACTCCATTCAGCCTGCTCTGTGACAGGCAAAGCGGAGTGATGGGTGACAGGCTCAGGATGACAGGATCGCCGGGCGCTCGCGGGAGACGGCCGCCCAGTATTCTAACATGGCAGGGGCGGGGAGCGGTGCTGGTCAGTATTCGCTCCATAAGACGCACAGGCATCTCCCCCCCTCCCCTCCCCACCCCCCATTTTTTTTTTTGGGGTGGGAAGCATGTCTTATGGAATGAAAGATCCGGTAAATGCTGCCTCTAGACACAACAACACTCTGCTATACCCGCATGCAAACTGGCCAATACTTTGCAGGAACACCATTACTGGACGCACGCTGGCTGGGTCCAGGGTCGTTTTGGCGGCTATATTTTCATATAACTAGGATACCCTGAGGGACTTGTCCCTACTCAGGGTTGACCTTACAAAGAAGGCTATGCTTGACAGTGCCCAGCGGGTGTTTGAGTTTGGAGATAAAAACGGGTGGCTATTGTCATGGCTGGCTAAGGGGCAGCACCCTGTGACCCACATTGGCAGGGTAAGGGATATGGATGGTAGCATTTTGACCGATTCAGCAGACATAAATGCTAGATTTTTGACATTTTACCAGACGCTATACTCTTCTAGGGCAACCTTCCTCACCTCTGAACTTAGAGACTATCTTGACATGATCCCACTCCCCTCTCTGGAAACAGCTAAAAGCGAGGACCTGGACAGGGACATCTCACTTGAAGAAGTGCAGGAAGCATTGGGGTGTATGCAGGCAGGTAAATCACCAGGACCAGATGGTATTCCTATCGAATTTTACTCTATTTACCAAGAATTTTTGGCCCCTAAGTTCACCTCATTGCTACATTAGTCCCTTGACCTGGACTCTCTTCCGGAGTCGTGGTCTGAGGCGATAGTGGTGTTGGTGCCCAAACCTGGTAAGGACCCGGAAGAATGTGCCTCCTACAGGCCTATCTCCCTGATCAACGCTGATGCCAAGTTATTGGCGAAAATACTAGCACGCAGGCTCAGTAGGGTGATAGAAGATCTTGTTCATATAGATCAAACCGGGTTCATGCCGGGTAAGGGCACAGATATCAATATCCGTCGTTTATTTCTCAATTTGGCCACTCATCATCAAAATGCAGGTTCAAGAGTCATAGCCTCTCTGGATGCGGAGAAGGCTTTTGACTCCGTAGAGTGGGAGTACTTGTGGGAGGTGTTGAGGAGATTTGGAGTTGGACCTAGATTTTTACATTGGTTAAAGCTGTTCTATAAAGCCCCTAGAGCAAGGATTAGGGTCAATAACACCCTTTCAGATTTTTTTCTCCTCCAGAGGGGAACCCGGCAGGGCTGCCCTCTGTCCCCAAGTCTCTTTGCTCTGGCCCTGGAGCCCCTGGCGGTTCTGGTCAGGGAATCTGATAATATTAAAGGATTCAGGATGGGCCCTCTGGAGGAGAAAATATCGCTATATGCAGACGATACTCTGTTGTACCTGCAAGACGCTGGCCCTTCCCTACAAGCTGCGCTAGCGGCCTTCGACAAATTTGGAAGATTTTCTGGGATCCGGATCAACTGGGGCAAATCAGTTTTGTTCCCGGTTGATGCCCAGGCCAGACAGTACGCGGTACAGTCGTCGCCTGCCCCTTAATCTTCTAGGGCGTATCAACGTTCTTAAGATGATTTATCTCCCCAAATTTATTTATTTGTTCAGGAACTGCCCGGTGCTGCTGCCTCGTTCCCATTTCCGGGAGCTGGACAGCTGTATTGGCTCCTTTTTTGTGGAGGGGCTCCTCCCCTAGACTGGCTAGGTCGTCTCTGCAGCTCCCGGTGGATTTTGGGGGGTTGGCGCTGCCCAACCTGCTGATCTACTACTGGGCGGCCATATTGGTCACGGTCAGATGGTGGTTGGAACAATCTGAAGCCAATGCTGCAGTCTGCCTTGAGGCGACTGTCGTTGGGTCTCTCAAGGAATTGGGTAACTTGATATATCGGGGAGTCTCAGCATACCCCTCCTTGCCGACACCTACCAAAACTACTTTAGCGGTGTGAAGCTTAGCTAGACGGAGGTTTGTCTCTTCGGGTAGTTGGTCGCCTTTCTGTCCCTTGTGGGGAAACCCTTCCCTCCCACATTTCCGGACAATCCCGGACCTACAGATTTGGGCTAGGTATAACATTAAATTGCTAAAGGATATTGTGGTAACCGGTTCTATCCGCTCCTTTTCAGAATTGGGTAGGTTGTTTGGCCTTCCTCGGTGGATGCTGTTCCGATACCACCAGTTGAGACACGCCTTCCGTGCGCAGTTCCCGACCCCGCCAGATCTCACATCTGATGCGGTTGAGGACTTGCTGGCCCAGGAGGATCTGTCCAAGCCTTTGTCTGCGCTGTACTTCACTCTCATTAAGAAAGACTCTCCCAAGATGGAGATACTTTGGACTAGATGGAGTGCTGATATCCCCACTTTGGATAGGGAGTCCTACGAGGAAAGTTTTGAGGAAAGTTTCAAACTAGTGATATCCTCCGGGGACAAATTGGTACAGGCCAAATTTTTCCATAGGACATATCTCACGCCTCAGAGGTTGCACAGAATATACCCTGAAAGATCCCCGGAGTGTCCCAGATGTGGATCACCGGACAGCTCATATATACATATGTTTTGGTCCTGTCCCAGGCTGTTGTTCTATTGGTCCACAATAATGGAAGGTATTAATACTCTACAACTAGAGCTCCCATTAACCCCAGAATTAGCGCTGTTAGGCATAGACGATGACGACCAGCGACCCAGATATACTAAGTTGCTGATATTATTGCTGCTATTTTATGCCAAGAAGGGGATTGTATTGAAATGGAATTCACATAACGCTCCTACGGTAAAGGCGTGGGAAAATTCAGTCAATGCCGTCCTACCTCTGTACAAACTGACCTATATAAGCAGAGGGTGCCCTCAGAAGTTTATGAGTGTGGCGTCCCTGGACGGACCCCGGATATTGATTACATAAACGTTACCATTTCAATGCTGCACGTAGTATGGTGATATTGCTGGTCTCCCTTCTCCCCCCCCCCCCCCCCCTTCCCCTCCAGTTCCCTTCTTCCACCCCCCCCCCCCTATTCTACTGATAGGACCTAGTCAATTATTTATGACATGTGCTTTGTGTAATTGTTTCTTCCTGTAAGCCATGTGTGCATTATATTTGTGGCCACTCACTGTTCTGATTGACTCTATTGTGTATGTCATTCTTTTTCAATAAAGACCAACCTTGTTGTTATATTTTCATATAACTGCTCAGATGAGCATGTGAACAGTGCTGGCCATAGATTTGTACAGTGTTCAATTCTGACACCTGCAGCTGTTCACAAACTGTGCAGCCAGTGCTCATGACCGCAAGGAAGAATCTACTGATTCTTTCTGGCGACCCCTTCTAAACTACAATGTAGTATGAATGTAGTTGTACAGGTATCTCCTAAGCAAGGGCTCAACAAACCCCAGGTCGCATGGTGACAAGAAATTGCGTCCTAGCCCTGGGTTGCCACTCAAATGCTCCACACACTCAGTGCTCTGCCCCCCCGCTATGTATTCTGGGGTCCGCTTGCCCATCTACGGGCCGGGATCAGCATAGTGGGTGCCTCCGGGTAGAGGGGAGGAAGGAGAGTGGACACACATCTGCTGTTCTCCCCTTCTTGTTGCTGACCCGGAAGTGATGTTTGACGTCACTTCCGGGTCCCTGTTGCCAGTTTCCCCGGCCAAGAATGTAATGCAGTGTCGTGCATTGCATTACATTCAGTGGGGCACAGGGGAGTCATGCAGGGTCTTAGACCCTGGATGTCTCATTAAAAAGAACCTGTCACCATAAAATAAACTTCACATTATTTGGGGGGGGGGGTTAACCACATGGGTGGGCCCCATCCTACACATATACACACGTACAAGCTTGAACGTGCGTGGCGCCATCGCCTGAAACCATTGATTGCGATACACATATCGTTGCACACCTTGGGATGAGGGCAATAATTTTAGCACTGGACCTTCTTTGTAACACTAAACTGATGACCTATGGGGTTTGTTAAAGCCCCCCCTATAGAAAATATAGGGTACAGATGTTTGTGGCCATTTTACGGGCGCACGCAAATTTTAAGGTTTCACATGTTTGGTATCTATTTACTCGGTGAAACCCTCGGCTTTTATATTTTACACAAAATTTGGGTATTTTTATTGCGTAAAATAAATTTTTCATTGTGGGTTTTTTTTTTTTTGTACCTTTTTTTTGCAGCAATATCGTGTGACATAAAAAAATGGAAATACCATGATTTTATTTTTTAGGGTGTGTGTGTGTGTGTGTGTGTGTGTGTGTGTGTGTGTGTGTGTGTGTGTGTGTGTGTATGTATATATATATATATATATATATATATATATATATATATATATATATATATATATATATATATATATATATATATATATATATATATATATATATATATATATAATATATATATAATTTTTTTTTTTTTTTCAAATATATTTTATTGACGCCATTTGAGAGTAAAGATTACAGACATTGTCATCCTATAAGATTTACAAACTCATCGAATGTATTGTAATAAGAGAGAGGTGGGGGGAGAAGGTATTGAAAGTAAGAGAGGAAAAAGGTTTAAAAGTGGGGAAGAGAGGGGATGAGAGAAGGAGAACTGAAGCTAGAGGTTAAAGAGGGAAGTGGAGGGGGGGACCGATGGGAAACGTTTGATTGTCTCCCCTCGAAAACCCCCAACAATGCCCTGAGGACTAAGTGTCAATGATAACAACAACTCAGGAATATATCCTCACAGCGATAAGGGAATTATGCGAGTTACATCTATGAAAGTAATGTACACATCCAGACAGTAACAAAGGGTAAAGGATGAAGCGTCATCTCCGACAAAAAGCTTGAAGAGACTTTTGCTAGATAAATGACCCTTTTCGGTGAATGAGAAAGGGGACGGTTCCAAGTAGGTCTTTTTTTTCTGATGCTGTTAGGCAGTTGGCGATGAAGGAGGACTATCTCGTATCAAAAATTTTTTTGGACCTTGCAGGATGGGTTACGGTAATTCATTTTTCTTGGCATAACAGGACTTTGAGATTTGTTATTGTTTCAGATAAGGTGGAGGTGCTGTAGATATCCAGTGGTTGAAGATGTTCCTGTGGGCTATGAGTAGCGTGAGAAGTATCCATTGAGAATGATCTTGTGGTAATACATTGGAGGTCACTGGGGAATCCTTTCTTTGTGGTGGGAAACCGAATAGCAAAAGCATAGGGTCCTTGTCTGGCATAAACTTGGTCACTCTTTGTATGGGTCTTTCCTCGGGCTCCTTTGTTCCCTTGGCCCATGTTTCACTTTATCCGTGTAGGTATCGGATGTGGCTTGTCTGGGCAGGAGTGCTCGTAGAAATGCGTTTGCTTTTTCCAGAGACTGGAAGGTGAGTTGTTCCCTGTCCGGGGCTTGTAAGCGTAGGATAGCAGGGTACACCAACCTGAAGTGGATGCTTCTTTTTGTAAAGCTCTGCACAAATCGGTTGGATTTCTTTGCGTTTTGTGGGATACCTCCGCCGAATAATCTGCAAAAAGTAGAAGCTTGTGACCCTCCATAACCATGGACCATGCTTTTCTGAAGCTCTGCAGTATGTCCGTGCGGTCGGCGTAGTTAAGATTCTTCTCTGACAGGTCTCGAATGCTTATGATCGTTTGCCGGGGCTCCGATCCGGTGAGCTCTTTCCACTGTGCAGCGGCGGTTTATGCCAAGGGCCTCTGGGAGGATGGAGGTACACAGGTCTAGTAGGTAACTCTGTTTGTAAGATTCAGGGAGGTCAATTATCCTCAGATTGTTTCTCCTGGAACGATTCTCGAGATCTTCCATTCCTTTGTGCAGATGATGCTGGTCTTGTATGAATTTTTCCATTGTTGTGCTCATGTTATATTGATCATCCTCCACTGAGGATATGTGCTGTTCAGCTTTGGTCAGTCTCTGAAAGTGTTCTCCCAGCTCCTTCCGCAGCTGCAGTATACCCTCAGACACTGCTCTGTCTACTTCTGCTGGGTTGGTGGGTTAAAGCAGTGCAGCTACCGCCTGAGCTATTTTGTCATGGGAGCTCTGTGATAACTGGCTCCTCATCAGGCTGGTTTCCATTGCCTCGTGTGGTGTCTCCCTCTCACTGGGGCAGTAGTGTATGTGAGGCTGCTGGGTGCTTTGTGTAGGAGAAGATGCTCGTGCTGTGGCGGCCATCTTAGATGACACAGGTGCTCCTCGGAGAGGGAGACGTGTCCCTCGACCTGGATCCTGAACGCGACCGTGGCTGGGTAATGTAATGTACCGCTCCATCCGTGGCAGCCTGGGGAAGGTATGTGAGTAGTTTTCTGGCCAATCTAGAGCAGCGCTGGGATTTTATAAGCCGATTCTCCTGCGGGCTGAGAGGAGCCACCGGTCTCCCTGTCCCTCACATACGGCGCCGGAACCCGAAGGCTATATATTTTCTTAAAGCAAAGTTTGTGGGTTTTATTTAATCTCCAGGTCTAAAATAATTTTTTAAAAATGTGTGCAAAAAACAGCTCTGGCTGTGAAAGGGTTTAACGATAAGTTCACCTTCGGGAACATGTTCCACCTGTAAACTTTGTTGGTTAAAAAAAAAAAACAGGCTCCTAACTTTTTTAGCTGGCTCCTAGATTGAAAGCGAATTCATCAAGCCCTGACTTGGGCCCCTTTCACACTGCTTTGACTTGAAAGTCGTACGATTTTGCGGCGATTTCTGGGAATGCCTGTGCAAAGTTGAGGTCTATGGACCTCAACTCACATCAAAGTAGGACCAAAGTAGTACAGGGAGTACTTTGAAGTTGGTGCGACTTGAAGTCGCACAAATATGAATGGTTATCATTGGGAGTCACAGGGTACGACTTGTCATGCGACTCTGATGTCCAAAGTCGCAGGAAAAGTCACAGAAGTGTTAAAGGGGACTTAACTACTTGCCGCCTGCGCTATAGCCGAAAGACTGCTGCAGTGCGGGCCTTAATTGCCGGGAGGGCTTCCACGGATGTTCTCCCGAGCAAGCGCTGTCTGCGCGCTCTGTGATCACCGAGTCTATGAGACTCGGCTGATCACAGATCCGAGTGATCAGCTGTCAGCCAATCACAGCTGATCACGTGATGTAAACAGAAGCTCGGTAATCGTTTTTTTTTTTTTTCCCCCCTCGCGCTGTCAGCGGGAGAGGAAAAAAAGAAGATCACTGGCTTCTGTCAGAGGGACATTGGTCCCCCACACAGAAAGCCGCGGCTGCATTTTCTGTGCCCACCAGTGTCAGCTGCCAGTCCCACCTATCAATGACCACCAGTGCTGCCAATCAATGACCACCAGTGTCTCATCAGTGCCACCCATCAGTGCCTTTCAGTGCCACCTCTAAGTGCCGCCTTGTCAGTGTCCATCAGTGCAGCCCCATCAGTGAAGGAGAAAAATTACCTGTTTTCAAAATTTTATAACAAACTATGAAACGGTTTGGGTTTTTTTTCTAAATTTTTGGTCCTTTTTTGTTTTGTTTGGCAAAAAATAAAAAACCCAGCAGCAGTTAAATACCACCAAAAGAAAGCTCTATCTGTGTGAAAAACAAAATGCAAAAAAAATTTAACTTGGGTAAACTGTAGCATGACAGCAATTGTCATTCAAAGAGTGACAGTGCTGAAAGCTGAACATTTGGTCTGGGCAGGAGGGTGCCCATAAACTGTTGTTTGACAAGGAAAGAAACTAAAAAAGAAAAATTCCCAGCTCAACTTGGCAGCCAGCCTGCAACAAACCAAATTATTCTAAGGGCCCTTTCACACTGGAGCGGTGCGCTAGCAGGACTGGAAAAAAAGTCCTGCTAGCAGCATCTTCGGAGCAGTGTGTATACACCGCTCCTTCTCATTGAAATCAATGGGACAGTGCGGCTATACCACCGGCAAAGCGCCTCTGCAGAGGCGCTTTGCAGGGGTCCTTGACCCTTTCTTGGCCGCTAGCGGGGGGGTGTGTTAAAAACCGCCCACTAGCGACCGAATACCGACGGTAAAGCGCCGCGTACAATAGCGGCGTTTTAACGCCGACCCCGCCCCAGTGTGAAAGGGCCCTAACAGTTTACATTAAAAACAGGGGTTTTGTTTTTATACATTTTACAAATGCATGCGTAAGTTGCAGAGGCCATGCCACGGCACCTCTAGTATTTTCTGTAGTCCTAACTCTATATAAATTTTGAGAGCCTTCATAGTAGGAGCACACATATATAATAATGGATAGATTGCTCATAAGGAGACATGGGTGGAAGGAAAGAAAATTGCTCAATTCCCCCATCAACAGTCATTGTTGAGGGGGGGGGGGGTGTATCCCTCCCACAGCACTACTATGTTCTGCCGGCAGAACACAATGATCACGGCTGACTACTATAACATAAAAAAAATTCGACAGGCTGGTCGTACTTAAGCCAATTGATGGATTGACTTCAGTACAGCCAGCTTGCCCATAGATAAATCAAATCTTGTCTGGTCCCTGCTGAACCGGCCGAGATTTGCCCCATCTATGGCTGGCTTTAGTTTTTTTTATCCTTTGGTATTGAGACGCTGGAGGGAATTAAGGTATTTTCTGGCTTAATATGTAAATTTTACATTTCCTAAAGCAGACAACCGGAATAATTGTAGTCTGTGCCCACTCCATCATCAACATAAACCTAAATGACTAAGCTTATTTCTGACATTTGGTGTTTACAAGTTAAAATCTGTATTTTTTACTAGAAAATTACTTAGAACCCCCAAACATTATATGTAATTTTTTTTTAGCAGAGAATCTACAGAATAAAATGTTGATTGTTGCAATATTTTATGTCACACGGTACTTGTGCAGCAGTCTTTTAAACGCACCTTTTTGGGGAAAAAGACCCTTTCATGAATTTAAAAAAACCACACTGTAAAGTTAGCCCAATTTTTTGTATAATGTGAAAGATGTTACGCCGAGTAAATAGATACCAAACATGTCACGCTTTAAAATTGCGCACACTCGTGGAATGGCGACAAATTACGGTACCTAAAAATCTCCATAGGCGACATTTTAAAAAAATGGTTACCAGGTTAGAGTTACAGAGGAGGGTCTAGTGCTAGAATTATTGCTCTCACTCTGATGATCGTGGCGATACCTCACATGTGTGATTTGAACACCGTTTACATATGCGGGCGCAACTTCCGTATACGTTTTCTTTGCTGAGCGGGGACGGGGGTGCTTTAAATTTTTTTTTTTTTTTTTTTTTTTTTTTTTAAATTTCATTTATTTTAATTTTTTTTACATTGTGTGTGTGTGTGTGTGTGTGTGTTTGTTTTGTTTTTTTTTTTTTTTAATTTTTTTGATCACTTTTATTGCTGTCACAAGGAAGGTAAACATCTCAGGTACTCTTTATGAAGGGTTGGGGGACCCCCAATCCCTCCGTTTCCGGCTTTGTGCCAGTCTCTTGCTAGCCGCTGGATGTGGCTCATCTATGATCGGGACTCCCGGTGGGACGGGAAGCCCGGTAAGGGTGGGGTGGGGGGGGGGGGAGGAAATGTCCCCTCCCGCACCTCCGGAATAACAACTGAGCTGCTTTTAGCCGCATCGTTTGTTATCCCTGGATAGCTGATCGCCCCATCTAAAAAACGAAAGCCAAAGTCGCGTAACTGTGTACGCTCGGCAGCAAGGGGATAAACCTAAATGACTTTATATCTTATATATATATATATATATATATATATATATATATATATATATATATATATATATAATATTTATTTTTATTTATTTTTTTCTGTAGAATTAAAGGAGTATTAATTTAATACTAGTCACCGGTGGTGTCTGGTGACTCTTTACAGGTTCTCTTTAATAAGAAAACCCCAGCTGACCTTCTTATATGGAGGAAAGTATTATGATTAGGAGTGACCATAATGATGAAGTGCCATGCTGTTATCAGTTGTCATGTATTGTGGTTGTAGGTTTGACAGGTAGTAGGGAGTATTTATGGTTAATCTAGCCATGAAGTGCTTTAGGCCTTGATGTCTGGCTTAATGCCTGGAGTCTTCTTTTCTTGGCAGCAACGCTTCCAGTAAACAGGACAAGCGGCCACATTCCATCGCTGATCGTCTCATCTTGTGTACAGGCAGCTGTCAGGAGGGGAGATTTCCTGACTGCTAAAAGTGAAATGCACTGCCTGTGTTTTATGGCATTAATCCAGTTTAACGAGGCAAGTAAAGATCTTAAAGTAGCTGGTTTCTAGGGAAAATGCAGTGGTCTGTTACTGTTTTACTGGCAATAGTTTAGTGAGTGATTTATCCCTTTTTATAATTTAACTCTTTAAACCTTGGCATTGTTGATGGTGTCATGATATTCAACGAACGTGAAACCGAAAACATCATATAATATTGTCACAATAAATAACCCTCTTTTGATTGGCAAGTTCATTTATCATCCCTGGGCAGTGCGATTTAAGCCCATTCATTTTGATTGGCTACAAATTGCACTGCATTGTGCCAAAAGTTGTGCATGCGCTATTTTGGAAACCCGCTGCAACCAGATCGCATGGTACTTTTTGTATTTGCGACTTGCATTTGGGTTGGACTGTTGTTAACTTAGTGTTACTAAACCCAGAACCTGCATTCACTATATCTGATCTCCCAGTACACAGAACATGGAAATGCAATTATTTTAGTAAATATAAACTGCTAAATACCTTTTCTCATCAAGCAGTATATAGCAGTCTTAAGATTCAGTGTCTGGTTACAGCTTGTAGGAGGAGTTTTTATTCTACTCTGACTGTCCTATGAGGCTGCAGAACCCCTGACCTTCCGGAGAGTGCTGATTGGCCCTGTGCTGATCAGATGCACCCTCCCAATGGGGAAAAAAAAACCCAAAAAACTTTTTTTTTTAGCAATACACACCAAACTGAGCATGTGCACATTGCCCACAAGGCTCTGTATTATCAGGAGATGTATTGGAGACAGTGGAAGAAGGGGAGATCCGAGAAGACAGGATCAAACAGCCTTTTAATACAATGCAAGAGGATTAACCCCTTAGGTTCCACAGTGAGTATAACAAGCATGCTTTACTGCATATACAGACTGATTTTACTGGTGTGGGTTTAGTAACACTTTAACATTGACACCCGCTGTAGATTGCATCGCAGTGTGTTGTGAATGTGGTGCAGGGAAAGATGCATGGAACACAGGGTTTCCCACATCGAACCTAGCTTAAGGCCTGGTTCACATGGGTGCGATGTGAGAACCCTGCGAATCCGCTGCAGGTTCCTGCATCGCACCGACTCGCATGGCAGTTCACACTGCCATATGCGAACTGCTGGGGACTGTCAATACATTAACGACACCCCCCAGTTCAGCTCACGTATCGCACTGCAAACTGACAGTTCGGACATGAATCGGATCACATATGTGTGAACACACGTCTGGCCCAAACAGAAAAAAGGGTCCTGTGCGTGTTTGGACCGAATGCGGTGCGATATCAGCCATACTATCTGTATGGCTGAAATCTCACCGCACAGACATCGCATGTAATGTGAACAGCAGTGCGCTGCGAATTACAAGCAATGTCTGGCATCGCACAAGTGTGAACCAGGCCTTAATGTCCCAGTCTGGGAAAGTCCAGCTGCTCAATTATAATCCCTAAATAGAAGCTAGGGTCTTTGAATAAAATCTGAAGTGTGCAAAATAAGCCTATGACTATGAGTAAGAGCCCCAGGTTTGATCTTCATCGCCACCTGCTGGTAAGATCTGCAACTTCTGGTCAGATAAAACTATATTGGCACTCTGGACACATTAGCCCTTGTGTGAAAGTACAAGCCCTTTTGAATTGGACTTTCAATGGACAGCAGATATGATGCAGAGTAGTGGGAATAATGTTTTGGGCCTGTGGCAGGAAGTGAAACCATGTTATAATATGCAGTGCGTTTGGGATGCAAACTAGGCATTCTATAATATGCAGGCCGTTGAGGGACACAAACTAGTCATTCTGTATTATGCAATGGGGTTGATTTACTAAAAAATGGAGAGTGCAAAATTTGGTGCAGCTTTGCATAGAAACCAATTTAGCTTTCAGGTTTCTTTGTCAAAATTTATATGAACAAGCTGAAGAAAGAACCTGATTGGTTACCATGCACAGCTGCACCAGATTTTGCACTCTCTAGTTTTAGTAAATCTCCCCCATTGGGTTTAGGACACAATAGCCATTCTATACTATGCTTTGTGTTCGGGATACAAACGAAATATTCTCTGCTTTGCATTGTGTACAGAATGCAAACTAGAGAATATATACTATTTTATTGTATTTGGGATACAAACGAGCCATTCAATACTATGCAGTGTGTTTAGGACACCCTAGATAACCTGTACAGTGTACTCGGGATGCAAACTAAAGACCCCTTTCACACGGGCGATCCAACCATGTGTAAGTTCATCTTACAGATTTTTTTGTAAAGATGAACTTACCCTTTAAAATGAATGTGAATTTGTCGGCCATTATCGGCACTTTTTTTTGAAGTCATGCTTTTTTTGGTGCATATTTGGTAAACCGCACCAAAAACGCACCTCCCCATTGAAATGCTTTAAAAATGCAGCAAGAGCGCATCAAAAATGCATCCGTGTTGCGTATCTTTCTATCTATCTAAATTTTATTTATTTTTTTTTGTATGCAGAGTGGAGTTTCCCTCTAAATCTGCTCTTCATTTGTAGGCCTGGATTTCCCTTTCCTAGAAGCGGCTTATAGCCGTGTTCAGTGGTGATCACATGTGCTGCATTCACATCCTAATTTGTGAAGGGTTTGTGTCCTGCAGTGACATCTGGCGTCTGCTTTGTCTGACTGCAGATTTCTCTCCAGAGCTTCCCTTCACATGTGCTCAGCTAGTCTGTATGACTCAAAATGGATGCTGAGCAGTTAGTAGTGATATATGGAGCTGTAAAACCTAGCAAGTCTCTGCGTCGTTGCCTGTTTGTATGCTCCTCCAAGCTTCAGATAAATACATTCTTTGCTGTATCTTTTTTTTTTTTTTTCTGACCTCTTCCCTTTTTTTTTTTTTTTTTTTACTTTGAGATTTTTTTCGCCTGTTGTGCAAGGCATTGTAGCACACGCTTTATTAGGATTTACATTATTTGTGATTTTTCAGTAAAGTGGTAGAATAAGTAATATTTTAGTATTCCAAAATGCAGAAACCTACAGACAGTAGCCAATAGCATTCCACTTTAGTGCAGTCATGTTGGTGCTGAGATTTTTTT
Organism: Lithobates clamitans; assembly: GCA_037952925.1. NCBI lineage: Eukaryota > Metazoa > Chordata > Amphibia > Anura > Ranidae > Lithobates > Lithobates clamitans. The sequence continues at coordinate 7,661,823 of JBBGZY010000014.1, forward strand.
TTCTAATTGTTCTAATTTTGTTCTCCATGGGCTACACAATTTCACACGTTTTTATTTGTTTTTGCAAATTTTGTGAGTCATTCTTTACCAGTTGAAGACCAGGCATTTGCTGGCATGTGAAAATCATATATTTTTTTTTTTTTTTGCTAGAAAATTAGTTAGAACACCCAAATATATATATATATATATATATATATAATACAGTGGGGCAAAAAAGTATTTAGTCAGCCACCAATTGTGCAAGTTCTCCCACTTAAAAACATGAGAGGCCTGTAATTGTCATCATAGGTATACCTCAACTATGAGAAACTAAATGTGGAAACAAATCCAGACAATCACATTGTCTGATTTTTGAAAGAGTTTTTATTTGCAAATTATGGTAGAAAATAAGTATTTGGTCACCTACAAACAAGCAAGATTCCTGGCTCTCACAGACCTGTATCTTCTTCCTTAAGAGGCTCCTCTGTCCTCCACACATTACCTGTATTAATGGCACCTGGTTGAACTTGTTATCAGTATAAAAGACACCTGTCCACAACCTCAAACAGTCACACTCCAAACTCCACTATGGTGAAGACCAAAGAGCTGTCGAAGGACACCAGAAACAAAATTGTAGACCTGCACCAGGCTGGGAAGACTGAATCTGCAATAGGCAAGCAGCTTGGTGTGAAGAAATCAACTGCGGGAGCAATAATTAGAAAATGGAAGACATACAAGACCACTGATAATCTCCCTCGATCTGGGGCTCCACGCAAAATCTCACCCTGTGGGGTCAAAATGATCACAAGAACGGTGAGAAAAATCCCAGAACCACACTGGGAGACCTAGTGAATGACATGCAGAGAGCTGGGACCAACGAAACAAAGGCTACCATCAGTAACACACTACGCTGCCAGGGACTCAGATCCTACAGTGCCAGACGTGTCCCCCTGCTTAAGCCAGTACATGTGCGGGCCTGTCTGAGGTTTGCTAGAGAACATTTGGATGATCCAGAAGAGGATTGGGAGACTGTCATATGGTCAGATGAAACCAAAGAAGAACCATTTGGTAGAAACACAACTCGTCGTGTTTGGAGGAGAGAGAATGCTGAGTTGCAACCAAAAACCACCATACCTACTGTGAAGCATGGGGGTGGCAACATCATGCTTTTGGGGCTGTTTCTCTGCAAAGAGAACAGGACGACTGATCCGTGTACATGAAAGAATGAATGGGGCCATGTATCATGAGATTTTGGGTGCAAACCTCCTCCCATCAGCAAGGGCATTGAAGATGAAACTTGGCATGGTCTTTCAGCATGACAATGATCCCAAACACACCGCCTGGGCAACGAAGAAGTGGCTTGGTAAGAAGCATTTCAAGGTCCTGGAGTGGCCTAGCCAGTCTCCAGATCTCAACCCCATAGAAAACCTTTGAAGGGAGTTGAATGTCCGTGTTGCCCAGCGACAGCCCCAAAACATCACTGCTCTAGAGGAGATCTGCATGGAGGAATGGGCCAACATACCAGCAACAGTGTGTGACAAACTTGTGAAGACTTACAGAAAACGTTTGACCTCTGTCATTGCCAACAAAGGATATATAACAAAGTATTGAGATGAACTTTTGATATTGACCAAATACTTATTTTCCACCATAATTTGCAAATAAATTCTTTCAAAAATCAGACAATGTGATTGTCTGGATTTGTTTCCACATTTTGTCTCTCATAGTTGAGGTATACCTATGATGACAATTACAGGCCTCTCTCATCTTTTAAGTGGGAGAACTTGCACAATTGGTGGCTGACTCTATATATATATATATATATATATATATATATATATATATATATATATATATATATATATATATATATATATATATATATATATATATATATATATATATATATATATATATATATATATATTATATATATATATATATATATATAATTTTATTAGAGGCCCAAGAGAATAAATTGGTGGGTTTTGCAATTATTTGTCACACCGTATTTCCACATTTTAATGCAAAAAATCCATACGTACCCCAATTTTTTGTAAAATATAAAAGATGTCACGCCGAGTAAATAGATACCAAACATGTAACGCTTTAAAACTGTTCATGCCTGCACAACGGTGACCAACATAAATTTTACTATCTGTAGGTGACGTTTTAAAAGCCTTTTACAGGTTACCACTTAAGCTGTATAGAGGAGGCCTTGTGCTAGAATTGCTGCCCACGATCTGATGTTCGCAGTGATACCTCACATTTGTGGGATGATTGCGGTTTGTGTGCGTTCAGGACTGACATACGCATTCGCCTTTGCGCGCTAGCATGTGTGGGGGAGGGGGGGGGGCTGGGGCACTTAAATTTTTATTAATCTATATTTTTTACACTTGCTTAAATTTTTTTTTTTTTAGCACTTTTGTAAATGTAAACATCCCTTGTGACACTATTAGGCACGTGACCGGTATTGTTATGGAGGCATCTGGGGGCTATAAGACCCCAAATCCCTCCTCTGCACTTAAAAGCATTCAAAAAACCAAGGTCAGTGGTTTTGAATGCTTTCTATTTTTTTTAAATTGGTGCCTTTTAAGACTCCAGTAAACCGGAAGTGATGTCATGACATTGCTTCCGGGTTACCACATCCAAGCCTCGATCAAAGCCGATTTCGGCTTTCTTCAGGTCTCCGGCCAGCCAGTGGACGTATCGGCTGCTCACTCTGGTCTCCCAGTGGAACGGAGAGCCCAAGCGGGGGACGACGACTGACATCTCCTCTCGCTGCCGAGCGGCTGCTTTTTTTTTTTTTTTTTTTTTTTTTTTTTTTACAAGAAAGTCGACCATCGACTCTAAAAAAAAATGGTACTGGCATTACCCTAGTACAACTACTTGAAGTCAAATGACTGACATACAAGTACATGATTGGCTGCAAGTGGTTAAATGTGATATTTTTCTGTGTCTTACAAATCTGTGATTGATTTTCTTTGTGATTGTTCAATAATCCCTTTTGTACAAGGTTTTGTTTAATTTAAATTGTGTCTGTTATAGCCCGTACACACGATCAGAAAATCGTCCGAAAAATAGCGCTTTCGAAGCGATCGTACGATTGAAGGAACAAACACAAAAAAAATTGATTGTACGATTTTTGTTTAATCAGTACAGTTGTCCGAAAATACAATGCAACGCATTACATCACTTCTGAATTTTTTTATCCTGTCGTACAAGAGTTTTTCGCAACTTTAGTAACCTCTTCATTTGTGATATGAGATTAGCATACAATAAAAAAACAGACAAACATTCGTCTGATAATCTCATTGTGTGTACTAGGCATTGGCCTTGATTTTAAAATATAGGCTGCAAAGAAGTAAACTAAGGCAGGCATTTTTCCAAATTATAAGGCTGGGTTCACATCACATTCAACGCTCATGCGGATCACAGCAGGGGGTCCGGTGTGTCCCTGTTCTCCGTTTCGGGGACGATTCGGGCCTGAATTCGCACCTGAAACAAAGCCAAATATGCACAGGACCCTCTGTGCAATTCACACCGCGGCACACTCTCCTGTCATGCGAATTGGATACGGAGAAACCCACCTCCAATTTACACTGTGTACCCAACCTAAAGGTTTATGGGGTATTTTAGAAGAGTAAAAGTAAAACTGGCCAATTGAAATTAGTTTGGTTCAGCAGGGACTGGTAACATTTTGATCCATCTATGGCTGTTCCTGCTAATGATCTAATGATCAACTTCCGTTGAATAGGAATGTTTGCAATTTTTCATTCAATTGGCAGCTGCAGCAATGATCAGAGTATTTTGACAGCAGAAAGTCCTTCTGTCAAAATGCAAAAGAATGGTGTGGAGGCTTCATGTACATATAGCCTACTTTGACCGCCGGCCACAGGAAACCGCAAAGCGCAGCAAAATCGTCCTGCATTTTACAGGTCTGATGATGTGGGGTTTGCCATTTCATAAACTTAGTTTCCTGGAGGAGACATCAGGTTACCTTTTTGTGAGTCATTACTAATACCTGTGATGCTTAAAGCGGAGTTCCACCCAAAAGTGGAACTTCCGCTTATCTGATTCCGGTCACATTTTTTTTGGGGGGGGGGGGGGTGTGGTTACGGGTACCAGTTTTTGACAGGTACCCTGTCCCCACTTCTGTCGTACTTTGCCTTGGCAATGTACGTCAGAATTACGGCCCCCCCTCCTCCTGCTGCCAGGCCATTAAAAGAGCGCAGCGCGCTATGCGCAGTAGGGACCCTTACCGACAATGGCGGCGGCAGCATCCGACAGCTGATGGGAACATCAGCTGGGGTGCTAAAATTGCTGGATTCCAGGACAGGTAAGTGTCCTAATATATCATTAGTCAGTAGCTACAGTATGTGTAGCTGCTGACTTTTAATTTTTGGCGTGCGGGGGTGAGGGGGGGGGGAGGGGGCAGAACACGGAACAGTGATATTAAAGTCTCGTTTTTTTTCTTTGTTAAAAATAACAACAAACCTGTTCTACTTGCCTGCTCTGTGTAATGGTTTTGCACAGAGCAGCCCAGATCCTCCTCTTCTTGGGTCCCTCTTTGGCGCTTTTGGCTCCTCCCTCCTGTTGAGTGCCCCCCACAGCAAGCAGCTTTGCTATGGGGGGAACCCGAGCCGCAGCTCCCCTGTTCTTTCCTTATTGGCTCACTGGTTAGGTTTGACAGCAGCAGGAGCCAATGGCTCCCACTTTTGTGTGAGCCAGTGAGGAGAGAGAGACCTAGGAGAGCCACTGCGCATCGCTGGGTCCAGATTGGGTTTAGGTAAGTATAAGGGGAGGCTGAGGGGGAAGCTGCACCTAGGTTTGTTACCTTAATGCATAGAATGCATTAAGGTAAAAATCCTTGAGCCTAGTATGCTAGAGATAATGGTAACACATTGTGCTCCTGAATATACAAGTTTACATTTGACCATGGATATGCTTTTAAAGCAGGCACCTAGTGGTTGACAGGTTCACCTAAACCACGGCAAAGTGGCAATTATTTTGTGATTGCACGTAATAAAAACATAAAATGTAATAATACCTTTTTAATAAAGGGTTTGGCTGACTGACCGCCTCAGGACCTTGTACTTTGAACAAGCTTCCTGTAAAGACAGAACAAAAAACTCACATTTTAGGATGGCAGCTGTAGTAATTTGGCTCTCTAATATTTGTAAAATAACCGGTTTTGATTAGTAGAATTTGCACAATCTTCTAGGGCTCATTTACACTTGCTTCCGCTTTACACGCATTAAAGTGCCTACTGCTTCAACATGCTTTTATTATGTGTTTTTGAAGTTTTGGTGGTGCTTTGGTCGTGCTTTGAAGCTTTTGTGAAGCTCTTTTTGAAGCTTTATTGAAGCTTGGCAGATGCCCTGTGTGTGGATATTTCATACCTGCAATTTCTCCAAAACGAAGCAAACCTAACGCTGAATTAAAGCCACTCAAAAGCTGCAGGTGCTTCAAATGAGCTTCGCCGAAGACTTCTATGGAGGCTTTGAAGCACCACTAAATCGACATGGGGTATAATTTTTGAAGCAAAGCTACAGCAAACCAAAAGCAAGGTGAAAACTGGACTGTAAGCTGACCATTTTATTTAGTGACAGGGGTTTTGACTAGCATTCAGAGAGCTTAAACAAAACCTGTCTGAAGCCTTGTTTTGAAGCAAGTGTAAACTAGCCCTTACAATCCAACATTTCTCTATCATACTGTATAAAAATACCTCTGCAGTTTAATTTTTCAAATATTGTATAGTCGGAAGTTTTATTTCAGAAATGTATAGAATTACTCCCTGATATTGGACCAAGGGGAACCTTGGCATACATCTTTCAGATCTCAGAAAGCAACATTACTATTCTTTTTTTTATGTAATAATCCTGTTAAACTGTGTTTATCTTCCTCCTAAGGCCCTTTTCACGCGATAAGCCCGCTCGGATCCGCCTGTCCGTTTTTCAGGCGGATCCGAGCGGGCCACCTATTGACTCCTATGGGCAGACGGATGTCAGCGGAGATGTGTCCAATGACACCCGTCTGCCATCCGATTCGCTCAAAACAGACGTATGATGATACGTTCGCCATCCGTCTGACGGATCGGATGAAAACAGACATGCTGTCCGTTTTTCGTCCGATCCCCCCATAGAAATCAGCAGGGCTCTGACATGTCTCTCCCTGCTCAGTGAGCGGAGACGGACCTGTCATCCACCGGCTCAGCGGAGGTCAGCGAAGCGGTCTCCCGCTGAGTGGATCTGCCCCGTGTGAAAGGGGCCTAACTCTTAACCAATATTATGTAAACTGGTGACCTCATTGGTTTTTTGTGGGACCCAATTTGGAGTCCTAACCCAATTGTGCTACACTAAGTTTTTTTTAGATAGAGTAGGGGAGGATTAGAACTCTTGTTAGGTCTTACTGGAACGAAAGGCTCCATTGTAGGGGTTAATTTGCTTCCTATCTGCTAAAAAAGGTTGTCCCCAGGACAGGAAGTAAGGGGAAATTTCCAAAGGAGAAATGGGAAGAATGAAGGAAAAAGGCTGTGACCCAAAAACAGGGGAAACGGCAAGTTCCCTTCTCCTCCTAAAATGAGGGACGAGGACATTCAATGTGACAAAACAATAAGTTCAGTAGCAGAATACTAGAACCTCTGTCAGCTTTTTATTGTCTGTTTCCCTGTTGCTGATTTTCACGTTCTGTCTTGTAAAACATCCCTAGAACAGAAAGCGAGGGCAATCCTTTTTTTTTTTTTTTTATCCTGTAATTTTTATTACAACAAATAGTTATTTGTTGCATCAGACAAAGAGGAAAATCCTCTGCCCGAATGAGTACCAAGTCGCAGATAAAACCTGGTAAACAAGGTAGCATCCAAAAACAAATGCTTTGATCCCAATAAGCTGGACACATTACAATAATATAGTTATATTAAATATATATTAAAATCCAGTATTAGCAAAGCTTATACTAGCATATTCCACATAGTATATTGGTAGTAAATGGGGAAAAACTTTTGGTCATTATAATACCGTTACAAAGTCACCTTCCTGTACAGTAATGCTGTCTCTGTTTATATGGTGTAAAATGCTGAAAGCATATGGAACATTGTAGATACAAATACCAGTAATATTTGAGGTGGTCCTATGTAGTTTGTCCTATGTACACTAAGGGGTATACATGGTGGGGTAACTAATAATGTAGCAACCTAATCGGAGTATGGCAGGAGCTAGTATAGGGGGATTCAACCAGTGTTCCCCGGAGTTTGTGGAACTTTTCGGGGAGCTGCTATACTGCACACATTTTTCCCTTTTACAGTAAAGGACTAACCTTGACCCTCCATTGGTGAAATGGGGGAGCACACAGTGCTCTTAATGTCTGGGCTATGAAATGTAATCTCATTACTGGTGTTTGTAAGGGTTTAGGTACCAGGTTTTCAGGGAGAATGCCCAGTATGCCTACTTTGGAGTCCAGTGGTAATGAAGTAATGAATAAATGCATTCATTGTCTTAATTATGGATTCCCAATATCTAGAATTTTAGGCATCTCCATATCTTGTGTATGAGGGTGCCTATAAACCAGCAAAATCTGGTTGAATGCCTATAAACCAGCAAAATCTGGTTGAAACTCTATGGCCCCAGTAAAGCATTTCTGCGTAGTACGGTACACTCTGTTGAGTATGAACAGTTGGGTATGTTTTTGGGTTGATGGCAGGACAGCAGGAACAATTTTTCCAAGACCTATCCCATTGTTAAGGCAAAAAACTCTCTCCAATTGACTGATAGCAGTACGGTACCCGAGGTCTCATCTTTCCATTTTCAACCCCAAAAAAATGTTTTGGGTATAGATGAATTTAATTCATGGCACATTGTTAGACCGTATATTCACTGATGGACTATTTACTCATTGATATTGGACCTTTGCTTGGCATCAGTCTTTTTGTATGTCTTTTTTTTCTTCCTTTTCATACACCTTTGATCCATCCCATCCATTGACCCTTGTTCATATGCAAAAAATCTTTGAATTCTGGGATGTTCTACTTTAAACTAGAACAGGAAAAAAACATCATTGTTTAAGTGTAGTAACCTATAATATGGCATTTAAATAAAAGCTATGATGCCTGTGAGTAAAGTAAATATAAACACCAAAATGTGTGCTTTTTGCTGTAAATGGCACATTAATATTTGAACATTTACCTCTAAAAACTAATCTGTCCATAACCGTTAAATACGCCCATTCACTTGAACAGCGGTGAATGATCGCTAACTGCGCATTACCAATTTATGAGCCTATTGAATTGACCTCTTAAGCACATAAATGTCCAATAAAACACATTAGTTTTTTTTTTTTTTCTCAGACTAAGAAAAAAAAAAAAGACCTATTTTATTATTTTGCATCCTGATCATCATGATCTGAGTAATGTTGTTAAGTGACGTGCTGCTTTCCAGGCGTTAAATGTGTCCTGTTTTACAACCGGTCAGAGAAAAGGACAAAAGCATTATTGGTTTATCAAGAATTGTGACTCTCCGGGCCCCTGCCCCCACCCGCTATTCTTTCCATGCCCTGTAAGTCCGTCATACTGTAGAGGGGGGAAAAAAAAAAAAAAATAGTCTTGCTGCAGAACTGTTCCAGAACATTAAACCTTATAAAAAACAGCCATCCCCAGCCACGCAGCAGTTTGAAAATGTTCAATCTATTCAGCGCCAGTTGTATTTAATATTTCTCCGATGAACTCAAGTTCAACCCAGCTCTATAATTTTCAGTTTATTTGCCTTCCGCGTTCACGTTCGATAAAACAGTCACTGCCAGTTTCATCCGGTTCTGTGTAACTCTTTCGTCCTCAGGCAGGCCTGCATCAGGTCTCAGAGCTTCGGGGCTGCAGAGCGGACTGGAGCCTTAAGGGTGCAGGGACTAGCTAGGCAGCAAGGGCGGGTGTCTGTCTGTGTGAACTGATTTGCATGGGAGGTGGAATCGCACAGCACATACATTTGCCTTGTAATGAATTGTCTTGTATATTATGTGTTTATGGCTTGCTTTCCCGTCTGCATCTGTTAAACTTGCCTGCCTGCATAAGAAAAGAGGATAGCCCACCCTTGTCTCCCCTACCGTAGACAACACGCCTTTCCTAAGCAGACACACCATTTCAGTTTTGTTCTCGTTGTGTGTTTAGCATCATTCCAGTGACAAGTAGAATAGAATGACAAGTAGAATAGTGTTTCCAGGTTAAAGGTGATAGCAGGTATGGTTAGTGATCAAAATATTGATCAAAAGAGAGGAGACAGTAAAGGAAATTTTGTAATTTCTGTAAATAATTGTATTCTATTTTCTATGTATTGCACGCTGCCCTCACTGTGCACACAGCACTAATAATGTTTTCATTACATGTTTGCATTCTTTCAAGTCCTGATTAGAATTAGTCTACCTATGTTACGCCCCTTGTTACCATAAATGTACAATTGTAATATTAATGTGATACCTACGTAATCATGTGTATAAGAACCTTCACTACATCATAATAAAGCAGAACAGTTATTTGTAAAGATGCGGAGTGTATCTTTTGTGTCTGCCCCACTGCAGTAGTTATTAATAATTTGGAACCACTAATCAATATGAGGATAGGAGTTGCCCATCTATAAATTTCCACGTCAGTATTATTTTCATACATTTCTATAGGGGCTCATAGACTTGATGGACCACTCCTAAGAATGAACGGTACATAAATCGCCAAGAATGTATTTTTTTTTTTTTTTCAGCTATGGACTTGGGCTCAGCCAGTTCAGGCAATATATCCTTTTCCTGAGATCAGCTTGCCAAAGGATGTGTCTGGACAGGTAATCTGAGCACCTGTAGTGTGCTCACAGATCCATAGCTCCGCTCAGGACTGGCCTCACATGATCAACCTCGGTGCCAGCCATCAGTCTGTCTCCACTCTTCATTGAAAATAGCAAAAAAATCAGCTGTACTCCAATTAGCTCATGTAGTATTTTTAACAAGCGCACAGTGAGACCCAAAACCAGCCTTCCTTGATGCATTTCAACCACTCTTGGCTTTCCCTATCCTTGCGAGCAAGCCAGCAGTGGTGAAAAGCATCAAAGCACACGGTTTTTGGGTTGGAGACATCACTGTATGCAGTCAACGCTACGATTATTAATGCTGCAAGAAGAGCTAATTGGAGTGGGAATGATTTTTTTGCTACTTACCTGTACTTTGCTTATACACCTGCAATATGCTTCCATCACTGCACCTTAGAACCCTTGCCCAATCAAAGTATCTTTTTATTATAGCAAAAAAAAATAAAACCGTGTAAGGCTCCTTGTACAAGGGGCATCTAGCTGCTTCCTTATTATCCTTCTCGTGCATGTTTTTTGTGGGATTGAATGTTCAACTTACTACTCACATTAGAACCCTTGTACATGAGGTGTATAGACCCCGTACATGGAATTCTGGCATATTGGCGCACGCTGGAGTTCAGCCTGTCGGTCTATGACCAGCTTTAATATGCTGCGGCTGAACACTGTAGCGTCTGGTACTTGTGTTTTAGAACTTTATTTTTTTAGGGACAAATGCCCTTTTCCCCCACATATTACTCAGGAGAAAGCCATATAGTAAAATGATGTGCTCTATTCCTGGTGGCTGACCAGTTCCAGCATTTAAAGCCATTGACTATCTCCCCCCATTATGAGTTATTGGAAGGGACATTGCTTGAAAGTCATCCTGATGCAAATGGAGCTACCACCTATTACTAAAACATCCACCTGGCTCACTCCTGGCAAATCTGGTTGTTTCTGCTCTCTAGATTGTACCTAATTGCCATATGCTTAGCAAGCAATTCTTTCTACACCTGCAATCGGGAAAATGTGTATAAACAATCAGCCAAAATAAAATGGACCACATCCTTCACTCTATGGCTCTCTCCTGAGTAACAAGTGGGGGGGCATTTGTCTATGAATGTATAAGGCCCTGGATGCGAGTAAATTTAAAATATTTAAATGCATTAAAAGAGAAGTGTGGGTTTCTTTTTTTTCAGAATCATACTTGCCTAGGTAGATGCAGCATTGGTCCCCCGCCGGCTCTAAAACTGAGAGCTGAGCGATCAAAAACCACTGATCGTTCAGTTCTCAGGGCTCCCTGAACAGAGAGCTGGTGAATGCCGGTCACCGCTGTCTGCTCTGCCCTCCTCACTCACTGGAGCGTTGGGCTGTTGAGAGGGCAGGAGCGGTCGGCTCAGGCTGTGAATGGCTCGCTGAGATTTGAGCCAGGTGCTGGTCCAGGCATGTGGGTGGATCCCAAAGTCATCGTCCCGATCTTGCCCGAGCCCGTCAGCCTACAGCGGCCTTCAGCCTTCACCCTGTCTGCTGAAAATGGGTTACAGAAGTGCAAAGTCAAATGAGCTTTGGCTGTACTTCTCCTTTAAGAGTGTAAATAAGGTTCAGGAAGGCAGTACTTCAGTGTTCGACAAAACCGAGGCGCCAGGTCGCAATGGCGATTGAAAATTGCATCCTGGAGCCTAGGTAACAACCGCAGCAGTGATCGGGATCCTCTCATGTGGCCCACGAGCGTTGGGCTAGCCCATAATTGAGACTGCGGCTTTGTGGCCTGCTGGAGCGTGATACACGCTCCTATCTGCGAACCGGCGCCCTCTGGTGGACAGTGCTCTGATGAGCGCGGCTTGCTCTCACTGCCTGCCCACCCACCTCCAACTTCATCTTCCCAGGTTGACAGCTGGGCTTGATCGGTCGTCCTTTCCATACCGCCGCTGAGTGGATGGGGAGTGCAGTCCATCAGAGCCACCTCATCAGTGCCCATCAGGGCAGCCTCATCATTTTTATTTTTTTACTTTTCGTTTTTTTTCGCTTGGCACCAGGCGTGAGCAATTCTTATTGCCTGATGCCCCCGGACATGCAGTTCTGGGCGCTGGGCAGCTTATTTAAAAAACTGGCTCCTAACTTTTTTTAGCTGGCACCTAGATTCTAAGCAAATTTGTCAAGCCCTGCAGTATTTTCAATCTAAAGCTAAGATCAAGAACATGTAGACATGACCTCAAACTAGCAGGAGGAAATTTCAGAACTAATGTTGGAAAGTAGTATTTTACTTTTTTAAAGGTGATAAACTGTAAGGTTTGAATAAGCCCTGGCATGTGACCATGATCCTGTATGGCCAATTTCTAGGTTACAAATGTTTTGACACTTTTTTTTGCTAAATTTTTACATTTTTTAAGTTTCTGTGAGGAATATGATCGGCTGGGGAGTTGTGTACCCTACTTGATATGTATGCTTTTGTACACACTTGAAGCCACCTCTAGCAGCAGTGAAGTTGTTCAGCTCACCTTGCTTCCCCCTCCCAGCAGTGACTTGGTCCCCAGCCACCCTTCTGTTCTCAAATGAAAGCACAAAGCAAGAGCTCTAAGGCCCCAGTTACTCTATGATGCACATGATGCACATGAGGCAACATGCATGTGGTCGCTTTTTGCGCATTGTTGCGCTATATGCATGGGGCAACCCATTCATTTCAGTGGGCTGCATGATGCGTGACTTTTTTGAGCTTTGTGTCTTTTTAACCATTCTTTTCACTGTGTGAAAAACCAAACCTCTTCTTGCCGTGTTTGGTGTGCCATTAACCATGAATCACACTGCAGGTGTGGCACACGTTTGTGACTTTTATAAATGCATGATAGCGATTTTGTGCACCTCTATGTATTGCTTTAGTGTGAATGCAGTTTAAGAGGGTTGACAGGTTTAGATGAGCTACTAAGAGTGCAGATCTAAATGGCTTCAATATTCTGCTGTGGACTTTGAGGATGAAACACTCCACAATACCTGTATCTAAAGAGGTCACCACTGATTATTTTGTTTTATAACTCATTTTCTACTTATTCGGAATATGTAAATAGCTGAATGTTCATAGCCTGCACAGGTTTACTTTATCCTGACCCGTGTGTGTGTGTTTTTTGTATTGCAAATTTATTGTTAATTTTTATTTTTAATATTAGTTCTGATGTTCTGAAAGGTTTTGTTTGCAGGCTGCTCCTTCTTCTTTTTTTTTTTTTTTTTTTTTAATCTTTTTATTGGTGTTAAAGACGCATACAAATGAGCAACACAATAAAAAGCACAATGGTGACTCCCACATGGGTAACCTGTACATCAGTAAAACTCAATATTACATTCAAGCGTCAGTCACTATTACGCTAAATGAGGTGTGGATCCCACGGATGGAGGCTGGAGAGATGGTGTAGACGCCAACCCCATGCTCCCACATATATGCTGAAAGAGAAAAGACATAAACAAACAAAACATATCTTGCCCACAACTACGAACCTTCGTGGAGGAGGTATACCGTATTTATCAGCGTATAACACGCACAGGCGTATAACACGCATGTTCATTTTAAGAGGGAAGTTTCAGGAAAGAAACTTAAATTTTAAATAAGGAACTTTGAAGCAAAATAAGGGTCAGTGCCCATCTGCAGCCTCACCATTGCCATCAATGCAGCAGCCTCACCATTGCCATCAATGCAGCAGCCTCACCATTGCCATCAATGCAGCAGCCTCACCATTGCCATCAATGCAGCAGCCTCACCATTGCCATCAGTGCTGCAGCCTCACCATTGCCATCAGTGCAGCAGCCTCACCATTGCCATCAGTGCAGCAGCCTCACCATTGCCATCAGTGCAGCAGCCTCACCATTGCCATCAGTGCAGCAGCCTCACCATTGCCATCAGTGCAGCAGCCTCACCATTGCCATCAGTGCAGCAGCCTCACCATTGCCATCAGTGCATCAGCCTCGCCAATGCCATCAGTGCATCAGCCTCGCCAATGCCATCAGTGCAACAGCCTCGCCAATGCCATCAATGCATCAGCCTCGCCAATGCCATCAATGCATCAGCCTCGCCAATGCCATCAATGCATCAGCCTCGCCAATGCCATCAATGCATCAGCCTCGCCAATGCCATCAATGCATCAGCCTCGCCAATGCCATCAATGCATCAGCCTCGCCAATGCCATCAGTGCAGCCTGATCGATGCCCATCTGCAGCCTAGAGGATACAGGGAGGGGAGCGGGACGAGCTCCGACAGATTACATACAGTGAGAATCTCCTATGATAGACAGAACAGTAGTCCAATGGCAGCCCAGGAGACGGGACTTCTTATTACAGAGGCCGCCAAGTAAACAGAAGATTCTCACTGTATGTAACCTGACGGCGCTCGTCCCACCCCCTTCCTGTCCCCTCCGACGCAGCTAAAATTGAAGTATTGGTGTATAACACGCACACGCTATTTGCACCCAATTTTCATGGTGAAAAAGTGAGTGTTATACACCAATAAATACAGTAGTTATATAGGAGTTCGAACTAGGGGGGGCTATCATTTATTCGGACTCTGTTACACCCATCTAAGTCGTTGATGGTTCCTCTAACCATTTTGACCAAACTTTCTGGTATTTTTGGGGACAGCCTCTGTTGGAGTATGTATCCTTGTACAGGGGTAGGCTTTCATTCACCAGCTGCTTCCAAAAAGCAATGGTAGGTGGAGCCGACTTTTTCCAATGAAGTGTAATGCTCTTTCTGGCATAAAACAGTAAAAGGCTCACCATAGTGCGTCTCGTGACAGTAGGAATCAGCTGTTCAACAAGACCCAACAGACAGACAGATATAGAAAGCTGTAAGGGGATAGCACTGATTAGACGGATGCATGATATCACTTCCTCCCAAAACCCAGTAATAGCTGGACAGGTCCAGAATACATGGATGAAGTCCCCCGGGGTCCCTCCACATCTCCCGCACTCCGGGGAGAGATTGGAGTCTTGCAGGCTGCTCTTGATTACATTTATCTTGACAGTCAGTGAGGTGAGCAAATGTTCAGATATAAACGGAATGTCATAACTAACTTAGATGAAAACTTTACAGTAATATTGAGTCTGCCATGATAACTAGCCCGTGAAAATAGAAATGCACGATCAATCGTTAAAAAAATAAAAATCGTGATCTCGATTCAACCCCCCTCACGATCTCTATGCAGAATTTCCTGATTTATGCATGTAACAAGGCTCACTCAGCTATCAAAAGTAAAAAAAACTGGGCAGCCTGCCAAGTTTTTCACAACATTGTCTGCTGGTAGATAACTAGAAACATTGTAACTTTGTTCTTGGATCAAAGGAATGAACTTTGGTCTGGATGTTTTAACCACTTAAAGACACTTTTACTGACTCTTGTCTCTTACAAAGTTAAAATCTGTATTTTTTTTGCTAGAAAATTACTTGGAACCCCCAAGCATTATAATAGATATAGATAGAGATATAGAGATGTATAGATGTATAAATATATAGATATATTAGAATTTTTTTTAGCAGAGACCCTAGGGAATAAAATGGCGATTGTTGCAATATTTTATGTCACACTGTATTTGCGCAGCGGTCTTTCAAATGCAATTTTTGGGAAATACACTTCAATGAATTAAAAAAACAAAACTAAACAGTAAAGTTAGCCCAATTTTTTTGTATATCGTGAAAGTTGATGTTATGCCGCGAGAATAGTGAGAGAATCATGATCTTTATTCTAAGCAAAAAAATTGTGATTCTTGTTTTTAGCCAGAATCGTGCAGCTCTGTCAAAATTAAGTTTATTAGGAGGTTGAAGACGATCCATATATTACACCAAAGAGCACAACAAATTTTAGTATAAATTCTTGGTTAGGCGTATGTACTGTATTTTAGATGTGATGAGGACACCTCAAGTGCTGCAATCTGTATAATGTTTTCGGAAACCTAGGTTCCCATATGTTCTGTGTTACTTCTGTATTGAAATTGTAAGCTCATTGTACAGTTTTTTTTGTGAGCCAGGTTGCAATGGGCAATGCCGGCCAAGTATGTTTATTATCATTGTCTGGCTTCATTGATATACACTTTTAGGGATGTTGATACTGATTCTTGAGAAATCCTTTTTTACTGGGAATGCAGTCCAAAACTCAACATTAGCCAAACTGCTGAAATAGAATTAAAATCTATACACCTGAACTATTTCACCTGCTGGAACAGTAGACTGCTCGTCTTGTGAGGTTTACACTACTTATGCCCCTTACACGCAATGAGATTATAAGACGAATGAGTCTTCTTTTTTTTTTTTGCATGCTAATCTCAGATCGAATCTGATGAGTTTACCAAAGTCACAAAAAACCGCGTACGACAGAATAAAAATTCCGAAGTGTTGTCATGTGTTTTAATGCATTTTGTATTGCGTTTTCGAGCGACAGCTGTACTGATTAAGAGCCCTTGCACACTGGGGCGGCGTCGGCGGTAAAACGCCGCTATTATTAGCGGCGTTTTACCGTCGGTATGCGGCCGCTAGCGGGGCGGTTTTACCCCCCGCTAGCGGCCGAGAAAGGGTTAAATACCGCCGCAAAGCGCCTCTGCAGAGGCGCATTGCCGGCGGTATAGCCGCGCCGTCCCATTGATTTCAATGGGCAGGAGCGGTAAAGGAGCGGTATACACACCGCTCCTTCACCGCTCCGAAGATGCTGCTGGCAGGACTTTTTTTTACCGTCCTGCCAGCGCATCGCTCCAATGTGCAAGCCCTCGGGGCTTTCACACTGGGATGACAGCAGCGGCACTTTCGGGGCGGTTTGCAGGCGCTATTATTAGCGCAATAGCGCCTGCAAACCGCCCCAGTGTGCAAGGGCTCTAAGCGAAAATCGTACAATCTGGCATCGTATAAATTTTTTTCGTGCATATCCGATTAAAACATATCAGATGAACTTTCCTCTTCGGCTCTTAAAAGCTCTGTACGAACGATCAGATTTATCGTACGGCCGCTCTGAAATCTGTATTTTTCGTTCAATTCTTTGTTCATGTGTACCGGACATTAGTGAAGGGGGGTGTTCAAATATAATCACACAAGAAACAAGCGCATGTGATTCGGGACAGATTAGCAGCTCTGTTAGCGTCCAGGCCTACTCATTTGTCCCTAATCAAATGTAATCGTAATGTAATGTAATGTGCGAATACATGTGAAGAGTTGCGTAGCTGGTCATTGAGTTGTACAGGCTGCGTGGCCACAGCTGATTGCAATCGCCTTGCCATACCTGCCACAGAAATGCACTGATTTTGGTGGTATTTAGACCTGGATGGCTATGTGAATGAGCCCCATTGAAGCAACGCTGTACATGCGTGAGATCGCCGACTCCAGGGAGCCTCTGAGGCCTCTTGGGATGGTGTAGCATGACATTAACCACTCCAGCCTCACAAGATTTGGCTGCTCAATGACCAGGCCATTTTTTGCGATACGGCACTGTGTCGCTTTAACTGACAATTGCGTGCTCGTGCGACGTTGTACCCAAACAAAATTTGACGTCCTTTTTTTCACACAAATGGAGCTTTCTTTTGGTGGTATTTGATCACCTCCTGTAGTTTTATTTTTTTGCGCTATAAACAAAAAAAAGGCGACAATTTTGACAAATAATACTATTTTGTACTTTTTGCTAAAATAAGTATCAATTTTTTTTTTTAAAGTTTAGGCGGATATGTATTCTTTACATATTTTTGGTAATAAAAATTGCAATAAGCGTATATTGATTGGTTTGCGCAAAAGTATAGCATCTACAAAATAGGGGATAGATTTATGACATTTTTATTTTATTTTCGCTTCCATTGACTTCAATGGGGAAACTCGCTTTGATATGCGAGTACTTTGGATTACGAGTATTCTCTCTGTATAAGAGCCCTTTCACACTGACAGCGCGGCTGCATTAGCGCTAAAGCGCCTGAAAAACTCCAGTGTGAAAGCGGTCTAAGTGAAATTACTAAATAAGAACGTTTGTCGGATGTTTTGAAGCTCCCAGTAATTCAAGATACTAGTTGATATGTACAGAGACAAAACAGGCAGGAAGTTTTTTTGTATAGCAAAGCAATTCTGTCAGATGATCTGCGGTCCCTGGAGATTGGCGGAACCTGTCCATATGTCCAAATACTGTAACTGCTGACTGTTAAGGCCCCATGCACACTGGACATTAAAATTAACGTTATTTGAACGCCAGTAGCTTTGTAGTGAGTTTTTGCAATAACGTTTATTAGCGTTTTTTTTTTTTTTTTTTATGGATCCAAAAGGTTAAACGAGCCGTGTTTTTTGAGCGTTTTTTCAGCTGAAAACAGCTGGAAAAACTCCTCTCAGACCCCACTAGTTTTGGGGGGTTTTTTTTCCAGCCAAAAAACAGGATAACATGCTGGAGAGTTTATTGTCTGTAGAAAAAAAAAAACGTCTGAAGCCAAAAACAGCAGCTGTAAAAACGTCCAGTGTGCATGAGACCTAATAAGGACTTTTGCCTGCCCAGGGAGCCCGTGATGTCGGCCCTCCGAGGCCGATCTATCCATCAGCACGGGCAGGGGCGTAACTAGAAATAGCAGGGCCCCATAGCAAAATGTTGTATGGGGCCCCCCTGCAAACCCCCCCCCCCCCACAGCTGCCCTAGTGTCAATGCAGCGTGACCTGTGCCCCATACAGCGTGACCTGTGCCCAATACAGCATGGTCTGCCTATGCCCCATACAGCCTCACCTGTGCAGAGTAAGAGGCAAGCCACCCGGATCAGCAGAGAGCGGGATTGCCCACTGTAATAGCTTTCATTTGAATTTCCCGTCTTCCCGGGGCTCATTGTCACATAGCCCCACCTCTTGGCCCGACGCCTTTGATGACGTCACATGTCCCGCATTGGATCAGTGTTCTGTCTATCAAAGGCACCGGGCCAAAAGGTGGAGCTATGTGACGTGAGCCCCGGGAACACTGGAAGTTCTAATGAAAGCTCTTACATCGGGCAATTCAGCTCTCTGCTGATACGGACAGCTCGCCTCTTCCTTTCCTCTCTCTTCCCCTGGCTGGGAGACTGTGCCAGAGGTGCTCTTATCCTCACTCGGCCCCACTCGGCTGCGGGCCCCATAGGGCCCGCATGGGTCGCTATGGTGGTAGTTACGCCCCTGAGCACGGGTGCAGGCGCTGCCATTGTAACTAAGGGAAACTGGCAGTGGAGCCTTTAGGGTTCACAGCCGGTTACCTACTGCGCATGCACGAGTTGTGCGGCGCTTTGTGAATGGCCCCATCTTCTGTGAGACACACAGGTCCCAGAAGGCAGCGGGGGAGAAGGAGGAAATTATGTACTTCACCGCGGCCAGGCTAACATGGAAATACATTTAGTACTTCATAAAGGGTAGAAAAAAAATGGATATAGAGATATATATAGTCTCCAAAAACGAGGGGTGGAAGAGGGGGTCTTTAGTTTAAGACCATCTTGTAAAAGTGGGTGGAACTCCGCTTTAAGCTTAGCTGTAATACTTTAGCCTAGGGATAGCTTCCACCATTTGCACCTATAAGAGCAGATTGCACAGCCGTTTCTGCCATACCTGTACATCAGTGGTTCTCAAATCCGGTCCTCAGAGCCCGCTAACAGGCCAGAATTTAAAGTGGAGTTCCACCCAAAAGTGGAACTTCCACTCATCAGATTCCTCCCCCCCCTCCGGTGACACAGTTGGCACCTTTCAAGGGGGAGGGGGGTACAGATACCTGTATATTACAGGTATCTGTACCCACTTCCGGCATAGATAGCCGCAGAATCTGCGGGTATTTACGCCACTTCCTGCTCCCTCCCCGCTGCCTGCTGGGAAACACACACGGGTCCCAGAGGCAGCAGGGACCATCCGTATTGCGCTGCGCGACTCGCGCATGCGCAGTAGGGAACCGGGAAGTGAAGCCGCACGGCTTCACTTCCTGATCCCCTTCCGAAGATGGATGCGGCAGCACCCGAGGACGGAGAGACGTTTCGGCCTCGGGTGCCGACATCGCGGGTGCCGACATCGCGGGCGCCCTGGACAGGTAAGTGTCCATGTTTTAAAAGTCAGCAGCTGCAGTATTTGTAGCTGCTGACTTTTAAAAAAAAAATTTCCGGCGCTCCGCTTTAAGTATTATCTTGGGGAGATGCAGACAAGAAAACTGCAATCACTGAGCAGCAAATGATATCACCTGTGATGTATTTCAGTTATCTTGCAAACTTGGCCGGTTAGTGGGTCCCGAGGACAGGAGTTGAGAACCACTGCTGTACATCCTATTTATTACATGTATTTACCTGTGTATATATAGCGCCAACCATGTACACAGCACTTTGCAAACTGTACATTCACATCAGTCTCTGTCCTCGAGGAGCTTACATTCCAAGGTCTCTAACTCACATTCATACATACAGGGGCCAATTTAGACAGGAGCCAATAAACCTACCAACATGCCTTTGGAATGTGGGAGGAAAATTCAGAGCACCGGGAGGAACCAACAAGCAAAGTGAGAACATGCCAACTCTATGCATGCAAGGACCTCAGTGCATGCTTATTTGTGCATTGGTTAGGGAACCCTTTTATTTTGAATATTTTTATTTTGAATGGGCTGTGAGTGCACCTCAATGCAGTAAAAAAAAAAAAAAAAAAAGTAGGTCCCACTCACTTTTTTTTAAAAACAATACACCACAGTGATGCTGCCATTTGGTTCTATCCTGTGTATTGCACTAAATGCGTTGTGTATGTATGATGGGCTGCAATTAACAACAATGTATATATAGTATGTTTTCTAATAAGTGTAGTGGTGTAAATGAGCTCTTAGATACACTTTAAGGACTCGTTCACACCAGTCGCTGCAATGGCATGTGCGTGGTGCGGTGGGGGTGAGATTAGTGCAGTGGTAATGCGCTGAGCTCTACACATTTCTTTTTTTAAACTAACTTCATTTAAATGTCACTCAGATGTCTCCTTAAAAAAGGGGTTGTAAAGGTAATTTTTTTTATTTTTTAAAAATAACAAACATGTTATACTTACCTTCACTGTGCAGCTCGTTCTGCACAGAGTGGCCCCGAACCTGCTTTTCTGGGGTCCCTCGGCGGCTGTTTCAGCTCCTCCCCGCAAGAACTAACCACCTCAATGCGAGCTCCCTCGCATGGTGGTTAGTTGTTGCGGGCGCGCTCCCGTGATACAGCCGGCGGCTATAGCTGCTCGCTGTATCACTCGGCCCCGCCCCCCAGCGCGCCGCGTCATTGGATGTGATTGACAGCAGCGCGAGCCAATGGCTGCGCTGCTTCCAATCCATCCACTGTAGCCAATCAGCGGCCAGGCTGAGCAGCGGAATGGATGTCGGGAACGAGCAGCCGACTTTCGAGGGGTCAGGTAAGTAAAACGGGGGGGCTGGGGGCAGCGGTATTGTCAGTAGTTTTTCACCTTAATGCATAGAATGCATTAAGGTGAAAACATTTTTACCTTTACAACCCCTTTAAGTTCAATTGCCAGCCGCACAGTGTGAGGAGGTGGATTGCCTCGAACTGCACTGAAAAAGGTACTGCATGCAGATACTTGTTCAGTGCACCGCGCCCACACACCACTGCAGTGCATGAACCGGGTACATAAGAGACCAGGTCATTTTTGTCTTGTCCATGCAGTGTGTCTGCACTGGAATAGTCCTCCCAACGCAGCCCTACCCCATGTGGTGTGAACATACGTTTAAAGGTCCATTTACATTTGTATGGTGTGGTGGTGCATTAACATGCGTTCCATGATGGCAACCCAATGAAAACAATGAGCTGGCAGTGCCAACATTGAAAAATATCAGACGTGCTACACTTAAGTGTATGGCATGTGTGTAGCTTTAAGGTGCTGTACAGGTATTCAAAATGAATGGCAGCTCAGTGCATGTAACGTGTTGCACTAATGATGCTGCAAAACATAGCTGTAAATTGGCACTTGGGGTTTATTTAGATTTTTGCTATGCATGTGAGTTAATGCACATTGTCCTGCATTGAAGTGCATTTCATTTAGGCCTCATGTAAACTGCTGCTTGTAAACGGATGTTTAGGAGCAGTTGGGAGTTTTTCTTTCAGCTGCCCCTGAACTCTCCTCTGTTATCTTATCTGTCTATGTACACAGGGTCGCTTACAGTCTTTTCTAGGCAGTTAAGTTTTTAGAGGCATTTTTTGGAATGCAAAGAAATGCGTTCAGAAGCTGTGTTTACAGGCATTTTAAGCGCTAAACGCGGTAACTTGCGTTTTTAGCCACGTTTCGTTTACATGCGTTTTTTCATTTTTGGCTATTTAAAAAAAAAAAAAACGCTTCTTAACGCTAAACGCGGCAAAATGGACGTTTGAAACGTTGGTTACTATCTGTCAAGTTAAATCATTAAGGAGA
Organism: Lithobates clamitans; assembly: GCA_037952925.1. Taxonomy (NCBI): domain Eukaryota; kingdom Metazoa; phylum Chordata; class Amphibia; order Anura; family Ranidae; genus Lithobates; species Lithobates clamitans. The sequence continues at coordinate 7,683,976 of JBBGZY010000014.1, forward strand.
GGTTGTACATGTACACTGCTGCTGGTAAACGGACGTTCAGTGGCAGTTGGATGCTTTTGTCAGCTGCCCCTGAACTCATCCAATGTTATCTTATGTGTACATGTACACAGGTTCGTTTTTATTGTCGTTTTTAGGCAGTTGCGTTTTATAGGCTTTTCTTTGAAGGCAAAAAAAATTAGTTCAGACGCCGAAGTTTCCAACGTCAAACGTGGCTAAACGTGGTAAATTAGGTTTAGCTGCATTTCGTTTACAGACGTTTTTCATTATTGGCTATTTTGGGAAATTAAAAAAAAAGGTTTTTTTTCTAAACGCAAATGCGGCAAAACGGACGTTTTAAATGTTGGTTACTATCTGTCAAGTGGAATCGTTCAGGAGAGGTTGTAAAAACATCCCGTGTACATCAAGCCTTAAGCGGCCTGTTGAAATGAATGGGCTTCTATGCACAATAAATGTCCCAATTTTTGGACCTGCCAAAAAACATTTGTAGTGCATTGCCATGTGCCTTGGGATTTATTCAGAATAAATGGCACGGCAGCGTGTCAGTGCAAGTGACATGCTTTGTAACCCATAAATGGAAAGCATCCTTTGAATATTTGATGCAGGCTGATGCTTTTATTAGCCTGTTGCCCAAAATTCCAGTGCATGTTTTCTTTATTGTTTTGGCTACTATTTATCCAGCATCCCATCATAAGGACAATTTACCAACACTAGAGCTTCCCCTATCCAGCCAATCAGGTGTTGCCTGTCAGCGCATTTATTTATTTATTTTTTTATTTTTTTTTGTCGGTCACGGTTCTGGTTTTTTGTAGATCAGCCCCAATGTGGCCGTGTAAAATTTTACAACCGCAAAAAAAGATAAAATCTGGAGCCAACAGACGCCTTTCTTCTGATTTTTTTTATTTATTTATTTTTTTATTTTATTTATTTTATTTTATTTTTTTTTTTTCTTCTGAACTAAGCAGAATCTTAAGAAAGCACATTGTTTCTGTAATGTATAAATGTCGCCCTCCCTTGTGTTGAAGAATATTTTAGCTAGGGCCAATGCCTCCCTTTCATTGTAATATCTGTTTGGTGTGATTGAACAATGAAGAGTCTGTGGGTGGGTTCTACTAAGAAGAATAGTGCGGCAAAGGAGGTGGTGTAGAATGGAGTAACACTGCCACTTAGTGGCCAACAGTGTGTAATGTTTATGGATTTTTTTTTTTCTTTCTTTTTAACCATTTGGAAACCATTTGACGGGAGGGGCTTTCCTTTGTGACGACGCACAGTGAGCTGTATTTACAATTGGCATAGAAATTATTTATTTTTAATGTGCTCGAGTCATAATTCCAGTTTGCAGCTGCGGCCTTAAAGCCTAGAGCTATAATATGTTGCGTGGAAGCAGCCTATGGCTGCAGCGATGGGTGTGCCTTATATCCTCTATTCCCCCAATCTCCGAGCTGCTGATTATGCAGGATGGTTCATACAGAGGTTCAGTACCTTGGTTGACCTCGATCGATCTCTTACTGCTCCCCGTGCTTTTTCAGTTCTCCGCTTTGCGATCTATCCTTTTAAGAATGTGCGTTGCTTAGAATAGATCTTTACTAGCAGCAATCAAAGGAGCCAGTGTTCTTGAAAGTCGCAAAGCTGGACTTGTCATACTGCAGTCATGCTTTAGCTGTTCTCTTAGAAGGTACATCACATTGCTTTTAATGTCCCACCTCCTCTAATAACGGCTTTGGAGCTGGCAGCCCATCGGGACGGATCTCCGGAGATGTATTCCTGAGAATTCCCTTATCTCACAAATCAAGATTGTACATATGTAGACAGAGCTTGTAGACTAGAGCGAAAAATGACAGATTATAACTTCTTTCCTAATGATATGAAATAGCCCACCCTACTGCATGTCAATAGATGTCAGCTTAACCTGAAATGAGACAAAGGATGAACTTCACAGTGGTGGTCTGCTTGTTATCTGCAGCCTTGGAATTCACCTAGTGGGCTTTGGCACAACCGGCCCCCTCTGTGTAGCAGCATTGCATGCTGTAAAAATGTCTCCAGGACAGGTTATTAATCAATCAGATTCCTGTAACTGGTCTTTTAACGGCTGCAGTAACAAAAAAAAAAAAAAAAGTAAAATAAAGATGTTTTTCCTATTCTTCCCATGTAGAAAACAGGCAGACAAAAAATGGAGAGAGACCTCAACCTCATGTAGGGCTCGTTTACACTTGCGATTGTGGTGGCAGTAAAAACAGGCAATTGAGCTGTATTTTCGCCTCCTCTGCCCTTTAAGCTGCAAAGGCAGTCCTACGGCACTGTACACATGCTGTAGAAATACTTGGCCTTCCTGTCGTGTTCAATGGTCAATACCACTGCCAAACATGACCCCATTCAAGAGAATAGGGCCACACCGCAATTGTATGTAATGCACTTGTTTATGGTGCAGTATTTTCAGGGCCATAACTGGCAGTCAGGAGGCAACCTACTCGCCACCAATCAAACGGCTCTAAAAAAGGATCCAATGCAGATTTCTTTTCAAGCGGTAACGAGTTCTAAGGGTAGCAGCAAAGTCCGGTATTTACACAGTTTATAATAAAGTGGAACTTTACCCAAAAGAGGAAGTTTTGGTTCTTTTCAACCCCCCCCCACACTGCCACATTTTGCACTTTTTTGGGAGAGGGGGGGTACCTGGTTTTGACAAGTACCCACTCTCGTTTCGGGTCACATCACTGCGGTGATCTGAGCATAAGTTCGGCCCCTCCTCCTTTCCCTGCAGCCTTCTGGGATACATCACAGGTCCCAGAAGACTGTGGGGCTGTTCACACGGCGTGCGCATGCACAGTAGGAAACCAGCTGTGAAGCCCCAAGGTTTCAATGCCGGTTTCTCTTACCTCATATGCTGGCGTCTGGATCTGAAGCCGATTGAAGAATAGGCTCAGGTAAGGACATCTAAGTGTCCTTTTATTAAAAGTCAGCAGCTACAGTATTGGAACCTGCTGACTTCATTTATTTAGGGGAGACTGGAGCTCCTCTTTAAAGTGGGCAGCACAGTGTCTTAACATCTCTGCTTTACAGCACTGGGACCAGGACATTATCTGCATGGAGTTTGCATGTTCTCCTTGTGCTTGTGTGAGTTTCCCAGGTTCCTCCCACACTTTAAAGACATGCTGGTAGGTAATAGACTCCTGTCTAAAACTGTCCATACACAGATTTATTTTTGTCTAATTCCTGCAGAATCAGCCAAACTTCTTTTTCTGTGGATGGCCCTGACGACACCACCAGAATAGACAAAATTCATCTTGTCAAAGGAGCCAGGAGGAAAAATCTCAGCCAAGTAGCACCTTTATCCAATCAGGTTCAGTCTTTATTTGGGTATTCAGGCATCTGCTGGAGAAGTGGCTGTCAGAATACAGTAATCAGAATGGCAAGTTCATCCATCCACACTGTTCTGTTCACCATGGATGGGGGGAATTTGGGCGATTGTCTCATTCAGCCTGTGTGTTGTCACATTCTGCATGCCAGTCCCAAGTCCAAACAGATAGGGAGGGCCGAGGAAAGACCCGAAGACCTACCATGTTAAAACAAACTTTCTTGGCATTTTTTTTTTTTTAAATGGTAAAAGGCCGTCTGATATATCAGACATGGTGTTCAGAGAGTCTGATGTGACTTTATTGATATACATACATGCATACATACTTACTATAAGTATCAGCATTTTTAATGAGGGATTGAAAAAATCTTACTGCTAAAATGAAACCAATGGCGTTCTTCTATAGAATTCTGGTAAATACAATCTATACATTCAGGGGCGCTCGAAGCATCAAAAAGGCACAAAGCACAGACTGATCTGATGGGGTGCAGTATCCAGGGGGGGGTCGTTCACCCCAATACGGAGCAAATTATGCTATTTTACAAACTACTTTAAGTGAGTTTAAATCGCACATGTGTGCACCGAGCTATTGGTAAAGATGCATGTCATACAAAGTTTTGCAGTCAGCAGCACATTTGTCTTTGCTAAGACACATGTGTAATCCACATAGGGGTTGAAACATTTACAACATCTGTAATACTCCCGTCACTCGGTTAACATGTGTTGAAAGAAGAGGAAATCCAGCCACAGCTGTCTGATGAGGGATTGGGGTGTGATTATACTGCCACCTGGTGTCCAAACCTGGCAGTGTCTGTGTGACCTGCATTTCACACCAGTAAAAGCAGATGCACCAGTGCTGCGAAGACCTGTGCACAAGCCTGTATTTATTGTACTGGAGTTGGTTTTCTGGTTTGTCTACTTTGCCTGCTGCTTGTTTCTCTTTCATTTCAGTCTCATGGAATTTTTTTTTATTCTGAATATTTAGGTTACTATAAAGGAGATCGGTCAGATATTTTGGCACAAAACCCAAAATCTAAAAACTGAGGATATCGTGCATATTTTTGTTTGTACTCTTTAATCCCCTTTATGCTCATGTTAGTGTTTTTTAATTTTAATTTATTTTTTTGTTTTTAAAGGAAAGCCCATTTCTTCAAAAAAATATTTAAAGCCAATCTACATGTAAATATTAACCCCCACCTATCCATCACCCCTATTACATCCATCACCTCCAACCCATCGTGTGTGTGTTTTTTTTTCTTTTTTTTTTTTTTCTTTCTACATAGTTAAAAAGTACTTATTTCACAATGTCTCTTGCTTGGGATCCTCCTGGGTGCAGGGACTGCTGATCCAGTAGTGCAGGTACACCTGTGCCTACTGCTTCCCTACAGTCCCTTTGCACTAACATCACGCCTCTTCTGTATCCTGGGAGAACCCCACCACTTCACAACCAATAGATACACATATATATGTATATATATATATATGCGTGTGTATGTATATGTGTATATATTTGTATATGTGTATATATATTTGTATATGTGTGTGTGTATGTATGTATGTATGTATGTATGTATGTGTGTATGTGTATATATATATATATATATATATATATATATATATATATATATATATATATATATATATATATATATATATATATATATATATATATATATATATACACATTATACATTATATATATATATATATATATATATATATATATATATTTTTTTTTATATATTAATTTATTTTATTTTTTATAAACCAGTGATCAGTTTAGTAGGCGGAGGGAGCTGGGTTAATATTTTGCCCGGATTTGGGATTTTTAATTTATATGTGGCAGAATTTTCTTTTATGGTTCTGTTGAGGTGTAACAGTATCATATGAACAAGTGCATGGAGTAAAAGAGTAAAAGCCCCCCTCCCTACAGTATGCCCACTGAGGGTTAAAAAAAAGTTGGAGAAAAGTAATTTCAAATCTATACTTCTATATAATTTTTTTTTTGTTTTGTATAAATAAAAATTATAAAGCAATCGGAATTTTTGAAATGTTAAAAATGATTAAAAAGGTGCCTATTAAAAAATGTTCTTGAGATGCACAGTCTTGTAATAAATACAAGGTCCAAAGTAATGAAAGAATTGCTTGCACTCTTGTGCGAACCTCCAAAAAATTTTTTTATACATTTTGTTGTACATGATATAAATGGCCCAATTTGCATTTTCAAACATTATTCTGTAACTTGAATCCGTTTTGCTATGTTTATGTTAACTTTCATTATATGTATTTAATAAGTATAATATAATATATATCGTGAAGAATATACCCCGTGTCTATATTCCTTCAAAACAATATTTAATCTATCTAATAGTTTGAAAAATGAATGTACACACTAATAAGCAAGGAGCACGATCATCAGGCCGCTCTGTGTCTGGATCGATGTTTTACCAAAGTGATCTAGTTAGTATGTAAATACTTTCTGGGTATGTAAATAGTAAACTTCTGCAGCATCAATGCACAGGACAGCGTTAGACCTCGCTAATTCAAGTCATTGTTATGCAGCTGATGGTCTGCTCTCTGAAAAAGACGAGATTATATATTTTTCAGCTTTTTTTAATAATGAACTATGCATCTATCTAGCCCTTCATTTATATACACTGGTTTGTGGATTATTATTTTTGTGTGCTTAAAAAACTTGATATTTTTTACTGGTAGATGCAAATAACTTTTTTTCTATTTTTTATTTTTTTTAATTTATTTTAATAAAAAGTAATTTTCCCAAGCCCATCAACAGGCTTATTTTTAGAATATCCTTCTAGCTCTTTATCTAAAAAGCTCATTTTTCTAGTGACCTGAGGGTCACAGCCTACTTTACAGAGGGCAACCTCGGTATTCTCTCAATTAATCCAGGGTATATACTTTATTCATTTAATTAAAAATAAACAAATAATGATATCTATCTATCTTCCACACAATACTTTCTGAGTTTTAAATAAATATATTTTCCTTCCGTTTTCTAAAACTTTATCTGGCTACCTTCTAGTTATACCCTGAGAGTGATTTTGATGCCCCTTAGATCTATGCAGGTGAATCTGCTAATATTACCTTTGCTCTGATCTATTTGTCTTTAGAGCTATCCTAAATTATATTGCTGCATGTCTTGTCAAGTGTAAAAAATAAAAATAAATTCTTCGCACTGGAAACCTCCATACAATTATTCATTCTAATTAATTATTGCGTGTTATTTATGTTTAATAGGGGATTCTTTCCCCATTTTTCTTTTATTAAATATACTATCAAAACACAGTCGATATCTGAAGGACTGAAATTCTGATTTTCTACACAGGCAGGAGCTTCTGAAGTGGAACGGATGGGGGTATAATGATTCCAAATTCACCTTCAATAAGAAGGGACAAGCTGAATTTACTGGCAAACGGTAAGTCTGAGGTTTTACCAGATTTTCTTTCTTTCTATTTTCACATGGTGTGTGTAATTAATTAAACATTTCTACAATCACAAAGACACCACATGTGTATGCCCTGCATGATAAGCTGCTTAATCCAGGTTTGATTTTAATTGATTCATTTAGTTCTTCTAGGATCATTGATTATTAGATGTTAATTAAATGGCCCATTTTGTTTACCAAATGTTGCTATCTGTTAAAAACTCTGATATTAATATGTAACTGTTGTGATCACTCGCAGCACATAATTCACTTTTTTGCCTGAAGATGGTGCTATAGTACAGTTCAGCTGCCAGTAGTTGCAGCCTAAGCCTACAAGAGGTTAAATAGCAGAGGTGTGTTTATGCAGATGTACTGCTTGAGTCATACATGACCTCATCCAATAATGCTGTTTGTTTATTTGTAATGCACACCCACTGACCAATGATCGTAGATGCCTTGTACCACCCACTTCAGCTGCTAGCCAATCAGAATGGACTTGGTGCTTAGTGAAGCTATGTGTAAATAGAGCATGAGCTGAGGGCTTGGACAATTTAAAGAGACCAATTCCTTTTGTGTTTTTGCTTGAAGAAAAAAAAGAGCCTGTGGGCTTTTTTTTTTTTTTTCAGCTCCTCTGCCTCAAAGAAAGAAATCACAAGAATTACACTGCTGTGTCATTAGATGCCTATACTTTTCATATTCGTTTTTAATCATCTGTCTGTAGTAGTGCTGCTTTGAAATGCTAACAAAAGGAAAAAGAAAAGCTCTTTTTTTTTTTTTTTTTTTTTTATTATTTAGAAATTTCCTCTTTTTTTTTATTTACTAGGTTATTAACATACAAAAACAGCTATAGTGTTTTACGTCTTATATTTACAGTGCAGAAGTTAAAATTACAAGCTCCTGTGGCCAGCTGCATCTGAATAGTTTTCATTACGAATATTGTTTGGTGCTGTGTAAATATGATTTGACTATTCTTTCTGCTATACTTAACACAACAAGTATTTATGAACATCTGCTTCATTGGAACCCACAACCTAACTTCTCTACCTCCCGTGGTGAGGACATGTCTGTAAATGTAGAGAGTAGGTATGAGCAAAGGGATTCAGTGAAATTGATTTCATCATTGGCAATATTTTTCTGGTGTGGAAACTCAGAATTTGGTGTATGGAGTTGCTTAGATTAAATGTTCTTGGAATTGACTTTTTTTTTTTTTTTCCTTTTATTCCATCCCTTTTTTATTATCCCCTTTTTCCGTTTTGTGTTTTTTTTTTTTTTTCTTATTTCTTCGTCTTCCTCTTTCTTTGGCGAAAATATTCGATATCAAGGCTACTTTTTTAGGCAAATTAGGGGTCAATATAGACCATATTTAGAACACATGCATAGGTTTTTCTTGGGCTGACTGTTAACAAGTCAAGAAAGAAACATTATTTTGTGTGTGTGTATAGATATAGATGTATATCTATATTATCTTTCTCATATATATATATATATTCTATAGGAGGAATCTTTTTTTCGAGTAAACTGTAAACCGTCTAAGGATGTTTTATGTGCATTTACCCCCTGCTACCACATGTAGGTAGTATGGTCAAATGGTAAGATAAAGAAAAAGATCGAAATGGTCATGGCCTAAATAAGCCTCCACTTCTTCATACCAAAAAACCTAAGTTTAAACTTTAAATCATTTGATTCCCATAGTCTGCAGTCTAATAGCTGTGCAGGCATGTAAAGTATGTGTGCATGTTTTATAGTGCCAACAGTTTACGCAGCGCTTTACAATATAAAGTATGTGTGTATATGTGTGTGTGTATATGTGTATATGTATATATATATATATATATATATATATATATATATATATATATATATATATATATATATATATATATATATATATATATATATATATATATATATATATATATAATATAATCTAAAAAGAAAAATAATTATTTTTTTATCCCTTTTCCTCTCTGTAAACTGGATTTTATTCTTAAATATCATGAATGTCTGACAGATGCTTTTCTCTTTTGCTAGTAAAAATGAGCTTGCCTTGCCAGTTTGCATAGGTCTAGTTTTTTTTGAAAAGGGTAGTGCAGATAGGGCTTATACACACCTGCACGTGTGAATAAAAAAAAAAACTACTTGCAGAAGTAGTTCTTCTTTTAATCACAGAGCTCTTTCAGCTGCATTAAGCAGCAAGGAACTTCATGGGGCACTGCAGGCTCTATACTGTGGCCCACTGCTTATGAATGGACCATAAAATGTTGGCCTCTTTGTGAGCAACCCCGCAGAAAATAGCGTACAGTAGATAGCAATATCCACTCTGTTCTAATCTGCCCCTTAGGCTGCACTCACACACAGGTTTCAGTACTGGGGATGCTTAACACACATTTTCATCTCTTGCCAGTTGGCCACCAGCACTTGAGACCTCCTTTCCTATTAACTTTGTTATTCTAATCTGGCACATGCACTAAACGGAGGACAAGAAATGACCATAAAGGATTTCCGCCCCATCTTCTCAAGAACATCAATGAGTCTGAAGGAAGAGGAATATTTCGGGAAAGATGGGTGAAAAGTTTTTTTTTTGTTTTTTTTTAAATCCGCATGGCCTAAGATTTGCCTTGGCATAGTGATTACTTAAGCAGAAGCTGGCAAAAGTGGTGTGTGTGTTTTTTTTTTTTTTTGAGGGTTAATTATGCTTAAAGTAAAACTTTTTCTGAGTAGCTGCCAGTTGCCTGCCTGTTAGGCTGGTTGAAAAAAAAAAAAAAAAAAAACAGCTTTGGAAAGTAATTGTCGCATTTGTTATTGAAATTTATTTTGGCAATTTTGTTAAAGAGGAAGTAAACTTCCTCTGCAAACGTTTACCTATAGGTAAGCCTATAAGGCTTACCTATAGGTATTTAGGAGATATTTCCAGTGCATGCAGCCAGTGACATCACTGGCGCATGCGCTCTGAAGGAACGGCCCACGTGTGCCGTGCCTTCCGAGCCATGAAGGTAAAAAACCTTCTGTGTTCAGCTGCCCCTCTAATACTTACCTGAGCTCCCTCTCGATCCAGCAATGTCCACAAAAACCTTGGCTCTCTGGGGACTCGCACTCCTGATTAGATACATTGGCTCCTGCTGCTGTCAATCACAGCCAGTGAGCCAATCAGGAGATGGAGAGGGCGGGGCCATGACTCTGTGTATGAATAGACACACACAGAGCCCCAGATCGGGAGCGTGCTTGCTATGGGGGCACTTAGCAGGAGGGAGCGGACTTTAATATCACTTTAAAATAATAAAAGCATACAGCATTAGCTGCCTATATCTTTGGATTCATTGCAGGTAACCTGTTTTTTGTAAGTTTTTCTATTCAGGATTCCAGGTTTACGTTATGATAGAAAGCAGCCTGACAACAGTCAACAAGCTACACATCCAAATATGCCCATCCAGTAAAAAGGGTTCTTCCCGTCTGCAATCCCAATTTATTAACGCTTTTCAGCACTATGACCCATGCTGATGCAGTAAAAACCTACAATGGCGGAACTAGCAGCCTCAACCCATCTGACAGCTGGCCTGCATACTTTCCAATCATTTGATCCCTATGGCAGCCAGTCATTGTGATTACATGGCTCTGTTTACAAACAAGTATCTTTGCATAGAGAAGCATTTTGACACAAGCACACAGATTGTGTAAAGTTTAAAAAAAAATATATATATATAATTTTTTTTTTTTTTTGCTTTACACAACGTAACCTGTACAAAAAAAAATTTTGTTTATAAAGAGTGCACTTATAAAAGTCTTTAAAAATGATTTAGTTGTGATGTAATTATTTTCAAATTACCGCTTATTGACGCTGGCAAACTTTAGCCAGGTATTAGTGACCTCTACAGTAGGTCCTACAGAGTTCTGTAGATTCATGACTGCTTGTAGGTTGTTTGAGTATGCTGGAGCTTGTAGTTCCTCACAATGGCGTTCTGTATTCTAGTCTAGATTTTTAGTTTTTCTGTTTTTTTTTTTCTGTTTTGTTTTTGTTTTGTTTTTATGTTTTGCATGCATAGATTGCCAAACATTGGGTGTCTTAGATCTATGGCGCGAATTGGACTTTTGCAATTATTTACAGTCTACTATTTTAAAGAAAGGAATGCGGGGTATGTGCACTTCTTCCGCTATGGGCAGGTGAGATATATATGCTATCGGCTGTATTGGGCTGCCCATTATCAGTCATGCCTTCCCTTCCATTGGTCAGCCTTATCACTAGCTCAGGATGAAAGATGGTTAACTGTGATTCTTCTTGCACAGCCCCACACTTCTTCGCTTGGTGGTAGCAGAATTTTCCAGTGTTTACTTCTGGCCGCTCAATCCCTGAGCCACCCAATAAATAACACACATCTGTTCCTTGCATGCAAAAGTGCCTGGCGCTCAGTAGATAAACCCCAGACAATATTCTTTCTGTCCAGCCCAACCACCCAGGCATCTCTGGGAGCCTCAGACAATAGACACAGTCAGGAGCGAGGGACTGTATATCTTGGCAGGCAGGAGCCGGCTCTGCACGGTTGATGTTGTATTATTGTGTCTTCATTAATTAATAAGTACGTAGGCAAAACTGGAGGGTTTAAATCAAGGCAGGGCTTGTAGGGGAGCTGTGTGTTTACCAGGCATGTCACTGAGGGCCATGCACGGTTTACTAGGGAGGTATACACAGATAATGTGGAATATGCCGTCTCTAACAGATCATAAAAGAGCACTGATTTAAACATGTTCAGGGCAATAGGGGAAGGCCTTGGACAATGTTTAGCTCAGGCGGGCTAGCTTTCCAGTAAATATTTAAAATGGAAGGTATTTGCACACAAAGTGCTCCCTCCTTCCTTTTTTTTTTTTTTTTTTCTCCCTAAGCATTCGCTTTCAATGGCGGCAGAATCTGTGCTCCATTTTTATTTCAATAAAGGAAATTAAAGCAAGTCGATCATCGTGAAATGTACACTTTCTTCACACATTGCCTGCACAACGTAATGGGACAAGACCCTGTTTGCTTCAGTAAGGGACTTAGTGTTACTAAACCCAGGACCCTGCATTCACTATATCTGGTCTCCCACAGTACACAGAACATGGAAAGGCAATTATTTTAGCAAATATAAACTGCTGAATACCTTTTCTCATCAGCTGTCTTTAGAAGTTGGAGCAGTCTTGTGACTTGTATCAGTGTGTGCTGATAGCTTGTAGGAGGAGTTTTCATTTCGCCCAAGATTGTCCTATCAGGTTTCAAGACCCCTGTCCCTCTGGACAGTGCTGGTTGGCCCTGTACTGACCACATGCACCCTCGCCAAGAAAAAAAAAAAAAACACTCTAGCAATGCACACCAAACTGAGCAGCCTGACTCTATAGACTCTGTAAATATGTAAATATAAGGTTATTTCTTGGAGTCTGCTGAAGGAGATGATCGGAGCAGACGGGATCAAACAGCCTTTTTACACAATGCAGAGGATTAACCCCTCAGGTTCCATATTAAGGGGTATAACAAGCACGCTTTACTGCAATGCAGACTGATTTTACTGTTGTGGGTTTAGTAACACTTTAATCATTCACCTGGGGTTTATTAACATAGTGTTCCATATTTCAATAAGCCCCCATTCACAGACCACATTACCCACCACCACACATTTGTGGGGAAGAGACCCTTGTCCTCTCAACATTGGAATAAGCTGCTTTGTCAATGCAGGTGTTTGGAAGCTGGCAATGGGTTATAGGAGTGGATGAGAATGACTGGGGATAGGGTGTTAGCAAGGCCGCGGTGGGGTGTCAGGTGTGATGAAGATGAGGATGACAGGGGGTAGTGTGTTAGTGAGGTGGCAGGTGTGATGAGGATGATGGGGTGGGGTGTTGGCAAGGTTGCAGTGGGGTGGCAGCTAGGAAGAGGATGAGGATGACGGGGTAGTGTGTTGGGACGGTTGCAGTGGGGTGCCAGGTAGGAGGAGGATGAGGATGACTCGGTGGTGTGTTGGACGGTTGCAGTGGGGAGCCAGGTAGGCGGAGGATGAGGATGACGGGGTAGTGTGTTGGGAAGGTTGCAGTGGGGAGCCAGGTAGGCGGAGGATGAGGATAACGGGGTAGTGTGTTGGGAAGGTTGCAGTGGGGAGCCAGGTAGGCGGAGGATGAGGATAACGGGGTAGTGTGTTGGGAAGGTTGCAGTGGGGAGCCAGGTAGGCGGAGGATGAGGATAACTGGGTAGTGTGTTGGGAAGGTTGCAGTGGGGAGCCAGGTGGGATGAGGATGACGGGGGAGAGAGAGAGAGAAAGAAAAAGAGGAAAGGCACAGCGTGAGAGAAAGAAGGGTCACAGATATGGAAGAGAAATCATAACACAATTTTGGCACAATCTGTATTATTTATGCATTTAGAAACTGGGAAATGTATTTTTAAAAGTTTAGAAATATCTATTACCTCAATATGCACGTCTGTAGGCTGTAACTGATGCTGTTGAGAGGTCAAAAAAGAACACGGCAAAAACATGTACAGTGGTGTTATCTCGTTTATGGGAATCACTGCCTCTTGAAATCCACTACATCTTGTATCCTCATGTTTTTATGGGAGGCGGATCATCCATCAAGCAAGATGTCCCACCCAGGGTGTGCTTTTTTAGTTACTGGCCATGGAGAAGGAGGGACGGACTCAGCTGTCATTTAGGATCTGTATACACGCCCACATGTGTGATGTCAATACCATGTGACCTGAAAAGCTCAACTCAAACAGGAAATGTTCTCTCCGGCAATAGAAACCAAACTGAGCATGTGCAGCAGGACTACTCTGACTGTGTCTTATCTGGACTTGTCCAGAGTGACCCTGCAGGGGGGGGCGGGTGGAGGATCTGTACATACAGGATCAAAGAGCCTTTTTTACACAATGCAGAGGATTAATCCCTTAAAACGGTTGATTACCCCGCTTTGTGATTTTTACTTACAGGTAAGCCTATTATAAGGTTTACCTGTAGGTAAAATGAATTCACCTTGCATGCAGCCGCTGACGTCAGCGGAGCATGCGCTCTGAAGGAAAATCAGAGCTCCTTGCCGGAATGGAGGACTCCCGTGCTATGCCGGAGCCGCGAACCTGGAAGAAATGCCGAAGGAACATGTTGGCTCCCTCAGTGGTGACAAGGAGGCGGTACAGGGGCTTCATTCTAAGGTAAGTATTTCATAATGAGCTAGTATGCCTTTACCTTACAGGTGTTTTATTTATTTATTTTTTGTTTGGGCATACAATCGCTCTACATTTCACAGTGAGTATACCAAAAGCATGATATTCTGTATATACAGACAGATTTTTACTGTTGTGGGTTTAGTAACATTTTTAAAAGTTTTGTTACCCCAACACGTCATATCCCTGATATGTGCCTGCTGTACCATGTACTTGTATGAGAAAGTATCCTGTTCTCTTTTTGTATTGCTTCATTTAAGTGAATTCCCTGGTGTTCCTGCTAGTCCCTCTGCTTTCCTATTGAAAACTGACCACACTAAGCAGGAGACAACACGTGGTCAGTTCCCTAGCTATGCTTCGAACTCGGCTGCTCCCCTCCAATGATCAGACTAGGCCTGACACGCCCCGCTGCACAGCCATTCACTGGGAAGCTCAGTGAGCTGCTGCTGCTTCTCATTCCCCCAGCTCTTATGTAGCTGAGAACAGAGGGAAGGGTGATAAAAGAAAAAAAAAAGGGAAAGCAAGTATTTATTTGTTTTTTGTTTGTTTTTTGTTTATATATATATATATATATATATATATATATATATATATATATATATATATATATATATATATATATATATATATATATATATATATATATATTTTATAAAAGTAAGGCTGCTTGTTCGAAATTTTTAGTTTTTTTTGCGTTTTTAGGTTCAGGCAAGCTCTTCATTGCAATAGAGATGTGCATTATCTCTTCTGAAAAAAAAAACTTACCTTCCTGAATAGAAAGCATTAAGATATTAAAAAACAAAACAAAAGAACAACTTCTGCCTTTACAACCACTTTAATGCATAGAATGTTTTAAGGTAAAAAAAAGTTGTACTTTTTTTTTTTTCTTTTCTTTTCTTTTCGAACCACTTTATTGGCCCTGTACATTTTTTCATGAAATCCTTTCTTACTGCATTTTTCTGCCTCCTTGTAATGTCCTCCGTAATGCTCCCAAACCTCTTCTTCTTTTCCCTTCTCGCTTTCGTTTGTTTGGAGTGAGCAGTGTGCATTCGTTGCACTGTTCTAGGCATGCTGCAAATTTTATTTTTTTATTTCAGGTACTTGTATAGCACCGACAATTTTGTGCCGTCCTTTCTACATATACTGTATATTTTACATTCACATCAGTCCCTCCCCTCAAGGAGTTTACAGTCTAGGGTCCCTAACGCCCAGTCCATACATACAAATCCCATAGTTCGTTGCAGGAGTGAGCAAGAGAGGGGGGCTATGTTCCTACTCAGAATGGAACTACAGAGAATGGATGATAGGAAGTCAGATTGGAGATGAGAGCAATACAAGAGACTTTTTTGAATTTGGAATACATATTTAAAAAAAAATTAAACCAGAGTTTAGTGTCAATTTAACACATATAAATGCAGATAATGTTTTTTCAATGGTTCCATTCACTGTGTGCAGAAAATAGAATTGTGGATGTCGAGTCCAATTAGAAACTCTCTAAACGCTTTATGTGACATGCTTTTATTCAGGAACATCTAAATGCAGGAAAAAGTGATCTTGGAAGGAAAAAAAAATTGCTCTTACGTCCCACATGACTTTTGCTGCATTAAGAAAAGTTAAACCCAGGAGTGTCGGTGTGAATGAGGCCCAAATCTGTCTTTCTTGGTGCCGAGATCAACTTGTTGCCTTAAAGGGGCCCAAACCATAGCGCCACCAAATCGGTTTGCCCCGTTTCATGTCTCGGTTTTGGGGGGTGGTGTTCTGTAGTGCTCGGCTGTGATTCTTTCTTCACTGACCTCTCTCCTTTCTCCTACCCTCTCCATCATTCCTGGTGTTGCATCACCCTTGCACAGAACGCAGGGCGGTTTATGTCAGTTGGCCAGCATAGTACAGATGCTTAGCAGATTTGTTTTTCTAAGCAGAAGTACTTTGCTGAGGCAATGTTCATCAGGCATCAAATTCCCATTTGATACGGTTGATCATGGAACAGAAAAATGAGCTAAAAATGCTCCCTCTTATGCAGGACAGCTTAAGTAAATAGTGTCTGTGGGAGAGAGTAATATAATATTTTGGCAGACCAGTTATTTTTCTACACTGCTTTAATAAATCTTCCAGAGCCGATCCTTACATGTCTTCTGTATGGAGCACGTAGTTGTGTTATGTGATGGGAGCATCTTCTTAGGTAATTGGAGGACGTTTATCCTTCTGTTATTATGTCTTGTACAAACTGTGATTTATGCACATAGGGTATTATTTAAAGGGAGGTTATTTATTTTTATATTTATTGTTAAATTTACGTGGCTGTCATTTATTTTATTTTTTTATTTTTTATTTTTTTTCCTTTTCTGAGAGATTTAAAATTTTTACAACCTTGCTTTGTCATATATCATAAACCATATTTTTTTTCAATTTCTTTATAGATGTTTTATCTGATGGCTATACAGTATCTCACAAAAGTGAGTACACCCCTCACATATTTTTGTAAATACTGTATTTTATTCTATCTTTTCATGTGACAACACTGAAGAAATGACACTTTGCTACAATGTAAAGTAGTGAGTGTACAGCTTGTATAACAGTGTAAATTTGCTGTCCCCTCAAAATAACTCAACACACAGTCATTAAGGTCTAAACTGCTGGCAACAAAAGTGAATACACCCTAAGTGAAAATGTCCAAATTGGGACCAAGGTGTCAATATTTTGTGTGGCCACCATTATTTTCCAGCACTGCCTTAATTCTCTTGGGCATGGAGTTCACCAGAGCTTCACAGGTTGTCACTGGAGTCCTCTTCCACTCCTCCATGACGACATTACGGAGCTGGTGGAAGTTGGAGACCTTGTGCTCCTCCACCTTCCGTTTTAGGATGCCCCACAGATGCCCAATAGGGTTTAGGTCTGGAGACGTGCTTGGCCAGTCCATCACCTTTACCCTCAACTTCTTTTGCAAGGCAGTGGTCGTCTTGGTGTGTTTGGGGTCGTTATCATGTTGGAATTCTGCCTTGCGGCTCAGTCTCTGAAGGGAGGGGACCATGCTCTGCTTTAGTATGTCAAAGTACATGTTGGCATTCATGGTTCCCTCAATGAACTGTAACTCCTCAGTGCCGGCAGCACTCATGCAGCCCCAGACCATGACGCTCCCACCACCATGCTTGACTGTAGGCAAGACACACTTGTCTTTGTACTCCTCGCCTGGATGCCACCACACACGCTTGACACCATCTGAACCAAATAAGTTTATCTTGGTCTCATCAGACCACAGGGCATGGTTCCTCTATTTTATGTCCTTTAGTCTGCTTGTCTTCAGCAAAATGTTTGCAGGCTTTCTTGCCCATTATCTTTAGAAGAGGCTTTTTTCTGGGATGACAGCCATGCAGACCAATTTGATGCAGTGTGCGGCATATGGTCTGAGCACTGACAGACTGACCCCCCCACCCCTTTAATCTCTGCAGCAATGCTGGCTGCACTCATATGTCTATTTCCCAAAAACAACCTCTGGATATGACGCTGAGCACGTGCACTCAACTTCTTTGACCATGGCGAGGCCTGTTCTGAGTGGAACCTGTCCTGTTAAACTGCTGTATGGCCACTGTGCTGTAGCTCAGTTTCAGGATCTTGGAAATCTTCTTATAGCTTAAGCCATCTTTATGTCGAGCAACAATTCTTTTCTTTTTTTTTTAGCAACTCAGAGAGTTCTTTGCCATGAGGTGCCATGTTGAACTTCCAGTGACCAATATGAGAGCGATAACACCAAATTTAACACAGCTGCTCCCCATTCACACCTGAGACCTTGTAACACTAATGCTGGCCATACACGCATAGAATTTTGGCCGTTTTCATATTCGTTTAGATCCATCGACATTAGCCGGGCCCACGGACAAAATCGTTGGTAAAGTTGGGTCCACGATCGGCACGATTGTCGAACAATCTTTCTGAAAACAAGCAGTTTCGGATGAAATTCTGTGCATGTATAACCAGCATTACGAGTCACTTGACACCAGGGAGGGAAAATGGCTATTTGGGCCCAGTTTGGACATTTCCACTTAGGGGTGTACTCAATTTTGTTGGCAGCGGTTTAGACATTAATGGCTGTGTGTTGAGTTATTTTGAGGGCACAGCAAATTTACACTGTTATACAGGCTGTACACTCACTACTTTACATTGTAGCAAAGTGTCATTTCTTCAGTGTCGTCACATGAAAAGATATAATAAAATACAGTATTTACAAAAATGTTAGGGGTGTACTCACTTTTGTGAGAAACTGCATGTATGTAAGAGATTGCAGGCATCATGCCCAGTGACACACCCCTTTCGATAAAACTGTCAAAGTTTTCTCTAGGGTTACATTGCAATAAGAAAAAAAATAGCAGGAATTCAAGTGGAATTCAACTCTAAGTCCCCGTTCACACCAATGCAAATCACATGCGATGTCTGTGCGATGCAATTTCAGCCATACAGATAATATGGCTGAATTTGCATCTCATTCGGGCCAAACTCGCACAGGACCTTTTTTTTTTTTTTTTTGATCTGAACTAGAATCGAATCTCATGGGTGTTCGTGCAATCCAATTCATGTTCGAACTGACAGTTCGCACTGCGATATGCGAACTGATTTGGGGGTGTCATTAACTTTTCTATTGACACTCCCTGCAGTTTTCATAGTGCAGTGTGAACTGCCTTGTGACACAGGTGTGATGCGGGAACCCGCAGTGGATTTGCAGGGTTCCCGCATCGCACTAGTGTGAACCGAGCCTAAAGCTTGGTACACGTGGGCCAAATGTCAGGAGATAACGGCCGATTAAAAAAAGAACGGCGGACAATTGGCCCGTGTCTGTCCAACAGAAGCCAGCTTCTGTCGGACATGTATGCTGGAAAACCAGCATTTGACCGACTACCAATCAGCGCTCTGGTAAAGAGCACTGATTGGACTGTTCTGGCGGGGGCCGTCCATCTGTCAGAACATAACAGTTCAGCAGGGGAGACCATTAGACTAACCTCGCAAGGTTTTTTTTTTTTTTTTTTTTCAAAAAACCCCCCCAAAAAAACGAATAGTGTGTACCTGACTTTAAGGCCCCTTTCACACCAGTGGACCGATGGGGTCCATTTTACAGGTTTACCCGATCAGACCACCCATTGTTCTCTATGGAGCAGCGGATGTCACCAGACCCGACGGCATTCGATCTGATCCTGTCTGCTAAAAACAGGCTGATGGGGATACGTTCGCCATCCGTCCAGGAAACTGACAGGCAGTTCATTTCCATCCGACAGTCCCATAGAGAACAGCGGGACCTGTCATCCCCCCTGCTCAACGGGATCAGTGGAGAAGTCCCCCGCTGAGCAGACTGATCCACTTGAGGCATTCCACCCGTCTGAAAGGGGTCTAAAGCTGGCCATAGATGGATCAAAATTTGGCCAGTTCAGCAGGGAGTTAAACTAATGGGCTTGTTGGAAAGTAAATCTTGATCAGCAGCTGCAGCCGCTGATCAGTGTATTCTGACAGCGGATAGCTCCAACTGTCAGTGGGGAGGATTACTCTATCCACCTTCACTTTCGTTCAGCCCGCCGACTGAATGAAAAAATTATCCATCTATGGCCAGACTGTTCGATGTGAGCTTGGAATATTCGATGTGAGCTTGCTGTCGGAAATTCCGACCGTGTTTGCTCCATTGGACATTTGCTGTCGGAATTTCCAACAACAAATGTTTGAGATCAGGTTTTCAAATTTTCCGACAACAAACTTTGATGTCGGAAATTCTGAGCGTGTGTACACGCATGCTCGGAATCAAGCAGAAAAGCTGCACTGGCTGTTGAACTTCATTTTTCTCGGCTTGTCGTGCGTGTTGTACATCACTGCATTCTTGGCGATCGGAATTTCCGACAACATTTGTGTGACCGTGTGTATGTAAGACCAGTTTGAGCCAACATCCGTTGGAATAAAATCCACGGTTTTGTTGTCGGAATGTCCGACCGTGTGTACGGGGCATGAAACTTACTAACTATTCTTAAAAATGTTTCCTCTCGCCTCCTCCTACCCATCCTGTAGGTTCACATGATCCTGCAGCTCCGGCTCCCCTGCGTCATTGAGCACTTGACAACGGCTGTGACTTCTGGGAGCCATGATGTCACACATAGGTTCCCATGGCCCACCTGTTGTCAGTGCTCCCACCTTCTCCCTGCAGCTGTCACTGACACACGGGAGCAAGAGATGCATGATCACGTGACCGGACTTAAAAAGGGAAATATGCAGCTCCCTTTTTTTTTTTTCTTCTTTTTTCACAGGGTAGTAGGCAGGAAAAATAGTGAAAATTTTTAGGATTAGTGTCAGGCTTGAAATCCACTTTAAACCCCCCCCCCGCCCAACCTACCCTCCGCCCAACCTACCCCCGACCCCCAGTCCTCTTTTATTTTGCATAAAGTTGGGTTGAGCTTCCTTTAATGGCCATTTACAAAAAAAAATATAGAAGTTTCCCTGTTAAAGTGGTAGTTCTTCATTAAAAAAAAAAAATACTCGCCCCTCTGGAGGTTAATGCCATAATGTGCCAGTATGCACTGCTTAGTAGCACATTATGATGCTTACCTTTTTAAACTGAGGCCTGTGCTGTGCCCCCCCCCCATGCTGTGCCCTTCCACCCCCAGTGCTGTGCCCTCCTACCCCCCCCCCGCACGCGTTGTGCCCTCTTGCCTTCTGTGCCCTCCTACCCTCCACCAGCTGTCACCTCTGCCCCCATGTCTTCCATTGACCCCCCCATCCCCCGCCCTCCCCCAGTGATCACAGCCTTTTCCCTCCCAACTCTCCCACCCCACCCTTTCAACTACCCTGCCCTCCCTTACCCCTTTACTCGCCCTCCCCTCACCCAACTCCCTAACAACCCCCACCTCCCAAATCAGCCCTCTACCTACTTTTCTTAGGCAATAGGTATCGATAATTGGTATCGTACTTGATACTTGAAGAAAAGTATCAGTACTCAGTGTTAAAAAATGGTATCTGTGCATCCCTAGTCAGAACACAACTTCCTCAGGCAGCAATAAAAAAACAAAAAAGTCAGCTTCTTGTAGATTGAGGAAGGTTTAGAATCATTCTGGATTTTGTTTCTCAGTCACCTCCATGAGGGAGATGTAATTTCACCTTCTTTACAGGTGATGGGTGTCAGAACAGGAAGAGAGGAGAATTTTCCTCTGTAGGGACATGAACCCCATTGTTACAGAAAATCTTGTGATAAATTCACAGTATTCAAAACCTGAGTTATAACGGTTCCTTGAGATGTTTTGGCTAAAGTTGAACTTTGGGCACTTGCCCAAGTGCTTATCAGGATCAATACAACATTTTGCACGCAAACTGGGAATTGGGCTTTGCAGCAACAGAGCAACACCAAAGCTGCATTTGATATTTACTGTATGTGACCATTGGATTCATGTTAGATTTTTGATAAAAAAAAATTGCAGACTGCCTCAATAAAATTCCACAGCAAGCAACCTTGCTGTTTGGAAAATGCTTGCCATACTTTTAGAATTCCACCTGTAGCTGTTTTATGTACTGTATGACAGATGAGCTAAATATTGTTTATTTGCTGGCTTATTGTAGATTGTGTTTGAAAAAGTGTGTGCATATATATATTTATAATAAGTGTGCCTGTATATGAATATGAATATATATATATATATATATATATATATATATATATATATATATATATATATATTATATATATGTAATGTAATACACACACACTAAAAAAAAAAAAAAACACACACACACTAAAAAAATATATATCTATATATAATATAAATTAGCAGAGCATCCCAGAGAGAGCCAGGTAAAGTCCTGTATGGGGTTTATGTCTCCCAGAAATCTCGGATCTTGGTCCTCTCCCCCAGGCCAATTTAAACTCACCTGAGACAGACAGGCCCTTCCCTTGGCCTGGGAACCTCAGACAACTTCTGTCTAGGAGAGCAAAAGTTTGGTAAAAGCTTTAAAGCTGTGTATGTGGAAGCTGACAAGCTGTAGGCTTGCTCAGCCTGGTAGTTAGGATCTGTAAATATTGTATAGTTAGTGCCGAGACACGGCTATTTTTTTTTTAAAATATTTTTGTTCCGATTTGTTTTTAGAACACTGTACAACACCTATATATAGACTTGTATATATCACAAATAAGCACCGCACTGTTTGTCACTACCTCACAGGATTTGGTATCTGTGCCTGAAAGACTGCTCATCCCAGGGAGCTTTGTGCCTGCTACCTGTCCCCCAGGTTAAATATGGTGGAAAATGCGGGCAGCAGTAGTAAGTTACTGCTTAAAGGGCCAGTACCTAGAGTGACTAAACATGGAGGAAATCCTCAAACAAATGGTGTTCTCCAACGCTGCACAACAGCAAACTATTATACAGGAGCAATTGCAGAGGCTGTTTGAACAGCTAGCCACTAAGGCAAAAGCGGATAGGAAAACCCTGTCTAAGGTTGTGGAGACGCTAGCACAGTGGTCACCTGCTAAAATTAATGATGTTGGAGATAAGCAATCGGTCATCCATGTGGGTCGATTTCTTTCCAAGATGATTGCAGATGTTGTTCCAGAGGCCTTTCTGCTAACGTTTGAACGCACCGCTGGGAGGGAAGGTTGACCTAAAAGCCACTGGGCAGGACTGGTCACCCCCTTGCTTTCTGGAGAATCACAGAAGGCCTACTATGATCTGGAGTCGGCAGAAGCAGGAGACCATGAGAAGGTCAAGCAGGAAATCTTGGCGCGACTCTGTGTCACCTTGACAGTTCGAGCACAGCGGGTCCACAGCTGGTTCTTCCAAGACGAGAGGCCCCCAAGATCGCAGCTGTTCGACCTAATCCACCTGGTGCATAAATGGCTACAGCCGGAGTCCCTGTCTGGGCCACAAATAGTGGATCGTGTGGTCATTAACCAAATCCTGAGGTCACTACCAGTTCCCCTGCAGAAGTGAGTGAGTCAAGGAGACCCCAAGTCGGCAAACAACCTGGTGGAGCTCGTGGAGAGATACTTTGCTGTAGAGAGCCTGGTCACCACCCCTACAGCCGCATGGACTTGTCACCCCAGGCAACTGGTAAGACTGTTCCAGGGGAAGTGGGTGGTAAGCATGGCAAGGAGATAGGGGGGAGGATTTTTGGTGCCAGGACTGAAGTTTGGCGTCCCAAACAAGGGAAGCCCCTGCCTATCAGCAAACCAAATTGGATGTTTCCGTTGCCACGAATTGGGACATGTGGCAGCAAACTGTCCATTGACAGATGAACCCATGCAGTGTGATGTATCTTATGGAAGGCAGTCTGTTTGCTGCTGTTTCATGTGCTGCAGCGTTAAGTGTAGGAAGACACGTGCCAAATGACTGTGATTTGATAAGACTATTATGGCATTGCAAGTCTAGTGCTGAGATGGTTGAAACTGTGAATTTTCATGCTAAAAAAGTTGCTGTGATCTGTGTACATGGGGATACCCAGGAGTATCCCATAGCCACTGTTAACTTTAAAACTGACTGACTTAGGTACGGTGACCCATCCGATCGGACTTGTGCTCCACTTGGTACACAAGGCCATCATTGGTAGGGACTTCTCTAAGCTTTGGTCTCGACCCGGTCTCAGTAACTGACTCAGTGATAGAGCCAGAACTCCTGGCCGGCACCGACAATGTGGGTTCAGGGGACTCGTCTCAGGGTTCTCCGGGTTTTTCCTTCTCGGTTATGGCGGGGGAACTGGTGGAGCCTGAGGAGGTCTCCATAACTCGTGAAGGTGGACAGCCGTCTGCTGACAATGAGGCTACATTAGAGTTTGCTGACCTTAATGTGCACAAGGAAAACTTTGGTACCGAGCAAAGACCCTACCCTTGCCAGGGCCTGGGAAAATAGTAGTAACTAATAATAATAAAACTAATAATAGTAGTGACTAATAATGTCGAACCAGGGGACAGGCTGTGTTTTCCTTATTTCAGCAGCAATGAGGATTTACTCTATCGTGTATGTAAATAGAATGATGAAATTGTTGAACAGTTGGTGGTCCCTAAGCCATACAGACGGGTGGTGTTGGAACTTGCCCATAGGCACTTGCTAGGAGGTGATTTAGAGGGTTGAGAAAACCATGGAAAGGGTGTTTTGCGCAGGTTTTACTGGCCCATGATACAGAAAGATATTGAGAATTATTGTCAATCCTGTCCTGTGTCAAATGTCAGCACCACTACCCCACTTCCAAAGTCCTTTACTGTCCGTACCCATTATTGAAGTGCCCTTTGAGAGGATTGCCATGGACCTGGTGGGCCCACTCCCTAAGTCTGCCCGGGGTCATCCAGCATATTCTTGTAATCATGGATTACGCTACCAGTTACCCCGAGGCAGTACTGTACTCCTCTGATTTTCTCCAAAGACTTTTTGGTTCAGACTGATGCGTCTGATGTAGGTAATCGGGGCAGTATTGTCACAGGTACACAATGGGGAAGAACACCCTGTCGTGTACCTAAGCAGAAAGCTCAATGACCATGAGAAAAAGTATGCAGTCATTGAAAAGGAATGTTTAGCCATTAAGTGGACCGTAGATGCGCTAAGGTACTATTTTTGTTAGGGCGCCAGTTTGATTTACCACTTGCTTCCTCGCCCATAGTCAAATGAAAGGGGGATCTCCCATCCTGGGCGGGCGTCGTATGACGTCCTCAGCTTCCCGGCCGTCTAGGGGGTTCGTGCGCCTGCCGCGTCACTCTGGAGCCGATGCGCGTGCCTGATGGCCACGATGTCCGCCGGGCACCTGCGATTGCCGGTAACAGAGCAGGGACGTGGATCTGTGTGTGTAAACACACAGATCCACGACCTGTCAGGGGAGAGGAGACCGATCGTGTGTTCCCAGTACAGAGGAACACCAATCGGTCTCCTCCCCTTGTGAGTCCGTTCCCCCTACAGTTAGAATCACTTCCTGGGTAACGCATTTAACCTCTTGATCGCCCCTAATGTTAGCCCCTTCCCTGCCAGTGACGTTTTTATACAGTAATCGGTGCATTTTTATAGCACTGATCGCTGTATAATTGTCAGTCGTCCCAAAAATGTGTCGAAAGTGTCCGATATGTCTGCCGCAATGTCAGTCACGATAAAAATTGCAGATCGCCGCAAATACTAGTAAAAAAATAAAATAAAAATGCCATAAATATATCCCCTATTTTGTAGACGCTATAACTTTTTTGCGCAAACCAATCAATATACATATTTTTGTTTAAAAAAAAAAAAAAAAATTACAATAAATGTATAAGAATACATATCGGCCTAAACTGAGTAAAAAATGTTTTTTTAGTTTAAAAAAAAAAAAAGGGGGATATTTAATATAGCAAAAAGTAAAACATATTGTTTTTTGTTTTTTTTTTTTTTTTTTTTTTTTCAAACCGGTCACTTTTCTTTTGTTTATAGCACAAGAAATAAAAACTGCAAATACCACCAAAAGAAAGCTCTATTTGTGGGGGAAAAAATTATAAAAATTTCATTTGGGTACAGTGTTACATGACTGCGCAATTGTCATTCAAAGTGCGACAGCGCTGAATACTGAAAATTGGCCTGGGCAGGAAGGGGATGAAAATGCCCTGTATTGAAGTGGTTAATAACTGACCATGCTCCCCTGAAATAGATGACCCAAAAGAAGGAGAATAATAGACGGGTGAACCGGTGGTTTCTGGCTCTACAGGAATTCCTTCACTGTAAAACACCGGCCAGGGGTTGAGATGGGGAATGTAGATGCCCTGTCCCGTGTTCACTCCTGTTGGGCCACAGGTGTTCCAACCCTGGGGTTGAAACAAGGGGGGAAGATATGTAGCAGAGCATCCCAGAGACAGGCCGAAAAAGTCCTGTTCGGGGTTTATACGTCTCCCAGGCTCCTCTCATACACAATCATGAACATGAAGTGATCAATACAAAAATGTGTGTGGAAAAAATACGTTTGCTCATATTAAACCATAATGAACAATGTGCATCAAATAAATGTTGAAATGAACAGTCCCATCACATATATAATTCACTTATGCATAACAAAGAAGTAAACTTCAAAGAATAATATATAAAAGTCCAAATGTGAAATCTTGAAAATTATGAAAGTCCACGTGGATGAATCCCAAACCACCTCACAGACAAGTGTGCCAGTTCCCTTACCAAACAGTAATGATCTACAAATGAGGAGATCATCAGCCCAGCAATCATCCCATTAGGGGGCCACCACTCAGGATACCACAGACTCCACTCCCTCCACAATCCTACATTGGTTATCCAAAGTCAGCACAAAAGTTACCGTAACACAGGCACAACAAACAACACCAGGGATCATCAGCGGGTGTACTAAATCATTTACACGCATTTTGTCTGGTGCAACAGATGTCTTCAGGGGATAAAGAAAAGCCAAGAGATACACCTAGGGTTAAAAAAAAATCGCAATGATAGTGTTTATCAGAGGCCAGTAACCAGCAGCATCAATCCAGATTCTTGTACTTCTCCCAATAGTGTGTTCTCTTCTTGGATGTAGAGAGCAGTGCTGATGTGATGACCTCAGTACCACTCTCTGCATCAGTATACCGTGAATACTGAGCGTCATGCTACCTCAGGGACAGGCCTAGGTCACCCTGCATTCAGAGCAATGTCCTCAATCTTTTGTAGCCAACAGGGTAGGGACAGTGTTTAAAGCTGAATTCCGGGCAATTTTTTTCTTCTTTTTTTTTTTTTTTTTAACCATGCAACAGCCGTGTTTGCACTGCATGGGTTACCAGTTAGTTTTGGTCTAGAGGTTCAGAGAGCCAAGATATACTCCCCTAATCCTCCAACCTGTCCTTTCGGTTCCTGACCCCTCTAGAGGTCTTGTGTGATAGACTGTTCCTGACGTTATCATGTCCATAGACCAGCACAGGATGCGAAGACTTCAGGAACAGTCCACCGCCTGATGTGGGGGAACGTCTTTTTCCAGTGGATCATGTGAGTATAAGTGCTGCCAGGCGCTGCGCTCCATTTTTACACTCAATTGGCCAGGCCATTTTTTGCAATTTTTCCAGTGCTTTTTTATTTTGCCCTTACAGCTTTCAGAGTTTGTTAAAGGACCCCCCCATCACAGTTTTGGTCTAGAGGTTCAGAGAGCCAAGATATACTCCCCTAATCCTCCAACCTGTCCTTTCGGCTCCTGACCCCTCTACGGACTAGCGGTCTTGTGTGATAGACTGTTCCTGACGTTATCATGTTCATAGACCGGCACAGGACGCGAAGACTTCAGGAACAGTCCACCGCCTGATGTGGGGGAGCGTCTTATTCCAGTAGATCGAGTGAGTATAAGTGCTGTTTTCACCACTACACAAAATGAGCAGTTAACCCCATGCAGCACAGCTCCACTGCGTGGGTATTTTTTGTGTTTTATTTTTTTTGGTGTTGGGCTTTAACCCTTTCGCTGCCAGGCCCTGCACTCCATTTTTACACTCAGGTGGCCAGGCCATTTTTGCAATTTTTCCATTGCTTTTTTATTTTGCCCTTACAGCTTTCAGAGTTTGTTAAAGACCCCCCCCACCATATTTTTTTTCTAAAAGCACATGATCAGTAGAATACAAATAAGGTGCTACTGATTTTTAGGGCACAATAATGTTTGCACAAATGTTTAATAAAACAATGTTTTCTCTAAAAATACACTAAAATCATTTCCCATCCATCCAGCAGACCGGATCGGATAGAAATGGACAGGCAGTCCATTTATAGCTGACCTCCCCATAGAGAACAGCGGGCTGTGTCCGTGTCGGCTCCTGCTATTCGCCTCCTCCGCCCCTGGTAGCTACAGGGGATCAGTCCCTTTCTCTACAGCACTTGAATGAAATAAGGAATCTTTATAGAGATTCCTCATTCATTCATAAAATTACTGATGCATAGTAAGGGCTCTTGCACAGCTTGAAAATGCTCAGTACAGCTTATTTTTTTTACTAAGCTAAAATACAGGCCATTAATTGAAATGTGCCTATGCACACAGGCATGTAAACAAGGGCTGTGTGTTCTTCAGTAAAAGAAAAATCTGCATATTTGGTCAGTAATTTACGCCTCATGCGTGTGCAAATGCACACAGATTGTCCATTGACATTGTCAATTCGAGAACAAGCTTCTGCCCATGCGCGAATTTGCAGGAACGCATGTGCGCGAAAATGCATTGGAAAAAAAAAAACCTAAGAAAATGCTCAAACAAGAGTATTGTGAGCAAGAGGCAAAACACTCGCAGTTTACTATGATCAACTGTCAGTGATCGCTGCCTGTGCCCACTTTACTACACGGGAGGGTGCTGGTAAACACAAAATAAAGGGGGGTGGTGATCGGGCCGAAATGTACTCCTTGCTCATGCACCTTTTAAAGGGGACTTTCAGATTCTGATGAGCCCCCCGCAAAACTGGGACAGGGTTGTTGAGAAGAGGCCTTTGTTCTCCTCAACATGGGCACCAGGCTGGGGGTGGGGGGTCCCCTTCTACCAATGTACCCTCCCCATGCTGAGGGCATGTGGCCTGATAAAGTTTGGGGGAAGACATGTTTGTCCCCACCTTTTTTCCTACATGCTCAGGCAAAGGTCTGATATCAATTTGTAGGGGAACCCCCACATTTTTTGGACAACCAGTGACCTTGAGCAGGAGCTGTCACATTTAGCAGCAGTAGTAATACCACTACTAAATATTTCACTTCCCATTACAGCTGGAGGTCTAGGCTGTGATAAAATAAGGTGTAAGAAATGCACTAAATACAGCAAAAAAAATAAATTGGAACATGCATTAATTAAAGCATGTATTATTAGTGAAATAGCTGATTCTGAGATAAAGGAGTTATATTAATGCAAAAAATCCAGCGGTATTTATCCTAGTGACCTGGCCTTACAGTGTGTTGGCAAACTAAATTTTATCCAGTTGTGGTATATATCTACTTTACAGAGCAATGAATTGAACTGCAATTTTTTTTTTTTTTATGAATCTCATGATTTATACACATTTACTTTTTGTGTTAGAAATAGAAATGTGGTTCAGGTCTATAATGTTGGTCCAGTGTAAGGATTTGGTACAGTCTACTTCATTTTAACTAATGTGTCGCTTGTTTCCAGGTATAAACTGAGTGGTATGGTACTTCCAGCTTTGCGAGAATGGATGGAAAAGACATTCGGTGCTAGTTTGGATCACAAAACTACCTCCAGAGTAAGTACATATGGGGCTAATGTCCTTTAAACCACACATGCATAAAAGTTTGCTAGCAAAGGCGTGTGTACAGTACTTAATTACCAGTTGTTTATTGCCATTGCTTTTTGCTGAATCGTAATTATACCTGATGGGTACAGATAATGCAGGCAAGACTGATCTCTGTTATTCTGCCAATCTTTTGAGTTGTTGGCATTCAGTTTTAAGCCTAGTACACACTAGTATTTTTTATTTTATATTCAGCACAGCAGGGCTGAACGAAAAAAACGGACAGCTCAGGAGGAGCCGCTGTATTAACTACCTGATGTTAGTACAGCGATGTCTCCATCTGTTCTATTGTGTTCTGATGGGGCCAACCCCTCCGTCAGAACACTCCGGTCAGCGCTTTCAGCCATTGGCCGATCGCCAAAATGTTTTTTTTCGGTCATGTCCCTTCGACAGAAGCCCGCCTGACTCCAGTACACCAGGGCTGAATGCTGCCTGAAATTCGGCCCACGTGTACTAAGCTTTAATCGCTGTTAAATACACATTAACAAGACAAAACATACTGTTCTTTTACAGATTTGCGGGGCTGCCATTCATTGTTAACCCCTTGGCGCCAGCCCTTTACAGACGCGCAGGACTGCCATTCATTCTTAACCCCTTAGTGCTAGTTCCACCAGCCATTTAAAGGCTTTAGAATGCCGGGACTTATGGCCATGTAACTGCTGTGATTGGCTGTCACGGCGGTTACATAATCAGAGAACTTCCGTTCACAAGCAGTGATCGGGAGGTTTCCGTTACCTGCTGCATTGTGCTGGGAATGCGTAAGGTGCACACTCGGCACAGATCTATTGGCGCTATTGCACATAATGCAATATGCAGCCACTCTGTGGCAAGACCCAGCTGCTGAGAGGCCGCATGTTTGCGTGCGCTTGGCGGCAACGTGGTTAAAGGCACCCTTACGCATCTAAACATGCAGTACGTTTTTGGGTGTGCTTTTGCACCATGCGATTTTTTGTGTGGTTGCGGTTTTAAAAAGGTGCTGGGACCTTTTTCCTGCAGTTTCTGCAGGTACAGCAGCGCATTCAAGTGAATGGGCTGCTTTGCCTGCGCAAACACACAGGCCTCATCGATCGCATAGGTGTGAACCAAGTCTTCTAACAGGAAGTCTTCCTTAAATTTTCCACCAGGTTGAAAAAATCATTATGACTAAAGAGAGCTTAGCTCAGCCATTCTCAATCAGGGTTCCATAGAACCATAGGGTAGCTCCAGAAGTTGCTAGGAGTTCCATAAGCTGTGGCTGATTGGCCTCCCATTTGATGGTGCCTGTCTAGTTCCAGGAAAAATGCCACTTGGCAAAGCCAGCTCCAAGACACCAATGGTCTTTTTAGCTGTTTGCAAAGGTGGCATTCTGACCAACACTGTAATGGTTTCATTCTTTCTACTAACCACCAATGTAAGATACATTTTTCCCCATTGACCCCTGATTAATTAGTTTTACTAAGGGTTCCCCGAGGCCTGAAATTTTTTTTAGAGGATCCTCTGGGTTAAAAAGGTTGAGAGAGGCTGGATTAGCTGCTTTACCCTGTAGTAGAGAAGAAGTTAAGTGATTTTGCCCGCTTTGTCAGCAGAGCATGGATGGTATTAGAGGTCGACCGATATATCGGCCAATATTTGGCTTTTTTTACTTAATCGCCATCGGCCGATTGTGCTGATAAAAAAAGCCGATTATAAGGCCCCTTTCACACTGAGGCGGTTTGCAGGCGTTATTGCGCTAAAAATACCGCCTGCAAGCCGCCCCTAAACAGCCTCCGCTGTTTGTTCAGTGTGAAAGCCCGAGGGCTTTCACACTGAAGCGGTGCGCTGGCAGGACGGTAATATAAGTCCTGCAAGCCGCATCTTTGGAGCGGTGAAGGAGTGGTGTGTTCACCGCTCCTAAACCGCTCCTGCCCATTGAAATCAATGGGACAGCGCGGCTATAGCTGCACTGTTCGAGCGGGTTTAACCATTTTTCGGCCGCCAGCGGGGGTTAAAACCGCACCGCTAGCGGCCAAATACAGCCGCAAAAACGACGGTAAAACAGCGCTAAAAATAGCGCTGTTTTACCGCCGACGCCCCCACCACCCCAGTGTGAAAGGGGCCTAACTTCAGCGGGACTTGCAAATGACTTCTGTAATAGAAGTCAATGCAAGTTGCCTGAAAGTTATCTATGGAGAGGATTCTCTCCTCCCTGGGCAGCCTGCCAAGTCTGATAAGAAGAAACATTGTATCTTTTCAGGTTCTTTTATCAATGAGCTGGTGTGTAGAAGCTCTCAATTTAACCATTTAAAGACTAAATTTTTTCTGACACTTGTTGCTTACAAGTAAAAATCCTGTATTTTCTGCTAGAAAATCACTTAGAACCTCCAAACATTATATATATATTTTAGCAGAGACCCTAGGGAATAAAATAGCGGTTGTTGCAATATTTTATGTCACACGGCGGTCTTTCAAACGCGCAGCGGTCTTTCAAACGCAGTTTAAAAAAAAAAAATACACTAATGAAATAAAAAATAAGCAGTAAAGTTAGCCCATTTTTTTTTGTCCAA
Source organism: Lithobates clamitans (assembly GCA_037952925.1). Taxonomy (NCBI): domain Eukaryota; kingdom Metazoa; phylum Chordata; class Amphibia; order Anura; family Ranidae; genus Lithobates; species Lithobates clamitans. The sequence goes on from JBBGZY010000014.1 coordinate 7,715,665, forward strand.
AAGTTTTTATTACCTGTTTTTGTGTATTTAATATTTAAGATATAGTTATTTTTTTTTAATCTAAATTATACATACAAGTGAACTGATTGGAGGTTTGTTTTGTTTAAAAAAATGTTTAAGTGTAAAAAAATTTCTGTATTACTTAAGGCTGCTTTCACATTGGAGCGGGCATGCGTTGACGGTAAAACGCTGTTAGTTTTAGTGGCACTTTACCGTCATTTTAGCTGCGCTATTCGGCTGCTAGCGGGGCGCTTATAACCCAGCTAGCGGCTGAGGAAGGGGTTAAATGCGCCCCTGAAGCGCTGCTGCCGAAACGCTTTGCAGGCACTTCGGCAGCGGTGCGCATTCATTTCAATGGGCAGGAGTGGTGGAGGAGCGGTATACACCGCTCCAAAGATGCCGCTTGCAGGACTTTTTTTTTAAACATCCTGCCAGCACATCACCTCAGTGTGAAAGCACTCGGGATATCACACTGAGACTGCAGGGGAGCCGTTTTACAGGCACTATTTTTAGCCCAAAAGCGCCTGAAAAACGCCCCAGTGTGAAAGGGGTTTAACTGTTAGATTTTATGAGATGAAGGGGAAAAAAAAAGAAAGAAAAAAAAATCGGCCTAATATATCGGCCCAAAAAAATCGGCATCTTATATCGGCCATCGGCCATCGGCCACCGGCCACCGCGATTTCTAGATATTGGCATCGGCCAGAGAAAAACCCATATCGGTCGACCTCTAGATGGTATAGATGTGCAACTCACTCTACTTCTCTATGGCCACCTTTTAAAAAGCAATTCTAATGCCGCTCACACACGAGCGGAAGTTTCCACAGAAGAAGTCAGACGGAAGCTTTTGATTGTATATTCCGATCGTGTGTATGCCCCATCGGACTTTTTTTTTTTTTTTGAAAATTCTGATTGTTCTATTTTGTTGATTGTTCTGATTGTTGAAATTGTTCTAAATATTTCCGACGGAACCAATTCCTATCGGGAAAACCGCTCGTCTGTATGCTGTTCCGACTGACCAAAAACAACGCATGCTCTGAAGCAAGTAAGAGACGGAAGCTATTGGCTACTGGCTATTGAACTTCTTTTTCTAGTCCCGTCGTACATGTTGTACGTCACCGCGTTCTTGGCGGTCAGACTTTGGTGTGTACGCAAGACCGTTTCAGTGGAATTCTGTCGGAAAAACCTTCAGAGTTCAGAGGTCATGTGTACGCGGCATTATCCTACCTAAATACTGCAAAAAGCAGCCAATATACGTCTGGGGGATATCAAGGCATATTGACCTTAAAGTGGTAGTAAACCGCTGGCTTTTTTCTTTAAAACCGGCAATGTCATAATGTGCTAGTATGCATGGCATACTAGCACAATATGTGAAACTTGCCTTAGAATGAAGCCTTCCAGCAGCACGCTGTCACCGCTTCCATCTTCACCCGGTCTTCCTTCCGGGTTCGCAGACACCAGTAACGTCACCAGCTACATCTACAGTAAATCTCTCCTAAACAGTGCATGTTTAGGTGCTATTTACAGTACCTATAGGTAAGCCTTATTATAGGCGCAGAAAAAATTGGGTTAGCGCTAATGGCTAAAAACACAAAGTCTTTAATTGTAAAGTCCATAATTATAAAGAGTCCAGGTATAAAGGGCAACACCAGCGACAGCTCCCCATAGATTGAAGCATATCTTTGTAAGAAGCAAAAGGAGGTGCCAGACTAAGTATAACAGGTAAAATACTGAGTTTTATTAGAAAGCGAAATGGCTACTTACATAAGTAGCAGACAGCTAAGTATGTTGTAACTAGTAGTATCTGGGCCAGGTGAGCATGTGCCAGGGTCATCTGCAAAGGTAAACCGCTCCTTAGCCTGGTGTGCCTATACCGGACCGAGAGCTGCCGGCCGAATGGAACTGCAACTCGGCCGGTAGCTCCCAGGACAGGTACACTATCATCTGGCCCAGACTCTACTAGTTACAAAATGATTACCTGTTTAGTAGCCATTTGGCATTATAATCAAACTCCGTTGTTTTTTACCTGCTACACTTAGTCTGGTGCCCCCTTTTGTTCCTTTCAATAAAGGCATATGGATATTGGTATTTTATAGAAGGGTATCTGTGTAATCCTCTGTAAAAACAGCACATTTCTACTTAATATATCAGATTATGTAGCCATCAGTCTTGCTTCCTTTAAGCAAAGTATGCCAAGTTAATAATAACCAATTCTGCTGTATAATGCTCAAAATATTTTCTGTTTAAGGACATATTGATGTTTCAATGTGTTCTGCTTCACTAACTTTCTAATGCATTCATATATCTCAACTAGGCTTCCATAAAGTAGCTTTTCCTAGTGTAGTATAAGTGTGAGTAATACCAGGCCTATGGAGGAATATTGATCTGTTCTAGGAAGCCTCCCATATTGCTTAGATATTTCTTTCAGGTGTTCATTATGAGCCATGCAGAAAGCAATGATGGTGTGTTGCAGCCTGCAACAGATGTATAGAACTTAGTACATCTTCACTTTTTTAATTACGATCCACTTTAATGCCAAGTTCTACGCTTTTTCCACTTAGCTGTAAAGAGGCATCTAGCAGCAATTTGTGGAAATGTCATAAATGTAAGATGCAAGCCCTGTCTACCATTCCTACTACTTTTTTTTCCAAAGCATTTCTTAACTCCTTACAGCCTGACTGAATTTTGAGCTTAAGGAAGAACTCCAGACAAAAAAGGAGGAACAGGAATAGTACATTAAAAGATAAAATAACAAAAAGGAACCCGTATAGAGGTACCGACTCTCCTTCCATCACCAAGGTTCGTGTCATACCTTGTAGATGCATCTATTCTAGAGGGTCAGTCTGTAGTAACTTGCCTTGTGTAGGGCTCCTACAGCTGCAAAGATCTTGCCACTAAACCCTCTGTTTGATACATTCCTCTATTTGGAGGTACCCTGAAGAGTTCCACCCCCCCATCTAAGTGTTTGTCTGAACTTTTCCCCTTTTCAGAAGAATTTGTGAACAGATGTCTTCACCATAGATATACCCACCTAGGAATACCACTAAATTGTTTGAGAGTGCTCACCTTCTGGGCTCCCACTCACAGGCAGCTGGAATCGTACCTTAAATCCCAGTTTGAATTAGTTTTTTGTTTTTTTTGCCCTCTTTCCCAATTTGGGAGTGACTTTAATTTGTCAGAATGGGTGAACGGGTAGATTCCTGTTTCCTGAAATGGATGAGCATTCTGGCTGTGTGCATGGAACACCGATACTAGCTCCATAGAATTTGTATCCCCTTTTGACTCCCATAGCCTATGAAGGGTGTGGTCTATTCAGCCCCGACCTTAAAACTGTGATCAGCAATGCCACAGGTGGCCAGGGTGTTTTTCTGCCTTATTGGGGGGGGTCTTCGGCTGCAGGTTCCTTGCTCCGGCTCGGCCCAAAGTGCTCACAACCAGAGCTGGACTAACCCCTCAATACAGCACTTTGCTTGAAGGTGCCCCTCACTTCTACAAGGGTTGAGTATGCTTCCAGGCAGATTCTTGAACAATTTGCTTCTCCACCTTAGCCACCACACTCCTTAGCCCACAGGCTATCTCCATGTCTTTTGGCACCTCCTTGAATGTTTTTTCACCATCTCTCTTGTGTTGCTGCACAAAACATTGCACCTTCTCCTGTTGCGTTGATTCCTCACTTCTGGGGCCTCTTGCCCATGTCTAGATATAGATTTTTACTCTGTCCAGACTCCGATTCGTTTCACAGAATGACCCTCTGCCCTTGAGGGTGGTACAGGGTATCCTGTCAGCGGGGTTGACCCGGATTTGTTCTGGCAGTCCCTTACCTAAACGAGGACTCTGCTTCCTGTCATGTTAATTGTAAATTACTCAGTAGATCTCCACTGAAGTGTCAGACCTGCAAGATTAGGCTGGATAGGGCCTCACTGATGCCTGTCAGCAGCTATCTCTCACCAGCGAGTGAGGCTGGGCTGCCTAAATCATTGTTGAAGAGGTCTACTATCTGTGTGTCATTGAACCTTCGACAACAGGCAGGGAATTCACCCGTTTTCCCCAGTAAGCAGTATGTGGGGCATTTGGGGAGCCCTATCTTAGTAAGGTCTGGGCCCGGAATGAGACATCAACATTGTCTCTATTGATTAGGTAGTCCCTGGGGTGACCCATCAGTCTCTTCCTGGTGGCAGGGTAGGCTCTTCTGCAGCTACCCTAAGACACCACCTGGTGTCTCCGTGCCTGGGGCTTCAGTCTGGCTCCCTGGAGCAGATGGTTTTTCTCTTTGTTAGGGGACCCTGTCCCTGAACCCGTTTACTAGATTAGCTTAGATTAGGTTAGGTTGGACATCACCTAGTTATTGCTGTGTCCTCTCCTCTGAAAAGGAGTGGGAATACTCCTCTGCGACAGGACAAGTTACCTGCCCTCTATGCTGGTTGATACCAAGAGTACCCTTGGCATCATGTCTCTGCTAAGGACAATGCATTGGAATCTCTCTCTCCTAATCTAGTAGTCTCCGCACCCATGTGAGAGTTCTGCGCATCTGGGTTCTTCTTAGTTTGGCAGAAACCATTGCTCATAAAATTTATTGCGCATAAAAGGTTATACTTACAAAAGTTAGTTAAAATCAGGCATTGAAACAATTGAAGAATGCAGCAAACACCATTAACAGCGTTTCCACGAGACCAGAGACGTCTTCGTTTGGCAGAAACCATTGCTCATTAAATTTGCACCCATTGGACTGTTAGCAGGCGAACACTCTTGGTTCTCGCTACATGTACTTGCAGCTCCAGATATGGTACTTCTGGGGGACTTTGTGGGACCTATTTGTGTGGTTGTATTCATGGCCCTATGTTCTGTACACACATTCTGGCAGATCCTGTGGAGTTCTTCTGGCACACCCAAGAGGCTCCTCCGGCTGCTAAGTTGACGTTTTTCCTTCTTCATCCTCCTTTGTTCCGTTTGCCAGTCTGGGATTGCAATGTATCTATTATCCCTGCCTACTTTTTGAATATGTTTGGATATCTCGTTTGCAAGTTTGGTTGTTTGCTAGGCAACCTCCTTCTTCAAAAATATATAATCTAAATATATAAACTCGCGCTGATGGTGTGAATAAAATGGGTGGTAAAAAAAATGATTGACGCTGCTATACACAAAGCGCTAGACACTTGAACATAGTGGTAAAATATATAAATACAGCGCTCACAAACAAAAACCCATAATAAGCGATAACAAAAAACATAAAGTCCATACAAAACTATGAAGGTGCTTCACAAATAGTGTGTAAAAATGCAGGGAATGCTTCACATCTTTAGTGCGGAAAGTGCAGAGAAGATGTTGCAGAAAAAATTTCAGGTGTACCTAGACACCCCCACATGTGTCCCCTCTCACTGAATCACAATGACACCCAGCTTTTCAGTCTGAGAGTCAGTAAAGGCTTGTAACGATATCCAAAGAATGTTACAGGATGGCAGGTTAACTGATGAGATGATAAACGATCCTTCGATGTTAATACTCAGCCAAACAAAAAACAGGTACCCAAAAAGGAAGAAAAAGGGGGGACCAATAGTGAAGTATGCTAAGATTGAAAATGTATTGCGCATAAAAGGTTATACTTAAAAAGTTAGTTAAAATCAGGCATTGAAACAATTGAAGGATGCAGCAAACACCATTAACAGCGTTTCCACGAGACCGGAGACTTCTTCGTTTGGCAGAAACCATTGCTCATTAAATTTGCACCCATTGGACTGGTAACTGGTTCTCGCTGCAGGTACTTGCAGCTCCAGATATGGTATTTCTGGAGGATTTTGTGGGACCTATTTGTGTGGTTGTATTCAAGTTTTTGTTCTGGCAGATCCTGCGGAGTTCCTCTGGCACACCCCAGAGGCTCCTCCGGCTGCCAAGTTGACGTTTTTCCTTCCTCATCCTCCTTTGTTCCGTTTGCCAGACTGGGGTTGCAATGTACCTTTTATCCCTGCCTACTTTTTGAATATATTTGGATATCTCGTTTGCAAGATTGGTTGTTTGCTAGGCAACCTCCTTCTTCGTATTGATAATTTCCCTCTCTGAGGGAAATTTTCAGTACTTGTTTGAGGATCCTTTGTGGACATGTTCTTCTAAGGGGTTTTTCCAGTGTTTGATCATACTATGTTTTAGGCCTGTGCTTCCTTAATCATGTCGTTTTTCTATTTGTTTTCTTAAGTTTTTGTTTCACAGCCTCTTGCTGGTTCAGCCTTAGTGTTTCTTGGAGTGGATTCATTCATTCCTCTCCATTGGTGATCTCTTGTATCCTGGTTATGTGTGTTGGGTTGATGCCCTGTGGCCTCTCCTGGGTGGTTGGCCTCCCCCCTTATCCTGTAGGGGGCTTTTATTTCAACTGATTAGATTTGTGTGTTGGTTCTTCAAGTGGTTTTTAGTTGTGGTCAAGCCCCACTCCCCCTTTATAAGGAACACTTTTACATGTCCTGACTGTCTGTCTGAATTCCTGTTTCCCTCATAGAGAATACATTTTTTTCTTTTCTTTTCCCTTACTGTAAGATCTTTTTCTTAGATTCCACTGGGGGGCACCGCTACCATCCCTGTGGTTTTCCTTTTGCTTTGAGTAATTCTATTCCACTAAACTGAGCCATGTTGGGTGTAGGAGGGTCACAATGTCCAAACCTCCTATAGGCGGCATTATAACTCAACTGTATCTAAATACTTGTCTTCCTTCTAGAAAAAAAAATATGTTTTTTTAGTGATTACATAGCTGCATTGATTGTGTCCTTTATATCTGCATTGAATTCAGCTTTAAGTTAGCTAGTAATGTGGTGAAAACAAAATGTGTGCTGTGTCTTATGCTGGGTTTGGACCTGTGTACGGCGTTAAGGCAACCCATACAATATGAATAGACTGCCGATGAACCTAATCATGGCCAAAACTGCTCCTGATACTTATTCGCAAAGTACAGCTAGGTCTAATTTTAATTGAACAACACCCCAGCGCACCAACACCGTCCTTATAGGTTATAATATCCTCGCCCTGGCTCCTCTGTCTCTTCCTTCCACAGAATGGTGGATATTCCTGTCCATCTTTCTTTCTCCGTAGACCACTCTGCTGAAAACTTGAATTTGCCGCATCCAGAGCATCATCTGCTGGCTTGAGGTGATCAGTCCAAGTATTACATATTAATACTTCTTATTTACCTCACTAATGTTTTTGTATTTAATACACAATATAGTCAAATTAAGTAAGGTTGTCTTTATTATTATGACCTACATGAAGATCAGATCACATTTTTCAGTCTTTCAGAGAAAAATGTTTCTATCATTGTATAAGAAAACACTAGGTTGGCAACTTACCAGCAAAATTTTAGAAACTGTAGCATAAGATTTTTGTGGATTGACCCTTTTGAACGTCTTACTTTTCTATTATTTGAACACATTGCAAGAGGAATGCGATTGCAAATAACTTATGTCTCTTCATCAGGCATCTTTAAATGTAAGTGATGCTCCACCAGCCATTTTAAATGAAGGATTTATCCAGGACGTTAAAGCCATCGGCATTCCATTTTCTCATGATGTTGAGGATCGAGTTTTCCGAGCTCATGGTAAGAGCAATTCTTGTCTGTGCTGTAAATCATATTTATCATGTAATTGGTGCCTTCCTTCAATTCGAGTCCTTATGATAATGCAGATTTATTTCTTTTAAGTGGGAATCCAGTATTTAACATGTTGTACCATGTTGTTTTTAGACAATACGAGGTAGTATAACTTGTTGTAATGGATATCATTTTAACTGAATCCGTCTCAAACTACCTGCATAACATTATGCAGAAAAATGCATAGGGAGAGTGCTTATTTAGGGTAACGGACTGAATACAATTAAAAACAATACTTTGCAGTTTTGTGAGGGACTGGCTAAATCTGTAGGTAAAATTGATATCTCAGTGTAGCATGAACTGTCATGTGCATGAGAGCGGTTTTAAAGTATGGAGGAATTTATTTTTTTTGCCATTTGTATCCCTTTTGGGTTATTTTTGCCCTTAATTGCCATTAAGACAGCCCATTTATTTTGAAAGCACCCTCAGTGCCCCTCAACGCACATAAAATTGCACTTGCACTATATTTGGCAGCGGAACACAACGCACAAAGCATTCACATCTGCATCTTGTAGTGTGCTATAATGCTGGTATGTTTGTTTTTACTGTATATGTGCATTAGGGTGAAACACGTAATGGAATGGCAGCACACCACTAATCGTATATAAACAGCCCAGTTGTAACATGTGTTATCTGAAATGCTAGTGTGTTTGCTGATTTACTACTCCTTCACAGAATGTATAACTGTACATCACATAGACCAACATTTTGTATTGTGTCGGTACCCAGTGGCAATTTCCTGACCACTGGGTGCAACCGTATTGTACACTGCAGCCGTACCGCCCACCGCATATATTCTGCGGTAGGACGACCAGGCTGCACATAATCACGTACCTGTATCCCATATTTTGTAGACGCAATGACTTTTGCGCAAACCAGTCAATATACCGTATATACTCGAGTATAAGTTGACCCGAATATAAGCCGAGGCACCTAATTTTACCACAAAAAACTGGGAAAACTTATTGACTCGAGTATAAGCCTAGGGTGAGAAATGCGCAGCTACTGTAAGTGGAAAAGAGGGTCAACAATGCCCATTTGCAGCATCACTGTGCCCATTTGCATGCCTCACTGTGTCCATTTGCAGCCATAGGTCCCCCGAACTTCAAACTCGGTAGTTAAGGGTTCCTAGCTGCAGCCAAAATTTGGGGTCTCTGGACCCAAAGGGTCTTGAAATGACATTGCTGCAGATGGACACAGTTGCCTGAATTTGGGGCCCCGTATCTCGGGGCCACTTGATGCTAGGAACCCCAAATTTGGTGTACAAAGCCAGTGGAACTAGCAGCACAATATATCCAAAACTGGGGTTCCTAGCACCAAGTGGCCCCGAGATACAGGGCCCCAAAATCAGTTCAGAAAATGTCAAGCACTTTTCTGCAGAAGAGAATGACATTTCCCGAGCTGAATTTTTAGGGCCCTGTATCTTGGGGCCACTTAGTGCTAGGAACACCAGCTTTAGATATGTTGTGCTACTAGTTCCACTGGGTTCACACACTAAATTTGGGGTTCCTAGCATCAAGTGGCCCCGAGATACAATGCCCCAAAGTCGGTTCAGAAAATGACATTTTTTTTGCTGCAGAAAAGTGCTTGACTCGAGTATAAGCCGAGGGGGCACTTTCAGCACAAAAAAATGCGCTGAAAAACTCTGCTTATACTCGAGTATATATGGTACGCTTATTGCGAAATTTTTTTTTTTTTTTTTTTACCAAAAATAGGTAGCCTAAACTGATGAAGAAATCCGAGGGTTTTTTTTGTTTGTTTTTTTTCGTTTTTTACATTATTTATTTTTTTTTTTAATTGGTAATGTTTTATAGAAAAAAGTAAAAAATATAATTTTTATTCAAAATTGTTTTTTTTTTTTTTGTTTATCGCGCAAAAAATTAAAACCGGAGAGGTGATCACATACCACCAAAAGAAAGCTCTATTTGTGGTAAAAAAGGACATCAATTTTATTTGGGTACAACGTCACATGGCCACACAGTTGTCATTTAAAGTGACGCAGTGGTTTGATCATGGAGGGGGTAAACCTTCCGGAGCTGAAGTGGTGTGTCTGCAAAATTTTATGCTTCTGCATAGATGCTTTCACTGCAGAGTGAACTTTATCTGTATGGTGGACTCAATTATCCATTTTGACCCGGCATGCTAAATGGTATATCATTTATCGTCCCTGCACACTAGGTGGCAAAAAAAATGCCAGAACTGCTGGCAGCAAAAACAGCATAAAAAAAGCACTCCTATCGAATGTATTGTATGTGCGTTTAGGCGAGTTTACGAGAGTTTGTGTCTATAAACGTTTCCCCCCAAAAACACTGGAAAAATTAACACTTCAAAACAAGGCACCTCAAGCATTTTTTCTTCCTAAAAGGTTCTCTCAAAAATGCACTTTGATGTGATGTGTTTTTTTATTTTCAGCCTGTATACACTTCTCTACAAATATGTCTGAAAAATGCTTAAATGTGCATGGACACAGAAGCTAACATCATGTTGCTTCTACCAGCTGGAAGAAAAAATGCCAAATGCCTGTACTTTTAATGCCCAGTGTGCATGAGGCCTTAAAGGGTTTCTAAAGGCAGAAGGTTTTTTTATCCTAATGCATTCTATGCATTAAGATAAAAAACCTTCTGTGTGCAGCAGCCCCCCTAATACTTACCTGAGCCCCATCTTGATCCAGCTATGTTGCCTGGGACTCTCCCTCCTGAAAGGCCATTGGCTCCCACTGCTGTCAATCAAAGTCGGTGAGCCAATGAGGGGAGAGAGGGGGCGGGGCCGAGCTGTGGCTCCATGTCTGAATGGACAAACAGAGCAGCAGCTCGGCTCGTGCCCCCATAACAAGCTGCTTGCTGTGGGGGCACTCGGCACGAGGGAGGGGCCAGGGCCAACGGCAAGGGACCCGCAAAGAGGAAAGTTTGGGCTGCTCTGTGCAACACCACTGCACAGAGCAGGTAAGTAGAACATGTTTTTTATTTTTAAACCAAAAAAAAGTGACTATAATATCACTAAACTTCAGATCACCGAAAATGAGCCTAAAAAAGTGGTTTGATTTGTATGGAAGCAAAATGAGGCGTAAGGATAAGACTTGCAGTGTTCCACTAAGTGACAATATATTAGAAAAGATCTGCAACACGAACATAAAATGTCTGTCCTCCATAGTACACAGTATACTTTTAGAAGCATTTTTCATTCGCGGGCTGGGTGTTAATAGTCCGGCATGATTACTTCTCTATTCTAATGTATGTATATAAATGTGTTCGTCTCTAGGTCATTGCCTGCACGAAATGTTTACACTCAGGGAAGGAATGTTTAAAAGAATTCCAGACATCATTGTGTGGCCACGTAAGTATGCGGGTCCTAATTTCTGATCACTTCAGTAGGGACCTACTCATTGACCTCTTGCTTATGTTACAAAACTGTATCAGATGCCTGCTTTGCGAGACTGTAATCCATTTTAAAATTTGAAAGGTCTGTCTACCCAGAACTGATGATTATGGCTTGGGTAGATTATCTGTTGGTCCGATATGTGTTATGGGGAAGGGTCTGTGCCTTATGTCTCAGATATTTTCATTGCTATACATATAATAAACATTTACTAACATAAAAAAACCCCATTGAACAGGAGCATTGTCCCTATCATAGTTATTTATAACCAAACATAATTTTATTGTGGGACTTTTTAGGTACCAAAAAATGCACAAATGAAGTAAAACAAACAGTTTGATTGCATAAAATCAGAATCCCATTATTTGTGATTTAATTTTTGCTTTCAAGTTGATACCCTGACATGGTTCACCTTCTATGGCTTCTTCAGGGAGATTTATTGACGTCATGAAGCATATACATTGATCCCGAATCTCATCAGGTGGTTTCAAAAGACCATGTACTATCTTGTGTAAAACCATTAATCAAAGTCGTAAACAATAACCAAAAAATGTCCAGCGCTCTGAATGACTCATAAGCAATTGCCAACAGTCCAATCATAAAGGTTAAGAGATTTAATAATTATGTATGATAAAAACAATATGATAAAAGCAATAATATTGCTTTTATCATATTGTTTTTATCATACATAATTATTAAATCTCTTAACCTTTATGATTGGACTGTTGGCAATTGCTTATGAGTCATTCAGAGCGCTGGACATTTTTTGGTTATTGTTTTAAATCTGTATCTATCAGTTACGGTTAGTCCAGCTGCACTAATTTCCCCTTCCCCTTTCCCCCTAATCCCTTTTTTTTCCCCCCCTCCCCTTGTCTAAGTCGTGTCCATCCACCCAGTACATGTTATGTGTCATATGGATGACTGACTATATGATATATGGTTTATATTTGTATTATTTGACCGTTTTTTACACACCTTGATTGAGGTCCCTGGGTTTACACACATTGGCGCTGGATTAGTATTGTGTTTAATCAAAGTCGTAAAGAAAACTCAATACAATGAGAAAAGGCACCTAAACGCTTAAGTAGTAGGTCTAAGCGGTATATCAGCACACCGCGGGAGAGCCACTGGAAGCTGCCCACCAAACTTTAAATTGAACGTTATTTAAAATGAAACATTATTTTAAATGAAATGTTATGAATTTTAAAAAAATGGTGGGCAGCTCCCAGCAAACTTTTTAAATTGGCTCTACTGCCGTGTACCGATATATACGGATTGGACCTACTACTCTGAAAATTCTGGGATTTTCTCACTGTATTGAGTTTTCTGTATGACTGATTACGGTAATGATTTTACACAAGATAGTAAATAGTCGTTTTGTAAACACCTGATGAGATTCAGGATGAATATATACGGTTCATGTAGTCAACACATCTACCTGAAGAAGCCATAGAAGGCGAAACCTACTTGAAAGCTAAAATTATTCACAAGGACTACCACAAAATTTTTTTAATGTGATTCCGATTTTATGTAATCAATAAATTGTTATCTTTTTAACTTTGTGCATTTTTTAGTACCTAAAAAGTCACATAACATTTCGGTTGTTTATAAATTGCTATACATGTGCCAGCAGGATTATAAATTAGAACAGAAATCGCACTTCAGATGCAACTTGGTTGTGGCGTGTAGCCTCCACCTATGTTTGCAAATATAGAAATCCCCCTTTTTTTTTTTTATGATTATACACCTCCCACACATTCACTTTCATATTTTTATGTAAATTGATCAGCTGTTTGCAGTTTTCTCTTTTTGCTCTTTAGGTACAGAGAGGCGCAGAGAGTAGCCATGGCGTCCTATCATATGCAGTCAGTGTTTGTGACCTTAGACAGCTGCAGGCACTGCGGCCTTCTGATTTATAAAAGCTGACAGTGCAGTCTCCCCCATCCGTGCTGTTTAGAGTGGGTGTAGGAATCTACCAATGAACAAGAGAAATCTAAGTGCATGGTTAGCTGCTGACCAAATAATGCTGGCATTTTGGCCAATTAAGCAGAAATTCTAACCATGGGTGGCCCTGTATGCACCACCCAGCTCGAGAAAAGTCAGTTTAAAAATTGATTGACCAAGGTGGGAAGTTATCAGCTGAACAGTAATTGCAACCTAGCAGATGTAGTCACTTTTTGTCAGACAGAGGAGAAAGAGTGGTCCCGAGTGGCACACATCTCACAATACCCTGCATGAATAGTAAGAGCAGCCTCAGCCCAGGCCACGCCATGCCACGCCACTGACATATTTCGCCTCACCCAAAGTGCTTAGGCAACCAGGTGAACTGCGTCGGAGACGACTTGGACAGAGTCTGGGTGGAGGCTGCTCTTGCCATTCACACAGAGTTTTGTGGGATGGGCAGCACTCGGGACCACTCTTGCTCTTCTGCCTGTATCTATCAAGCTGAGATGAGCTCTTTCCCTGCCTGCACTGTCAGCAGTTGTTGGTGGACGAGGACTAACAGGAGCTTCACCCCTCGCACTTTGTCAGGGCCACTGTATTCAGGCACCCCACGGCTGCTGAATACGATAGATGGCAGTGGAGATTGATTTCTCTCATTCAGCCCGCAGGCTAAACAAGAGAAATTGAACCCTGTATGGCTAGCCTTCTAGATGGGGATTAGGACCACACGTTCAGTGTGTTGTGTATGTGGTGTGAAGCTTCTATGTATGTTTGCAAGTTTATGCAACAAAGCCCACTGTTTTTGTTTTGATGGAAGCAGTTTTCATTTAGGTTCCTCTAAGGGTCCTTTCACACTGGGGCTGTTTGCAGGCGCTATTGCGCTAATAATAGCGCCTGCAAACCGACCCGAAAGTGCTGCTGCTTTGTCTCCAGTGTGAAAGCCCCGAGGGCTTTCACACTGGAGCGGTGCGCTAGCAGGACGGTAAAAAAAAGTCCTCCTAGCAGCATCTTCGGAGCGGTGAAGGAGCAGAGTGTATACATCGCTCCTTTACTGCTCCTGCCCATTGAAATCAATGGGACGGCGTGGCTATACTGCCGGCAAAGCGCCTCTGCAGAGGCGCTTTACGGTGGTTTTTAACCCTTTCTCGGCCGCTAGCGGGGGGTAAAACCGCCCCGCTAGCGGCCGAATACCGACGGTAAAGCGCTGCTTACAATAGCGGCGCTTTACCGCCGACGCCGCCCCCGCCTCAGTGTGAAAGGGCCCTAACTGTTCAGCTGGGGGAGTACGGTGGTGTCTGTGCAGACAGTACTATGAACTTTGCTGTATATTGGCTTGTATAAGAAGTATTTGCTTTTGCCTTAGTAATGTGACGCCCCACCCAAAAGGGGAAGTTCCGATTTAAGCACTCTTCCCCCCCCCATCCCCCTTCTATGCCACATTTGGCATTTCATTTTTTTTGAGAGGGGGGGGTGTTTAACCACTTCAATACTGGGCCTATTCTGGCACTTCTCTCCTACATGTAAAAATCATAATTTTTTGCTAGAAAATTGCTCAGAACCCCCAAACATTATATATGTTTTTTTTTTTAGCAGACAACCTAGGGAATAAAATGGCAGTCATTGCAACTTTTTATCTTGCACTGTATTTGCGCAATAATTTTTCAGATGCCTTTTTTTGGGGGGAAAAAAAAATGGTTTCATGAATTAAAAAATAACAAAACAGTAAAGTTAGCCAATTTTTTTTTCTATAATGTGAAAGATGTTGTTATGCCGAGTAAATGGATACCTAACATGTCATGCTTTAAAATTGCGCACACTCATGGAATGGCGCTAAACTTCGGTACTTAAAAATCTCCATAGGCGACGCTTAAAAATTTGAATTGTTACAGGTTACCAGTTGAGTTACAGAGGAGGTCTAGTGCTAGAATTGTTGCACACACTCTAACGCACGCGGCAATACCTCACATTGTAAACAGTGTTTACATATGTGGGCTGGACTTACATGTGCGTTCGCTTCTGAACGCGAGCTACCGGGGACAGGGGCGTTTTTAAATTTTTTTTTTAAAAAAATTTTATTTTTACTTATTTTTTTATTTTTACACTTTTTTTTTTTTAAATTTTTTTTTTTTTCACTTTTTTAAACATCCCTTATAATAGGAATCTATTGTGACAGGTCCTCTTTATGGAGAGATGCGGGGTCCACATTTCCCCACATTTCTCCTCCAGGCTGGAAAGCATGAGATCGAGAAAAAAATTCACCGATCTCATGCTGACAGCCGCGATCGCGGCTTTGCTTCCGGGAACCCGGGCGTGACGTCATAACATCGCGCCCGGGCCTCCGACGGTCATAGAGATGACTGGTGACCATCTGGTCAGCGGAAATCTCTATCGTTGTCATCCGGCGCCGGCCTATTCTTTCTCCGGGACCCCGATGGCACGGGAGAGCCCGGAGAAGCACCGGATGGCGGCGCGGAGGGGGGGGGGGAGCCAACTTCCGTCGCCTATAAGAATGATCAAGCGGCGGAACTGCAGCTATGACTGTTCTTATTGTGCAAAGAATCGCCGGCTGGAAAGAATGATATCTGAATGATGCCTGTAGCTGCAGGCATCATTCAGATATCCCCTCACAAAGTCAAGGACATCATATGACGTCCTAAGGTATTGAAGTGTTTAAGAGGGGGGTACTTAGTTTTGACAGGCACCTGCTCCAACTTCGGCTTGGTGATCCGAGCGGAAGTTCTCCTCTCCCCATCCCTCCCTGCAATCTTCTGGGACACGTCACAGGTCGCAGATGATTGTCTGACCATTGAGGAGGCGCAGCGTGACTTTTCCATGCGCAGTGCACACCCGGCTGTCAAGCTGCAAGCTGTCACAGTCGGGTGCCCACACTTGTAATGCCAGAGAGGGAGAGAAGTGAGGGTTCGGGCGGCCACATCACTGGACTGTGGGACAGGTCATTGTGTGTTTGTTACAAAGTCAGCAGCTACAAAAAAGTGTAGCTCCTGACATTTAATGAACATGAAACTGGCTGGAACTCAGCTTTAAATTTCCCAAATGAATAAGTGGCAATAAGCAATCCTGTTAATCCTCTTGAAAAGCAGATTTTTACTGTATGCAAGGTGCTTTGACTGCCCATGTGAAATGGACTGTTAGTTAGCCATGTTTCTCTAGCGATTAGGCAGCGCCAATTAGGCAGGATTGAGACTCAAAGTGGCAATTAACAGTGCAGATATACACAACAGTAATGGTTAAATATTATTAAACACGTCATTATCACTATTGCTATTTAATTGCATGTAGGTTAACTTTGCAAATAGCTCAAGGCCCACTTAGAATAGCCAAATTAGTCATTGTACATTAATTAAACCGAATAAAGATGGTTAAATATTAGCTGTTCTAATTGTATCGCTGTTTTATGCAATTACGCTTGAAACGACTAATTCCTTAAATCTAAATGAAACACTTGCAGGGAGGTTGTGTAGTACGGTGTATACTGGCTGTCTGGAATTTGATTCAGTTCAGCCTCTCTAGAACAGATCGCTAAAACCTGTCCGAATTTTTTTTATAACACTGGGGATGACGGCCTATTTATTTTCAATGGGCTGCCTAAAACCACATACCTTAAAGAATGCAAAGGAGTCCATTGCAGCACACTGCGTTCTAGTGTGAACAGGCTCAAAGTCAGCTGTGCTTCTTTTCCAACATGATGATCTCTCTGGTGGATGCTGAGTACTCCAGTACATACTTGATGTTGCTGGTTCTTTAACCCCCCCCCCCCCTCTTCTGCCCAATTTTCTGTCAATTGCAAGTCATGAAAAAAATCAGGTTTTTGTTTTTCATTTAAAATAGTACTTTGTGGGAAATTAACATTTATTTCACTACAGGAGCAAGTGCGGCATAAATCTTCCCCGTTGGCAGCTGATTGTCTTCATTAAATCACTTATTAGGCCCCATTCAAATGAACGCTGGCGCCCGTACTGCACGCAGGAGGCGTTTATTTTGGCGTCTGCATCTGCCACCAGCTGCATGCAAGAAGCCTATGAAGGGAGATGCAGACGCATCAGCTGCACAGACACAGCTGCATGTCAAAATCTGACAGCCTTGCAAGAGTTGCATGGCTCAGAATGCAGACAGAGTGCCAGTCTGAACAATTATTATTATTATACGGGATTTATATAGCGCCAACAGTTTGTGCAGAACTTTACAATATAAAGGGACACAATACAGCTTCAATACAAGACGGTTAGGAGGGCCCTGCTCCTGTGAGCTTACAATCTAATAGAGCGGGGCTGGTGAAAAAAAAGGTAGTAACTGAGAGGGATGAATTGATAAAAAAGAAGATTCAGTTGTTAGTTGAAAGCAGAATAGGCCTCCCTGAAGACATGAGTTTTCAGGGATCGCCTAAAAGTGGACATTGTAGTAGATAACCACACAGATTTGGGTAGTGAGTTCCAGAGGATGGGAGAGGCTCTAGGGAAGTCCTAGAGATGAGCATGGGAGGAGGTAAGGCAACTATAGAGCAGGAGATCTTGAGAGGAGCGGAGAGGAGGGCTTTTGTGATATTTAGGGACTGGTTTTGGTGAGATTGGTGATAAAGCTCGGGGCAGAGTTGTAAATGTCTTTGTATGTTATTAGTGTTTTTTAAATTTTATTCATTGGGCAATGGGAAGCCAGTGGAGGGATTGGTGGAGAGGGTTGGCGGAAACACTGAACGGTTGGTAAGGTGGATGAATCTGGCAGCAGCATTCATGATAGAATGAAGAGGGGATAGCTTGCGTAGAGGTAGGCCAATGAGGAGGGAGTTACAATAGTCAAGGTGAGAGATAACAAGGGAGTGAATAGGATGCTTAGTGGTTTCAACTGTTAAAAAGGAGCATATTTTGGAGATGTTACAGTGGTGAAATCTGCAAGATTGCCTTACTTCCAACATTTTTACTAATTAAAACAGCCATTCTAAACTTTTGAAGCCCAGAGGAGCCCTTGAAATATTTTCAGATCTCTGGGAACACCCGCTAAAAATAATTATACCTATGGCTCACAGTATATTAGCATGATCAGGAAGTTGTAGGAAGCTTTAAATAAAAGAAGAATGTGATATTCCAGGAGTATTTGACACCTATGGCAGATTATTATTAACAAACCCTCTAGAAATATTTTCAGTAATAATCTTGAGATGAATAATAACGCAAAAGAAACGGACAGTAAGAATTGTGGTGTCCCCTATTTTTGGTGGTCATCGTTTAAGGAACCTCCAGCAAACTCAGGAGGAACCCTGGTTGGTAAAGGTTGAATTAAGAGAAAGTTGACTTGGCATCTGCCTTTATCCCTTTACATTTTTTTTTTTTTCTGCAGACTAAGAATGCCTTAGAAATACAAATTCTTAAGGCTCATAAGGGAGACGCCCACTGTGGAATATTATCCTTCCATTGAAATGGTTTTTCATTATGTAACAAAGTAAAGCATTGCTTTAATTTAAAACAGGATACCCGTTACAATAAAGGTCGTGATCCCAAGAAAATTGGGACGGAAGACCAATAGGGGGCATGGAGTGCTTTCAGATTGATTTCAGTTGTGCAGTTAGTGGAGAACAACCCTACAATGTATTTCATTTTGTGTAGAAGTCAAGCTAATTTATGGCACGTGAATTTGATAAACTAGAACTGCTAGGCTCAGAAATATGTTTTCGTTTTGTACCGTACCTGGTAATACAGGCTCAATTTAATAACAACGCATTAAAGGAGTGGTAATGTTTAAAGCTTAGTAGTCTATATAATCCACCATATTTCACATCACCAAATTTGTTAAAGCAGCACTTTTTTTATTTTTTTTTTCTGGTTGCCATGGGCTATTACTCTTTACCACTTTGGTAAAGAGTAATAGCCGGCAAGCTAACAAGCTGGCAGATGACATCTGTTAGGTTTTTTCCTCAACCATGCACCCCTACAATTTCATACCTTCCAACACAAAGTATGTAGGCAAGGGTCTTACCTGTAGCTACGTAAACCATGAAGAATTAATATGCAGATAATTATTAGTTAAATTACCAGAATTTTTTTCACCACTGCTTTTCCAATGCAGGCTTTTAAAAATAACAAATGCAGTGATTTATAGTTTGAATGTAAGGTTTATTGTGGTATATATCTGTAAGAAAGTCTTGTATTTTTCACTTGTGCAGAATGTCATGAAGATGTAGTACGGATTGTGGACTTGGCCTGCAAACATAACGTCTGCGTTATTCCATTTGGAGGTAAGTTTGTGGACTGTGTTGGTTATAATTTTTTTTTTTTAGTCTTTCTTCCCCTTTAGTATAATGTTTAGGGCAGTAACATGGATTTGTGTGTACCACCCGTCATCTAAGGGCTCATTTACACTTGCTTCGACTTAAAGCGCTTCAACGTGCTTTTTTGAGGCTCTAATGAAGCTTGGCAAATGCCCTGTGTGTGTGTTAATTTTCTAATTGTTTTAAAAGGGCCCAGTAGAACCCGGGTCTTAGTAGTATCCCTGTTCAGCAGATCCCCAGCTTATTAGTACCCCCAGCTCTGCGGATGCCCCGGTCAGTTGTAACCCCCAGCTCTGCTGATGCCCCAGTCAGTTGTAACCCCCAGCTCTGCTGATGCCTCGGTCAGTCGTAACCCCCAGCTCTGCTGATGCCCCGGTCAGTCGTAACCCCCAGCTCTGCTGATGCCCCGGTGAGTCGTAACCCCCAGCTCTGCTGATGCCCCGGTCAGTCGTAACCCCCAGCTCTGCTGATGCCCCGGTCAGTCGTAACCCCCAGCTCTGCTGATGCCCCGGTCAGTCGTAACCCCCAGCTCTGCTGATGCCCCGGTGAGTCGTAACCCCCAGCTCTGCTGATGCCCCGGTGAGTCGTAACCCCCAGCTCTGCTGATGCCCCGGTCAATTGTATCCCCCAGCTCTGCTGGTACCCCAGTCAGTTCCAACCCCCAGCTCTGCTGATGCCTCGGTCAGTCGTAACCCCCAGCTCTGCTGATGCCCCGGTCAGTCGTAACCCCCAGCTCTGCTGATGCCCCGGTCAAATGCCCTGTGTGTGTGTTAATTTTCTAATTGTTTTAAAAGGGCCCAGTAGAACCCGGGTCTTAGTAGTATTCCTGTTCAGCAGATCCCCAGCTTATTAGTACCCCCTGCTCTGCGGATGCCCCGGTCAGTTGTAACCCCCAGCTCTGCTGATGCCCCGGTCAGTTGTAACCCCCAGCTCTGCTGATGCCTCGGTCAGTCGTAACCCCCAGCTCTGCTGATGCCCTGGTGAGTCGTAACCCCCAGCTCTGCTGATGCCCCGGTGAGTCGTAACCCCCAGCTCTGCTGATGCCCCGGTGAGTCGTAACCCCCAGCTCTGCTGATGCCCCGGTGAGTCGTAACCCCCAGCTCTGCTGATGCCCCGGTGAGTCGTAACCCCCAGCTCTGCTGATGCCCCGGTGAGTCGTAACCCCCAGCTCTGCTGATGCCCCGGTGAGTCGTAACCCCCAGCTCTGCTGATGCCCCGGTGAGTCGTAACCCCCAGCTCTGCTGATGCCCCGGTGAGTCGTAACCCCCAGCTCTGCTGATGCCCCGGCTAGTCGTAACCCCCAGCTCTGCTGATGCCCCGGCCAGTCGTAACCCCCAGCTCTGCTGATGCCCCGGCCAGTCGTAACCCCCAGCTCTGCTGATGCCCCGGCCAGTCGTAACCCCCAGCTCTGCTGATGCCCCGGCCAGTCGTAACCCCCAGCTCTGCTGATGCCCCGGCCAGTCGTAACCCCCAGCTCTGCTGATGCCCCGGCCAGTCGTAACCCCCAGCTCTGCTGATGCCCCGGCCAGTCGTAACCCCCAGCTCTGCTGATGCCCCGGCCAGTCGTAACCCCCAGCTCTGCTGATGCCCCGGCCAGTCGTAACCCCCAGCTCTGCTGATGCCCCGGTCAGTCGTAACCCCCAGCTCTGCTGATGACCCGGTCAGTTCCAACCCCTAGCTCTGCTGATCCTCTGGTTTGCTGATCCATCTCTCTCTGGTCCCTGCACACCTCCCACTATATTACTTGCCAAATTGCTCCCATGCTGTGTGACATCTGCTACATTCTTTTGTTCCAATCCCCCAGCTGATCTCTGCTGCTCAGTCCTCTCTCTCCGGTCCCTGCTCACCTTCCGCTGTAGCGTTCCCATGTTGCACACCACATGTGCCGTCTGCTAATTGCTCTGCTCTGGTCCAGACCCTACTAACCTTCCTGCTGCTCCATGCTGCACACCAGATTTGACATCTGCACCAGACACTTCTAGTATATATTCACATGAGCTGAAAGTGACTGCTGATGTCTTTTCTGGTTCGCTTGTTGATTTCCCAGTGCATCCTGGGATATCTCATACCTGGAATACCTCCAAAGCAAAGCTAACTGAATCTAAGCCTCTCAAAAGCTGCAGGTGCTGTTAGTGAGCTTTTTAATAGATTTCTATGGAGGCAAACACAATGCATAAATAGGACTGTAAACTTCCCATTTTATTTAGTGAGGGGTGCTTTGATTGGCATTCTGAGTGCTTTAAAAAATGCCAATGCCAAATGGACTGAATACTTGACTTCATGGCTTGAAGCGTCAGTGATTTATTCAGCATTTATTTAAATGATCTGTGTGCGCTTTCAGTTTGGCTGTAATACACCCTGCCGTGGCTACTTCTAGATATTCTAGCTTATAGATTGCAGCTCAACAGAACATATTGCAGGTGGATGGTGGGCTGCAGAGCGAGAGCCTGTGTTCATGGCATGGTTTGGCATAGACTCGTTGACTTCTGTGAAGGCTGAGTGTTGATGACCGCTTTATAGCAAGATATGGCTAATAAGGCTTTATTTCCCTTATTGTGTATAGCAAGTTCCTCAAAAATTATATTCAAAGGAAGAAGAGAAATGCATAACAGAAAACATTGAAAAGGATTAATGCAAATGTATTCGGTCTCATAAATGTCACCGGATGCAGATATTAAATATTTGTGACCCAACCTCAAACCTGAGCCTATAAAATCGAAACATGTAAAGCATCTGCTATAGAAATGGCTTTTTTCAACCGCTATAGAGATTACCCTCAGAGTAGACTTTATACTGCTTAGTGTGCAGGAATACAGAAAAGACATGAGGTTCAGCAATGATTAAATGACAGGTGTTACATTGGTGTATTAGAAGCTTATTTGGTCTCCAGGTGCCCCTAGTATGAGACCCCTAGTCCTTTCATGTCCACATCTGGCTCTGAATCGATACATCCTGTTGTGTCATCTATCCTGGTTATCAGTGTCCTCATTTCAGTAAAATGGATTTGTTGTGATATATGAACATTTGCTTTGTAATGCAGGTGGAACAAGTGTATCTAATGCGTTGGAGTGTCCTGAAGATGAGAAAAGAACCATCGTCTCATTAGATACTTCACAGATGGTAAGTTGAATAGAACTCTGGATCTCTTGTAGAGGTCAACCGATATGGGTTTTTCTCTGGCCGATGCCGATATTTAGAAATCGCGGTGGCCGATGGCTGATTATATGATGCCGATTTTTTTGGGCCGATATATTAGGCCGATTTTTTTTTTTTTTTTTTTTTTTTACATTCATCTCATAAAATCTAACAGTTAGACCCCTTTCACACTGGGGCGCTTTTGGGCTAAAAATAGCGCCTGTAAAGTGCTTGTAAAATGGCTCCCCTGCAGTCTGTGTGAAAGCCCGAGGGCTGTCACACTGAGGCGATGCGCTGGCAGGATGTTAAAAAAAAGTCCTGCAAGCAGCATCTTTGGAGCTGTGTATACCGCTCCTCCACCACTCCTGCCCATTGAAATTAATGCGCACCGCTGCCGAAGCGCCTGCAAAGCGTTTCGGCAGCAGCGCTTCAGGGACGCATTTAACCCCTTCCTCGGCCGCTAGCTGGGTTATAAGCGCCCCGCTAGCAGCCGAATAGCGCTGCTAAAATGACGGTAAAGCGCCACTAAAACTAACAGCGTTTTACCGTCAACGCATGCCCGCTCCAGTGTGCAGGCAACCTTAAGTAATAAGTGTTACAAAAAATTTTTTACATTTAAACATTTATTAAAAAAAAAAATCTCCAATCAGTTCACTTGTATGTAGAATTTAGATTAAAAAAATATAACTATATCTTAAATATTAAATACACAAAAACAGGTAATCAAAACTTTTGGACGAAAAAAATGAGCTAACTTTACTGCTTATTTTTTTTTTATTTCATTAGTGTATTTTTAAAAAAAAAATTGCGTTTGAAAGACCGCTGCGCAAATACCGTGTGACATAAAATATTGCAACAACCGCTATTTTATTCCCTAGGGTCTCTGCTAAAAAATATATATATATATATATATATATATATATATATATATATATATATATATATATATATATATATATATATATATATATAATGTTTGGGGGTTCTAAGTGATTTTCTAGCAGAAAATACAGGATTTTTACTTGTAAGCAACAAGTGTCAGAAAAGATTTAGTCTTTAAATGGTTAAACTGAGAACTCCTCCACAGGAGTTCAGCTCATTGATAAAAGAACCTGAAGAGATGCAATGTTATTCTTATCAGACTTGGCAGGCTGCCCAGAGGAGGAGAGAAGAAAACTTCAGGCAACTTGCATTGACTTCCAGAAGTCATTTGCAAGTCCCCCTGAAGTTATAATCGGCTTTTTTTATCAGCACAATCGGCAGATGCTGATTAATTAACAAAAGCCAAATATCAGCTGGTCCACCTCTAATCTCTTGTTAGTAAATGTATCACTTATTATGGTAAGTTTTTAGGAGATAATTAAAAGGGGTATAAATACACATTTTTTTCATCTTTGCTATTTTCATGTAAATTTTATGCCAAACACATTTTTTGTCTGATGGCCATGCTTTTTATGTGATTACTAACTGCTGGATTTGCAGTGTTCTTATTTTTCACCGATGAATGACTGACTGTTTTTAGTTAATTGTTCTGAAGGCATATTTATACAAAGTAATTGTATTTTTAAATGGGTGTCTCTTCTGTGAACAACATTTGAAGAGAGCTCAAAAGATTTGCAAAGCCTTGGGCACTGTGCTAATATGTTTACAAAAGGCTAGATATACTATAGATCTTGAAAATGGGGAAAGCGAGACACCTGCCAATCATTTAAAGTGTGTGTAAAACCTAAATTAACTTTTTCTTATTTGCTCCTTTTTTGGTCCGTTTTTAAATATACAAAGTGATTTGTTATATTTGATTAACCAGTGCAAAAAATACCCGTTGATTCTGCCAACTATCTTGAGAGCCAATTATTTCCTGTGCTCTTTGCCTGTCCTGCACTATTATCTGTTAGCATTGTCCCCATTTCTTTTTGTCAAATAAAATACCTCCTCCCTATGTTAGGACTACAGACTACACCTCTTCTTCTACCCTACTTCATAACACTTCTGTCTTAAGCCAGTTTTTTTTTTGTGCAACAAAAATACTGATGGCTCTGGTCGGGAGCCGCTGTACTAACCATGGGAGGTTAGTCCAGCGATCTCCCCTGCTGAGCTGTTTTGTTCTGACAGGGGGTCGGCCCAAACCCCCCCCCCCCCGCCAGAACACTCCGACTAGCGCTCTCTGCCATTGAATGAGAGCGCTGATCGGAAGTCAGTCGACTGCTGGTTTTCCCACATGTGCGTCCGACAGAGGCCAGCTAAACAGCCTGCTTCTGTCAGACAGACCGACATACACACGGGCAGAATGACGGCCGGTATTTTGTGTACCGGCAAATGTCTCCCGACATTCTGCCCGTGTGTACGGGCCTTTAGGGGGATGTTGCTGCTCCTCCATAGATGCAATACAAGGAGTCAGGATTGTCACACTAGAACAGGAATTGGAATTGGTAACTGGCAGGATCACCAGATGAAAATAAAGGAAAAAGGCTTAAAGGATAAGTTCACCTAAATGTGCATTCATTAATTTTTTATTAGGAGCCTTTAAAGTATTGCACCAGTGATCAGCACACATAGTCGTGTGGTGGAACCGATCCCTCCATGTAGCTGCTGAATGCTGGAGCGGAATGTAGAACATCCGATGCCCTCCTTTTCCTTCCTGCAGCTGCTGAATGCCTGCTTCTCCCCCTCCCCCTCTCCCTCCCACAGACATTTAGCAGCTGCAGGAAGGAAATGGAGGGCATCGGTTGCTCTACATGCCGCTCCCACCACCTCTCTGTCCTGCCACCCCGGGCCCCTGTGTGCTTCCCTGGGGCCTCCACCTCCAGATTCCCTCAGTCCTCCAGAGGTAAGACAAAGACAAGCCTGTCAGCTCCTTTTCTCTCAAGGATCGGCTCCTCCACCTCCACATTCCCTCAGGTCCTCCTCAGTCCTCCTCAGTCAAGATCATGTATTAACATGTAGAAAAAATAGAAGGGGAGGCTCTCCATAGTGTAAAACAGTTTATTTATAACAAGCCCACAGAGATTCCCCCTTAAGCAATTGCGCTTACATAATAGAAGTAAAAAATCAGCTTTGACTTGTACAGCATCAGCTCACCGCTGGTCGGAACTGAGAACGCCCACCTCGATCAGTCCCGGGATGACGCTGCTTGTCTCTAGCTGGTAGGTCACGTGGTCACACTCTGACGCGTTTCGGGATTCCGTATTCAGAGGAGCCGATCCTTGAGAGAAAAGGAGCTGACAGGCTTGTCTTTGTCTTACCTCTGGTAAGCTCACATCCATAAGGGTTTTTCACGCGGTGATGTGGTGATAGTCTAGTTGCTGCACTCCAGAAGAAATATATTTTCTAATTATGATCACTGTTCTCTTCATGCAATGAACTATTCATGTTACCTTTGAGTCTATGCAGCTGACATAATCAGTGTGTTTTACACTGCTCTGTGTTTTTTATGAACTATCTATTGGGGACTGTGGGTTCTCATACATGGCATTGGACATTTTATATATATTTATTTATATATAGATATATAGATATATAGATATATAGATATATAGATATATAGATATATAGATATAGATATATAGATATAGATATATATATAGATATATATATATATATATATATATATATATATATATATATATATATATATATATATATATATATATATATATATATATATATATATATATATATATATATATAGATATATATATATATATATATAGATATATATATATATAGATATATATATAGATATATATAGATATATATATATAATCACCTATAGATATATATTACACACATAGAGATATATATATAATCTATATCTATGGGTGTAATATATATCTATGGGTGTAATATATATATATATATATATATATATATATATATATATATATATATATATCTATAGGTGTAACATATATATCTATAGATAGATATTACACGTATAGATATATATGTATATATCTATAGGTGTAATATATATATAGGTGTAATATATATCTATAGGTCTATTATATATCACCTATAGATAGATATTACACCTATAGATATATTACACCTATAGATATACATCACCTATAGATATATATCTATAGGTGTAATAGATATCTATCGGTGTAATAGATATCTATCGGTGTAATATCTATCTATCTATCTATAGGTGTTCTATAGATAGATATTACACCTATAGATATATACAGATATATATATAGGTGTAATATATATCTAGATATATTACACCTATAGATAGACATGAGGTAGATGTTCATAAAACATATGAAAATTATATCTTATATATATATATATATATATATATATATATATATATATATATATATATATATATATATATATATATATATATATATATATATATATATATTAGATATAATTTTCATATGTTTTATGAACATCTACCTCATGTCTATCTATAGGTGTAATATATCTATAGGTGTATTATATTTAGATATATATTACACCTATATATATATATATCTGTATATATCTATAGGTGTAATATCTATCTATAGAACACCTATAGATAGATAGATAGATATTACACCGATAGATAGATATTACACCGATAGATATCTATTACACCGATAGATATCTATTACACCTATAGATATATATCTATAGGTGATGTATATCTATAGGTGTAATATATCTATATATATATATAGATATATTAGATATAATTTTCATATGTTTTATGAACATCTACCTCATGTCTATCTATAGGTGTAATATATCTATAGGTGTATTATATTTAGATATATATTACACCTATAGATATATCTGTATATATCTATAGGTGTAATATCTATCTATAGAACACCGATAGATAGATATCTATTACACCGATAGATATCTATTACACCTATAGATATATATCTATAGGTGATGTATATCTATAGGTGTAATATATCTATAGGTGTAATATCTATCTATAGGTGATATATAATAGACCTATAGATATATATTACACCTATATATCTATATCTATAGATGTAATATATTTAGATATATAAATATATATCTATAGGTGTAATATATATCTAAATATATTACACCTATAGATTTAGATATAATTTTCATATGTTTTATGAACATCTACCTCATGTCTATCTATAGGTGTAATATATCTATAGGTGTAATATATTTAGATATATATTACACCTATAGATATATACAGATATATATAGATAGATATCTATAGAACACCTATAGATAGATATTACACCAATATCTATCTATAGGTGTAATATATATCTATCTATAGGTGTTCTATAGATATTACACCTATAGATATATTACACCTATAGATATATACAGATATATAGATATATCTATAGGTGTAATATCTATAGAACACCTATAGATAGATGGATATATATTACACCTATAGATATATACAAATATATAGATATATCTAAATATATTACACCTATAGATATCGATATATTACACCTATAGATATAATTTTCATATGTTTTATGAACATCTACCTCATGTCTATGCTCACCTTCTTGTGAGTTTATATATTACACGGTTAAAGCTCAGTATTAGCGCTGTTAATACTTCCTTCTTATAAGAGAGTATATTGTGCTGTATCATAGTAGTCAGTGATTGTTTTTTTTTTTTTGTACATTTTGCTTCAGTTTATGAATGAATGGGAAGCTCTGTACAGAGCTATTTCTATTCATTTAGTCTTTGCAGCTGGGGCTGCAGAGAAACTGACTGATGAATCTATCCTTAGTACCTTTCTCTGTCTCAAAAGTGAGACATCAGGGATCTGTTTAGACCCCTGATGTTTCACCAAAGCTACCCAACAGAGGTCCTAAAAAATATATGTAAAAAATATAATTGTAAAAAAAACAAAATGTTAAAAAAAAAAATTACAAAAATGAAAACCATAAAAAAACTGACACCAGTGGTGGAACTACCATGGTCGCACTTGTGACTGGGCTCTGTCGTTCCGCCACCGTGGGGGGACCCCAAGACAGCAGGAAGGTGGCCACTGCAGAACTGTAATAAAGGGTCCCACGATGGGAGTAAAAACCCCTCGGGATCAGTGGGAAGGTGGCCTTTTATGGTTTCTAGCACCGAGGCCCCTGAGACTCTAGTTGCACCTCTGGTTAAAGGAGTATATTCCAATGAAGTATGAATTTTGCTGACTCCGACAAAGGGAAGTAGTCCTAATTTAAAGTCAGATTTCAGTTCAAAAAGACAAAGTGTAACTCTTGTGTTGCTATGTAACAACCCCTATTTTCTATTCAAGATCTTGCAGCAAAAGGGGTAACATGAGCCACCTGTTGCTCAGGGTTGTTTTTTTATTATTATTTATTTTTTATAGTTTTCTAGCCCCTATATTTAGAATAGAGTGGATACAGATGATAGTTAACATTCCTCAGGTGATATAGGCCATGTCAGCAAGTTCATCTCTCTTGTACATGCAGGAGATGGCATAGACCAGAAGAAGCTCAATAAACAGTATAAAATTGATATAGAAAGGTTTTGAGCATGTTATGGTGTTTTTTAAAGGTAAATTCCAGCTTTTTGGCCGCCACATCAAGGTCCTGGCATTCCTAGCTCAGCACATGTGATTAATCTACTTCATAAGACTCCTGCTCCGGAGTATAAACAGATATGATTTGTCTTTATAGCTTAGCTTTACTTGGCTAGTAGTAGTTTGTCACATTCAACAGGACTTGTTCTGTTGAACTTATTTCATAGCTTCTCCAAGCCACTTCAGTTCAGTGAGTGTTGGGAAGATAACCCAGCAGTTCTATCCACACAGGTAGTACTGGGGAGACCAGACTCTCTCGCTAGGACACAGCCATCATGTTAGGATTAAAGGGCTACACTTCTGTCAGGTGTTTAACTCTGGCTGTGACCCATTAGACATCCTTTAAAACAGGGGTGTCCAAACCTGGGCCACATTAGAGGAAGAGGAATTGTTTTGGGCCACACATAAAATACACGAACAAGGATAGCTGATGAGCAGAAAAAGTCAGGCAGATCACAAGTTAACAATCGCTGATAAAGATAATGTGCCTCTCTGAGTAATAAAACTTCATTTAAAAAAAAAAAAATGTATTATAAAAGTAGACGAGAGTAACACAAAACTAGTGCGATATTTGACACAGTTTTTGATCAACTAACGCATCAATATCTGGTTTGATGGATGTATTCCTAATGTTCAAGGTGCTCATTGGGTATTGTTTCTAATTTTGCCCTTTGTTGAAAATATTTGCTCACAGATATAGATACTGCTGTAAACTGATGACATAAATAAGGTGTGATTGTGAAGAGTGGGATATTTGTAGGGCCGCAGGTAGGACACCCCTGCCTTAAAGACCAAGTTCAACTTTAGGATCATGTTACATGTTCTACTTGTATTTGGGGTGTAACATGTTTCTAAGCACTTCCCTTACCCCACCGATCACAA
The DNA here is from genome assembly GCA_037952925.1 of Lithobates clamitans. Lineage (NCBI taxonomy): Eukaryota > Metazoa > Chordata > Amphibia > Anura > Ranidae > Lithobates > Lithobates clamitans. The sequence goes on from JBBGZY010000014.1 coordinate 7,745,461, forward strand.
GTGCAGGCTTCTGTTGAAGAAAAAAACGTGCATGTATTTATTTTTAACGGTGAACCTAGCCTATAATTTTTTTTATCCCAGTCACTGTGGTCTCCAAAACAGGAAGCGAGGGAAACTTTCCCAGTGGGGATTCAGACAACAGCTAAAACCCAATAGGTGTTCTAACCCTTCCCCAGCCTCCCCCAAAATGTCTGGGCTACAGTTCCACATTAATCCAGAAAGCATGCCAGATATTCTTTCACCAGGGTACAAGACAGAACTTTATAGAAATGTTAGACTTTTTATATTAGCGGTACCCTAAATGTTCTTTTTTTCTTTTTATCTCTACAGAGCAGAATCCTATGGATAGATGAGAAGAACTTGACTGCTCATGTGGAGTCTGGTATCACAGGGCAGGATTTGGAAAGACTGGTATGTGAATTCAAGTTGATATCCTTGATTGTATATAAATTCTGGAAAATATCTGGTCACTCATTTCGCAATGAGGCCCCATTCACACATAGTGATTTTAAATTGTGGGCAGAATTGGCACGATTCTGTCTGTCAACATGTGGGTTGTGAAAATTAGCCAGATGACTTGTGTTCAAAAGATAACCCATAGGAAAGCTGGAGGTGTGGAAATGGTGAACATTAAGGACTAATACCTGGTGGTACAACTTGATTACCTTTTTAAACATTGGTTCAAACCCTCAAGACACCTTCTGGCTTGACATAGAATCAACCTTGGCACCTGCTCTGAGCTTATACACCCTACTGTTATCTGACCTATGGAAACCACACTCCTCGAAGGGATTATGATTGCCAACCCAAGCTTCCCAGCAGGCGTAGAGAGCTCTCAATACCTCCTTGGTATGCAATCAATCCAACCAAGAGGCGAGTTTGCTCATCCATTTTTTTTTTTTTGGGAGTTCTTGTCCTCCACATCTTGATCAGCCAGCTGCCCCAGCATGACATTGTGTCTGTTAACAATCTACTTTATGAACGTAAACCTAAAAGCATGGGCAAATTGGAGGAATTTAAAAATCTGAAAGAGCTTTATTTCATACTTTTAAGTGTTCTCCACTTTAACTCTTTTCACCCTCATTAACCACGCATCCCAAGGTGTGGAAATGTCATACTTCACTTACGCCCCCTAGCAAGGATATTTTGTTATTCTACAATTTGTTTCAAGATAAATTAACATTCACCAAATCAAAGGCCATGCTGTGTTGGGAGACTGGTCTGAACTGCCATTATTCTACCCCACAATGGCTTAAAGCCTTTACTTTTATTTACAACGCAATGCACAGAACGGACCACTGGGAATTGATACAGAGAATAACCTCTCATTGGTACTATACCCCAAATCGTTTGGCGAGGTTTTTCTCCACCATGTCCCTTCTATGTTGGCAGTAATGCAGGCAGGTGGACACCCTAATTCACATTCTGTAAGCATGTAAATGTTTTGACTAGTTTTTGGTGAAAATGTTTCTGAAAAATCTTAGATCTCATGAGCGTTCTGCTGCCCACTAACCCTGCATTGGCAATATTGGACCTGGGGATCAAAAGCTACCAAACTATATATACCATGATTTGATTACCCATATTTTACTGGCAGCCAGAACTGTTATAGTTGTCATTGGAAAACCCAAATGGCGCTTAACCCGTCCGAAGTCCTTTCCTTAGTGAGAACTAACCTTGCATAAGAAAAAGCTCTATCCCCGAGCCCTCAAATCCTATGTCACCTTCCTTTATGTATGGAAACCCTGGGTTGAATGGTGTAATAACGATACTGATTCAAAGTGACTATTCTTGGAATTTTACTGTACTGCCATACCTCTACTACACTGCTGTAAATTTTTGGCTGTAGATTTTTTTTGTTCAGTTTTTTTTTTTTTTTCTCTCCTTTTTGCTTGTTTGTTTCCTTTGTATTGCCCTTGTACTATGTTTGTACTAATGTACTGAAAACTTTTTTTTTTTTTTTTTTTTTTTTTGCCATCTGGGTTTCTTTGGGTAGATTTACCCTCACTTCTTGTCCCATAGCCAAGACAGGAAGTGAGAGCAAATCCCTGCAAATTAAGGGAAGACTTTGCGGCCCCCCAGGTCATCAGAACTAGTGTCCCCTTTGGCAGATTTCCCATCTATTACTTTTCTAGGGGCCGACCCAAAATTTGGGATTTTTTCGTTTTACTTTCAATGGTAATGGCAAAAAGGACGAATGGAAAGGGTGAATCTCCCTAATGGGGATCCAGACAGCAATAAAAACCTGATAAGTGTTCTAATTCATCTCCACTCTATCCAAAACTAAAAAGAAAAAGTTTTGCCTTTTAGTTATACTTTATTTTAATAATTTTATGAAAGAAAAAAAGATAACCCATTGCTTGCCAGCGGGGGACTGAACCGTCATAACTTTCTTTGTTAACAAGCTTGTTCATTCAGTTTCTATTAATCTGAATATGATTTTTTTCATCCCCTTGTGCTAATTTTGGCCACATGCCAAGCTTATACCAAACATCCTAGTTTATAGTATTTATACTATATATGCCAGTTTATACCATATACACACACACACACACCCACTGGCCACTTTATTAGGTACACCTTGCTAGTACCAGGTTGGACCCCCTTTTCCCTGCCTTAATTCTTCACGGCATAGATTCAAGAAGGTGTTGGAAACATTCCTCAGATATTTTGGTCCATATTGACATGAAAGGCATCACGCAGTTGCTGCAGATTTGTCGGCTGCACATCCATGACGCAAATCTGCCGTTCCACCACATCCTAAAGGTGCTCTATTGGATTGAGATCTGGTGAATGTGGATGCCATTGGAGCACAGTGAACTCATTGTCATGTTCAAGAAACCAATTTGAGATGATTTGAGCTTTGTGACATGGTGCATTATTCTGCTGAAAGTAGCCATCAGTAGATGGGTACACTGAAGTCATAAAAGAATGGACATGGTCACCAACAATACTCAGGCAGGCCCTGGCATTTAAACGATGCTCAATTGGTACTAGGAGACCCAAAGTGTGGCAAGAAAATAGTCCCCACACCATTACACCACCAGCCTAAACCGTTGATATAAGGCAGGATGGATCAATGCTTTTATGTTTACGTCAAATTCTGACCCTACCATCTGAATGGCACAGCTAAAATCATCATCATCAAAATGACACTCTGACTACATCCATGTAAATCAGGGTTAAGGGGGATTTTTGTTTAATAATTCCCCATTAGAGCAAGGCATACCGTCACCCCAGGGATACCCAAATAATCAACCATAGGGGTGTATTCCTCTGAATTAGTTAAGCATACAGAAAAAGGCAGGAACCAAAAGAAAGTTCCCAAAAGAATTCTTCAGAGAGGAAATAACCGGTATTACAGGTAAAAAATAATTTTATTAGAAAACTTCACGTAACACTAATAATTAATAAATATAGTAATACCACTAAAACTCCACCATGTACATCTAAAAATTAGACAATTGTCTTAGGGACACAGGTGGCCACCACAGACAGACATACACATCTCACAGACAGAACACCCCCTCTCTATATAGGATCCTAATTTGGTTGTGTTGGAATAGGAAGGAACAGTGGCAACACGATAATTCCACTGTATAATCAATAATAGGTGGCACAGTGTCAATACATATGTACTTCCATCCGGGGGTTTCCTCTTGTTTGAACTGGGAGAAATGAATGCACCTTTGGAACTGTATGCATGACCTGCCATCTCCTAGAGCACAGGTGTCAAACACAAGGCCTGGCCGGGCTGAATCGGGCTCTCCAGGCCATTTCATGTGGCCCTCGCACCTCTCCTGCAGCTGCAGGAGAGCTCTAGCCCTCCTCTGGTCCTCCTTCAAACCCCTACTTTCTGCTTTCAAGCAATGCATCCAGCTTCTTCCCAGGAGCAGCATAAGGAAAGGGGATGCACTGTGATGTTAGGGAGAGTAGGGGACTCAACTTCTGATAGTGGGGTGGCTCTTGACATCTAATGTAAGGGGAGGGGATGCGCTGGACATCTAATCTTACAGATTCAACTGGCCCTTTGGAGGACAATCATAATGCTGATGCGGCCAACGATGAAATTGAGTTAGACACCCCTGTCCTAGAGGGAACTATTCTTTTTATATTTGAGTGGTTAGCTCATATGAATTCAACCCTGGGAGATTCATGTAACTCTGTGATGCTTAATGGGTATTAACCCCAGAAACCCCCGGATGGGAGTACATATGTATGGACACTGTGCAACCTATCATTGATTATACAGTGGAATTACCGTGTTGCCACTGTTCCTTCCTTCCTGTTCCACCACAACCAACTTAGGATCCTATATAGAGAAACTATAAGGGGGTGTTCTGTCTGTGAGATGTGTATGTCTGTCTGTGGTGGCCATCTGTGTCCCTAAGACAATTGTCTAATTTTTAGATGTACATAGTAGAGGTTTAGTGGTATTACTATATTGATTATTTGTGTTATGTGAAGTTTTCTAATAAAATTATTTTTTACCTATAATACCGGTTATTTCCTCTCTGAATTATTTTGGGAACTTTCTTTTGGTTCCTGCCTTTTTCTGAAATCATTACTCCTCAAACCAGGCAACTTTTTTCCACTCTTCTATTGTCCAATTTTGGTGAGCCTGTGCGAGTTGTAGCCTCGGTTTCCTGTTCTTCGTTGACAGGAGTGGCACCTGGTGTGGCCTCCTGCTGCTGTAGCCCATCTGCTTCAAGGTTCAATGTGTTGTGCGTTGAGATATTCTGCATACCTTGGTTGTAAAAAGTGGTAATTTGAGTTACTGTTGCCTTTTTATCATCTCGAACCAGTCAGCCCATTCTCCTCTGACATCAACAAGGCATTTCTATCTATCTATCTATCTATCTATCTATCTATCTATCTATCTATCTATCTATCTATCTATCTATGTGTTATATATAATATACAGTTATGCTCATAAGTTTACATACCCTGGCAGAATTGATGATTTCTTGGCCACTTTTCAGAGAATATGAATGATAACGCAAAAACATTTATTTCACTCATGAGTGTTTGGCTGAAGCCATTTATTATCAATCAACTTTGTTTACTCATGTTAAATCATAATCGCAACAGAAACTACCCAAATGACCCTGATCAAAAGTTTACCTATCCTGGTAATTTGACACAAAGGGTTTGAATGGCTATTAAAGTTAACCATCCTCACCTGTGATCTGTTTGCTTGTAATTCGTGTGTGTGAATAAAAGGTCAATGAGTTTCTGGACCCCTGACAGACCCTTGCATCCTTCATCCAGTGCTGCAATGAACTTTATGGGTTCTGATTCATGGGGAAGGCAAAAGAATTGTCAAAGCATCTGCGGGAAAAGGTAGTTGAACTGTATAAAACAGGAAAGGGATATAAAAAGATATCCAAGGAATTGAGAATGCCAATCAGCAGTGTTCAAACTCTAATCAAGAAGTGGAAAATGAGGGATTCTGTATAAACCAAACCACGGTCAGGTAGACCAACTAAAATTTCAGCCACAACTGCCAGGAAATTTGTTCGGGATGCAAAGAAAAACCCACAAATAAGTTCAGGTGAAATACAGTATTCTCTGAAAACATGTGGTGTGGATGTTTTAAGATGCACAATAAAGAGGCACTTGAAGAAATGGGCTGCATGGTCGAGACACCAGAAGAAAGTCATTACTACGCGATTGCCACATAGTATTCCACTTACAATACGCCACACAGCACAGAGACAAGCCTCAAACCTTCTGGCATGAAGTCATTTGGAGTGATTAGACCGAAATTTAGCTTTTTGGCAACAACCAAAAATGCTTAATTTGGAGAGGAGTCAACAAGGCCTATGATGAAAGGTATGGAGGTGGATCGCTGATGTTTTGGGGATATGTGAGCTACAAAGGCACAGGAAATTTGGTCAAAATTGTTGGCAAGATGAATGCAGTATGTTATCAAAAAATACTGGAGGAGAATTTGCATTCATCAGCCAGGAAGCTGTGCATGGGACGTACTTGGACATTCCAATATTACAATGATCCAAAACACAAGGTCAAGTCAACCTGTCATTGGCTACAGCAGAATAAAGTGAAGGTTCTGGAGTGGCCATCTCAGTCTCCTGACCTCAATATCATTGAGCCACTCTGGGGAGATCTCAAACGTGCAGTTCATGCAAGACAGCCCAAGAATTTACAGGAACTGGCTGCTTTTTGCCAAGTGGGATGGGCAGCTTTACCATCTGAGAAGATAAAGTGCCTCATCCACAAATACCACAAAAGACCACAAGCTGTCATTGATGTTAAAGGGGGGAAATACACTGTATTAAGAACTAGGGTATGTAAACTTTTGATCAGGGTCATTTGGGTAGTTTCCGTTGCCATTATGATTTTAAAAAGAGTAAACACAGTTGATTAATAATAAATGGCTTCAGCCAAACACTAACCATGAGTGAAAGAGAATTTTTTGTGTTATCATTGATATTCTCTGAAAAATGGCCAAGAAATCATCAATTCTGGCAGGGTATGTAAACTTATGAGCACAACTGTGTGTGTGTGTGTGTGTGTGTGTGTGTATATATATATATATGTATATGTGTGTGTGTGTATATATACCGTGTGTGTGTGTATATATATATATATATATATATATATATATATATATATATATATATATATATATATCTATCTATCCCAAGTTTATAGGAGGGAATTTTAAGGAAAAAAACTTTTTAAGGAAAAAAACTTACATTTAAATGCCCATCAATGCAGCCTTGTGTCATTTGCTGCCTTTAGTGTCATTTGCAGCCTTGCCCAGTGACACTGCAGCCTTGTAGTGTCACTGCAGTTTTTAATTATGGTGCCGCCGAGAGACACATAGCCGATCCTGTGTCTCTCGGTGGCTCTCGGCTGCTTTAGGCTCCTCCCCCTGTGGGCGGAGCCGAGCGCCGCCGACATTCATACATAGCCGAGTGCACTCGCCTAGGTTTGGCTAGCTCCGCTCACAGTCACGCCCAGTCCCTGTGTTATGTCCATCTTAGGGCGTGACTGGGCGTGACTGTGAGTGGAGCTAGCCGAACCCAGCCAAGTACACTTAGCTATGTATGAATGTCGGCGACTCTTGCTACTCCGCTCACAGTCAGTGGGGGATCTGCGTATAACACGCACCCGCGATTTTGCCCTGATTTTAAGGGGGAAAAAGTGCGTGTTATACGCCAATAAATACGGTATATATATATATATATATATATATATATATATATATATATATATATATATATATATATATACCGCGGCGGCTGGTCGGCAACTGGTTAAACTAATACTTTGTTGACGCACCTTTTGATTTTGTTTCAGCACTCGTCTTTTTTGGGTACGAGTCTCTTCAGATCACCCCACAGATTTTCAATTTTCGGATTCAGGTCTGGGCCATTCCAAAACTTTAATCTACCTCTGGTGAAGCCATTTCTTTGTTGATTTGGATGTGTTCTTTGGGCGCTTGTCGTGCCGAAAGATGAAGTTCCTCTTCATGTTCAGCTTTTTAGCAGAAGCCTGAAGGTTTTGTGCCAATATTGACTGGTATTTGGAACAGTTTATAATTCCCTCTACCTTGACTAAGGCCCCTCTTTCAGCTGAAGAAAAACAGCCCCAAAGCATGATATGGCTTTCTTTTGGTGATGTGCAGTGGTAAATGTATAAAATAAATCATAACAGTAGATGGTACATATATAGAAGTTCTCAAAAATGCATACAATTGAATTGAAGGGTCTCCTTTGATGGTCTTCAATTGTATGCATTTTTGAGAACTTTTATATATGTATCATCTACTGTTATGATTTATTTTATACATTTATGTACTGTTTGGCACTAGTTTGAATGCTAGTCGCATGGTTGACTAATATGCTGTCTTTAACTTCTAGTAATTGTGTACCCAGTACTTATAAAAGTCTCCTTAAGAAGCCATAGTTTGGCGAAACATGTAGAGCCGAAGTCACTGCTTCTGTACCACAATTGAAAGGATACTGTCTGATGGTTTTACATATAAAATGTTGGTTTTAAAAATGTAAAAATAAAATTTTGTTACTTTTTATAAAATAATTTGTCTGTGTGGCACCTTAAAAATCCCATTCTCCTGTCTCTACCAATACTTTGATTATCAAGAGATGTGGTGCCTATGACTCTGATACCCAGCAATTCGTCCAAACTTATTTTTATGATTGCCTCCACCACTTTCAAAAATCACAAGAGCTTCGGTTTGGTTGAGTCTCTGCTTTCTGTTCTCTAGGTTAGCACAAGTATATTATAGCATTATCACGGACATTCTACCAATGAACAACATATGTTATGCCAATATAACTCATACATTTCATCAACTTCACTAAAACTCATTTTTTACAACTCAAGCTGTTAACGGTAACATGTTTTAGATTTGGCGTCCATTTCCTCCTCCTCTCAGACACCCCGATTGAAGCTATTAATACCGGTCCTTCTAAATGAAATGTCTGTTACAAACTGCACTTTTTGTACTTCGCAAAAGCCTTTGTAAATGAATATGATTGTCCCGGATGCTTTAAAAAAAAAAAAAAAATTTATTGACATATTACCGGAGTGGAAATTCTCAGTTAACCAAAATGGATTACCTCTGATTGATAGCCTGGTACACCATAAACCCCAGCTTCACAGATGGTTGAGTCTGTACCGTTTAATGCAAGACTGCTGAGCTTTGAAAATAATTTCACTGGGACCGCGCGCTTTTGTTGCAATTTAAGGGCATCTATTCCAACTCAGGTGCTGTACAGATGGCAAAGCCGAGCTAATATAGAAAAATGAGGAACAAGTGACTATTTAATGTACAGGAATGCATGATCTGCATCACTAATAGATGGTGCTGTTGCATACAGGAAACCCATCCAGATGGCTGTACATTAAAACACATCAGTTCTTGAGAGAATTAAGTGTAGGCAATTTGCTCACATTATTGAAAGGCTGCTTCAGATCACATTAGAGGAAAGGGAACGTGAGATTAACGACTTTATTTATTGGGGTGATTTACATGAAGTTAGCGGTATTTAAAAAAAAAACATAGTCTGCTGTTTGCTTGCTCTTTGAGAATATATTTGGTCATGTTCTGATTTTGTTTGCTTAAGAAATAATTATTTTGCCAAAAGTCATCAGCTGCTGTTAGAGTTCTGTCTAGTTATGTATGACTCTAGATATTGGATTGTGTTTATTTTATTTTTTTCTGCGTAGAAATGATTTTAAAAAATTTGAAGTGGGACTGCACAAAATTAAACACATGGTCTAAATATGTGAAAAAGCTGCTTGCAGTGACACGAAAGTATATGAACCCCTTGGAACGAACTGGTTTTCTGCAGTAATTTGCCATTTAAAATGTCATCTGATCCTCATCTAAATCGCAGCAATAGACAAACATAATGTGTTTCAGCTGATAACATGCAAATAATTTTGAATTCCTCGTGTCTTCACTGAACACACCCTTTAAGCAGGGCCATCTTTAACGCAGGGCAAAAGGGGCACCTGCCCAGGGTCCAGTCATTGTTGTGGGGTCCAAAGCAGCTGCCCCTTAAGCCCACGCTATATAGAACGATATGGAAGGAAAGCACTGTAATGGAATGGAGGGCTTGGATGTACACAGCACACCCCTCAAACCTGCATGCCATAGAAAGTGCACCATTTAACGCTGCACCCCTGTATGTAGCGCACTCTTCAACCCTGCGCCCGATGCGTAGCGCACTCTTAAACCCTGCACTCGGTGCGTAGCACACTCTTCAACCCTGCGCTCTGTGCATAGCGCACTCTTCAACCCTGCCCAATGGCCTAGCCAGAGCCCTGACCTTAACCCCATAGTGATGCTGTGGAATGGCCTCAAGAGAACCGTTTACACCAGACTTCATTCAAATGTGTCTGAGCTAAAGTAGTTTTGTAAAGAGGAATGGTCAAAAATTCCTCCTGAATGTTGTACAGGTCTGATCCAGAGCTTCCAAAAGCTCTTGCTTGAAGTCATTGTTGTCAGAGGAGGTTCAACTAGCTATTAATTACAAGGGTTCACTTCTTTCCCCAGCACCGTGAAAGTTTAATGGGCGTGTTCAATAAAGACACGAGAAATTAGATCAGTTTAAGCACATTGTGTTTGTCTTTTATTGCGAATTAAAGGGATTGTAAACCCCCTGTAATGCTGCAGCTCCCTCAAGCCCCGTTTTACTTACCTGTACCCCCTCTATCTCGTCCTGGGGACAAGCACACCATCATAAGCCGGTGTCTCAGCTCCTGATTGGATGGACTGATAGCAGCGTAGCCATTAGCTCCTGCTGCTGTCAGTCAAATCCAATGACACGGGGGTGGGCCGAGTCCGGCATTTGTGCCTATGGACACATATGCCGGACTCGGGAGCTCACCCGCAAGGTAACCCCCTCGGGAGAGCGCTTCTCCTAGGGGGTTATCTGATGCGGGGAGGAGCCGTGGGAGCCGCCAAGGGACCCCAGAAGAGGATGTTCAGGGCCCCTCTGTGCAAAACAAGCTGTACAGTTGAGGTAAGACATGTTTGTTATTTAAAACAAATAAAAAACAAACCTTTAGTATCACTTTAAGCCTACTACACACGTGTTGAATGTCGGGCGGCGTCAACCGGTTCAATAGAAACCGCCTGACATTCGGTCCGTGTGTACGGCAGCCTGTCCGACAGAAGCCGGGCGTTTGGCTGGCTTCTGTCGAAGGGTCATGACCGTTAAAGATCTGCTGACTGGCTCCCGATCAGCGTTCTCAGCCAAGGGCTGAGAGAATGCAACAGGCAGAGCCCACACAAAGATTGTCAGGAACATCCAGACCTCCCCATGTGGATGAAAACACAGTTTTTAATTATGACATGGACAACCCACTGTTGAAGTACTGAAGACATAAGAAGCAAGACAAACACACCAGGCTTTACCTATAACTTTTATATTATGACTTTTTATGGTTTTCTAGTGCGATTTGTAAAGTGGTAACCCTTGGAATGCTGTGTAATGCTTGGAATCTTTGGTAATCTGCTCTGTCTTATGCAGACAAAATCTTTCCCAAGGATGTTGGAGTACTTGGATCTGCTCTGTTTATAACATGAGTAATCTCCCAGCAAATCTTTTTTTTTTTTTTACATTCTAACTGAAACTGGAAACTCCCTATAAGACTTTTTAATCTGATCATCCCAAAAAAATGTTACCCTACTAGGACCCAAGAAGAGAAATATTACCAAATGTCAGCAAAGCCAAACAAAGACAAATAACCGTAGACTTATAACAGGTTGCAGGCACTTTTCACTATTTTTGTAAGTTTTAGTAAATTAGAGAGAAATAATTTCTCTCCACCCCCCTTCTTGCATGCGCTGTAGTCCTCAATAAATGTCCATGATGTCAGTTATATCCGTTGATTTGTTTCAATGGTTTTGAGAGGAGTGGTGGTGTCGTGATGGGAATATTAAACTTTCATCCTATAGAAACACTCTCTGTAATACATTAATACATTAATGTAAAACCTCATTGAATATAGAATACATCTCAGATCGTACAATTTGAAACATAGAGTATGCTAAATATTGCTACTCTTTTTGCACTTGGATAAACTAGGCTATGTTTACTGCATAGTCATGGGCCTACCTATCAATTATGTCAATGATTTGTGTCCTGACTCATAGTTTAAGAAACCCTTGTTCGACAGAAGTCATTTGTTAGATCGACTTTTGTCAAAAGGACCTAATTTTTCTTGATTAGCTGGCTGCAGTCACTGATCAGTGTATTCTGATAGTAGTCAGATTACAATGTCCCAGCATTAATGATTCCTCTATCCACCATGTTGCGTTTTTTAAATTTAGAAGATTATTTTATTTTTAGAAATAAACATTTGATGAGGGCAAGCAATGCCTGAAATCCTGCTGAGCTAGGAGAAAAGGAGAGGTAGATCAGTTGACTTGATTATCTCTGTGTATTATCTCAGCATCAGCTATTGAGCTCTGTCATAGGGTTTGCTCAGCAATGCAGTTCTTAAAGCTGAACTGCAAGCAAACATATTAAAAGAGAAGCATGGAAATGTTGTTTTTTTCTTTTTTTTTTTTTGAATCATGCTTGCCTAGCTGGATGCAGCATCGATCCCCCACCGACTCCAACACTGAGAACCGAGCCATCAAACATCGCCGCTCGGTTCTCGGAGCTGGTGACTGTCGCACAGCACTGGGATCTGGAGGGGCGGGAGTGGCCGGCCCAGGCTCTCAGCGGCTCGCTGATAGGCTGAGCCTGGTGCCGGTCCAGGCATGTAGGCAGATTCTGACCATATGATTGCAATCCTTCTTGAGCCTGGACTGCTCTGTGACAGCGGGCTTTAGCCCGCTGTCTGCTGAAAGCGAGTCACAGGAGTGCAGAACTGACTGCACTCCTGTGATCCACAGGAGAAGTACTGAATGAGCTTTGGCTGTACTACTTTAACATTTAAATACACCTATTTTTTTTTTTTTCCATACAGACCTGAGATGTGCACAGCCAGGAGGATAGCACCACTTTTTCAATTAGAGATAATTGAAAGCCCAACTCAACTGTTGTTGTTTTTTTTTTTGGATAGTCTTGGAAAGAGTGCATACCACTGTCAAGTTTTTATTGCTCTCCATGATCCCAGTGAGGGAGTATCGCCTTGCTTTCCTTCTGACAGCCTATTAGAGCAGAACCAGAAAGGAGAGATTTTGCATCCTGGCCGGAAATAAGGGGAAATATCCTTAATAAGGACACAGACCATCAAAAAACACTGACAGAGGTTTTATTTCTTCCCCACACATGTTGTTTTGGCTGGAATTGGGCTTTTAAAGAGAAGTTCGAGATTCTTGTAAAAAAAAAAAAAAAAAAAAAAAAAATTATACTCGCCTAGTTGAATGCATCATTGCTCCGATGCTACATCTTTCCCCTGCGGCTCCAGACCGAGAACTGAGCAATCAAACACAGCTGATAGGTCAGCTCTTGATCTTCAGGCTGCAGAGAGCTGGTGACTGTTAATCGCCAGCTCTCTGCTCTGCCCCTCCAGTACTCACTGACCGGTTGAGCCAGATGCTGGTGCAGTCATCTGAGTGGGTCCAGACTATATGGTTGGGATCTTTTCAGAGCTTGGACCGCTTCTGTGACGTCAGCCGACTGCAATCTTCAGCTGAGAATGGGTCACACGAGTGCAGAACAAACTGTACTCCTGTGTTCCAGAGGAGAACTACAGCCAAAAAAGCTTTGGCTATACTTCTCATTTAATAAATAAAGTAGTTACCCCTCCTTTCTTCCTTTTTAAGGTGGTAGATCCATGATAACAGTAGCCTGTGTGTAGACCTGTTAGATCCAGTCGACTGCCCTTACTGTTGCAAATTGCAATTTTAGCACATTCCTTCCTGATTCTGTTACATATTGTTGTTTAAGCCCTAAATAATGGGGCGTCCATTCCCCTAAAATGCTCTGAAATGTGTTGGCTGTATCTGACATTTCTGTTCAATAAATAAACTTTCAAGCGAAACAACAATTTTTTGCTCCTAACCACTTAACCAGGTCCAATTGAGGTAATTCCGCATATATTAAATCCTTTTTTATTAACAGAGCTACGTTAAATTGTGTCTTTAATATCTGCCTGGAGTTCAGCTTTTAGGGTCCATGCCCACTGGCTTAAAAAAAAATGCACATTAGGTTGTTTAGAGTCATATTTTTAGCTCCACATTCAGAGGCAGAAAAATAAACCCTTCTGTTTTGGGTTTTTAGAGGGTGGTTTTCTGGCAGATTCCCTCCCAAGAGCACCAGCGTTTTTATTTTTTAAAGCCAGTGTGCATGAACCCTAACCCTGTAAATATGAAAAAGAGCCTAGAAAACCACCTGCTGCCTAGAGATATTAAATATAATTGAATATTTACCTGACAAAATTAAGAATTTCTGAACATAATATATCCAAATGCGCTATACTGTATTTTCTATTTAACCACTTCAATACCAGGCACTTCCCCCCTTCTTGCCCAAACCAATTTTCAGCTTTCAGCGCTGTTGCTGTTTAAATAACAATTGCGCGGTCATGCTAAGCTGTACCCGAACAAAAGTTTTTTTTTATAATTTTCTTCCCACAAATAGAACTTTCTATTGGTGGCATTTGATCACCTCTGCGGTTTTTATTTTTTGCTAAACAAATAAAAAAAGACCGAAAATTTAGGAAAAAAAAGTTTGTTTCCCCCTTCACTGATGGGCACTGATGACGCTGCACTGATAAGGTGGCACTAATGTGCGGCACAGATGGACGCTCATAGGTAGCACAGCCTCATAGGTTGCTCAGGGTACTGATAGGCGGCACTGATGGGCACTGATTGACACTGATAGATGGCACTGATTGGCATCACTGATTAGGAGGCACTGGCAGCTATTGCTGGTGGGCACTGATTGGCATCATGTGTAGGCACACATTGCCACCCATGGGCATCAGGGATGCCATCCTGGTGGTCATCAGTGGTGGCCATCCCTGGTGGTCCTGGGGGGGCTGCACTGATAAACAATCAGCGCAGACCCCCCCGCCCCGTCAGAGGAGCTGCCGATCGGCTCTCCTCTACAAGCGTCTGTCAAACAAGAGCGAGCAAAAGCCGATAAACGGCTCTTCCTGTTTACATCAAGATCAGCCGTGATTGGACACTTCTGTTTACGTGGTAAAGAATCTCCGTTGGAGACTCTTTAAATAGATCGGAGTTGCGGTGTGTCAGACTGACATGCCGCAGCAACGATCGCTGCGATGCGTGCCCCCAGGGGCACACATCGGCTTGTTATCTTGACCACGTCATATGACGTCCAGTCAGGATATCGCAACCACTTTGCCGACGTCATTTTGCTATATGGCGGGCGGCAAGTGGTTAAAGTTCTATGGCCCCAGTATACAGTAATTTTATAACTTCAGCATTGTAATAACAATACAAATAATAGTTATTTTTGATAATAAAATATCGGCTTATTTGAAAAATCTCCTTTCATATTGTGAGTTCTTCCTCTCTGCTCTCTACAACTTCCTGGATTCCCTCCATGCTTTGCAGCTTCCCTTTATGATGTTTCACTTTCTAAGGACTACATATCCCATGGTATCTTGCTGCCTGCAAGCAGTAATTCCTGTACTGACTCCACCTCCTGAAACTCCTCCTCTCAGCACCTCTGTAATTAAGAAGGCAGGCTCAGTGAAATGGGTGACACAGCAGTGCCTAGTCACAGGGCATAGTGAATACGTGTCACAGAACTCAAGGCGCTAAATGTGTGCGGATCTTCACTAAGTAAGTTCACAAACCAATATTGTTCAGATGAATAGGAGCAGGCTAGAAATAATTGACAAACAATGTGGAAATGAATATATGATTTTTTATTTTGACCATAGATGAGCTTTAAGTCCAGATGTTAATATTTTGTGTGATGTCTTTCAGCTCGGGGAGAGTGGGTACTGCACAGGCCATGAGCCAGATTCCATGGAGTTTAGCACGTTGGGGGGCTGGGTAGCCACACGGGCATCGGGCATGAAGAAGAACATCTATGGAAACATTGAAGATCTGGTAATGTAGTTTTCTTCGTTTTTCTTTCTCACGCAATGTTTCTTAAATGTGGTAAGATCATCTGAATGATATAATAGTTTCCTTCCTCTGTGATCTTCTTTTTCCCCATGTCTAATGATGGAGTAAATCCTATTTCCATGCAGACCTCAGCATTATGAAGGACTGATATAAAAGATCCACGCAGATTAAAAGTTGTTTGACTTTAATGCAGTCACGTCAAACATATTATTTTCCTTTAGGCCTTCCTTCAAATATTTGATGTGAATTTATAGCTGAATACAGTATTTGCATGTTCTCTGTTGCTTTAAATTGAACCTGTGCTGTGCTCAAACCACCAGGGTCATTTTAATGTCTCCCTCCCCAGCAGCATGTACTTACCTTCCTATACTCGCCTCCTGGTTTATGTTCAACTGCCAGGAGTGAAGGAAAGTTCTGTGTAAGCCGTGAGTCTTCAGGCTATAATTTCCTTTGATTGGCCAGTACGGTCACATGGAGTGAGTCACATGCTCCTCTATACCGCCCAGTACCAGGTATTTTATTAGGCTTTCATTGCTAAATGGGGAACTAAATGAGGAAAGTGCATGCTGAGGTTATATGGGGTGTTGAAGCAAACTTGTTGCTTTGCCCCAAATAGGAGCTGAAGAGCTATATTTTTACAAAATGGCCTCATAATATAGGGCGAATTGTGTGTGGCCAGTCCTTATGCTCTGCATGTCACAGCTCAGTAGGCCTTATGCAGTCAGGGTAATATAGTGGAAGGGGCAGGCACAGGATATGAGAGGGTTTTAGGCACTAAACTACAAAGGTTTTTATCCTACTCTGTAGTAAAATAAATGTGAATTGTGTTTATTGAATTCAGCAACTCTTCATTTTAAAATGTACATAATTGGCTTTTTATAAAATGCTACAGATATCCTCCTGTGCCACTATCTTAAAGGATAGAGTCACTTTTTTTTTTCTAAATTCCAGCTCCCCTATGTACCAATATACCATTAATGTATCTCGGTTGCAGAAAAATAAAGGCTTTCTTTGACTTTGAGAACAAGGCCTTACCTTAGCCTTTGCTGTATTTCTTAGAAAGCTTTATTACTTGCTGGTATGTAGATTTGGGACATAGAAACCAGTAAGACACAGAAAGGAGTTTACCAGCTGACCTCATTGGCATACACCCTTCACCTATCAACTATGTTTGCACAGAATTCCTCTCCACGTGCATTTGCCTGGCTTCCCCAGCGTCTCTCCAGACGGGCCCAGGCCACATGCAAAAACCCCCTGGGGCCATCCGCCGCCTACGCATTGGATACCCCTGATTTAGTGCAAGGGCTGGCCTGCCTGATTGCATACAGAGTGATTGGATAGATGGTGTGTCCTCCTATTATATAGTTTTGGTATATCTAAAGGAGATTGTACAATCATATTATATAGTGTATGGCCATATAAACTAATGGTCACTTCAATTCAGCAGCACTGCAGGCTTCACCTCCTCTCCCTCCTGCCGGCTGTCAGCTGTCAGCTGCAAGCACACATGGAATCAGGATTTCAGGATGGAGAGCAGGGGTTGGTAAATGTCATGTTTACCCACCCCTTCCTTTCCTGTGTCCATTCATAACTAAAAAGTGTTTACTATGCTTTCGGTTTGTGAATTAACAGTAAGCCTGTGTACTTCTATCTATTCATTCATTCATTCATTCTGCTGTGCATCTGAAGTTGCAGAGAAGCAGATTGAGGGCCTCTGTGTCCTCAATCCTTTTTGTCTATCTCAAAAGTGAGATCAGGGGTCCACCAAAGCCCCCCCCCCCCCCCCCCCCCCCCAACAGGGCTGAAAAAAGTTAATAAAAAAAAGAAAAATGTTGAATTGTAAAAAGCAGGGTGGATTTGATTTAAATCAAGTCGATTTAAATAATGACTTAAATCACTAGTAAAAAGGCTTGCTTTAAAGCAACTCAATTTAAATCATAATTTTATAAGAGCAACCGTCATCTCAGTCCTGCAGAGGCTCCTCTGACCCGCTGTTGACTCACCGACAGTCCTATTCACTTTAATGGGACGGCTGGTGATGCGGCAGTGACACAACAAGGTGAGGGACGTGGCGGAAGCAGGTGAGTGAATGGATCTGAAATGACAGATGCTCTTTAAATGTAAGGACTTATTCTTGCTGGTAATTAGAATCTTTAATATTTGCAATCAAAATTAGAATAATAAACTGTCATGTTAGTAAAACGGCGATATCAGAACCGATTCAATCATACAGTTTGTAGTGTACATAGATTTACAAAACAATGGGATAAAGGAATATTCCTGAACTCTGTTTTATCTCAAGGTTATTGTGAAATTGTGTGAACGCATCAATGCAGTGCATGTTATCTCGGCTTGCAGAGCTTGGATTCATTGAATGAGTTTACCTAAAATGTGAATACTGCAGACTATACAGCCTCATGCTACATAACTAAGCTCCATTTCATGCTGAATAAACAGTTGTTAATGTATCTTAAATTGAAAACAATCTTTAGATTTTTACTCCACAAGTATTTTATTAAAATAAATTTAAAGTGGCTGTTAACCCATTTTCACTAATTCATATAATCCTCTGTGTCCTAATGACAAGTGCGCCTGTCTGTGTGTTTTATAAAAAAAATGCCCCCTTTTACTGTATTTCAGAGCGATTCCTGGTGATCATGTGACCGGCCAGCTCTCTCCTCTGCCTGGCTGACAACAGTCGGGACGAGAGGAGGAGGAGGAGGAGAGAGAGAGAGAGAGCCGGCGAGTCACGTGATTGTGGGGAGCCACTCTGAAATACAGTAAAGGAGGCTTTTTTTTTTTTATAAAACACAGACAGGAGCTCCTGTTATTAGGACACAGCGAGGAGTATATAGGATATGAAAAGTTATTTGAGCGGAGGGGGCAGGCAGTGACACGAGCAGACAGGCAGGAAGGGAAGGGAGGGGGGAGATGGCACAGAGGAGGACAGAGCAAGGCTGCGGAAGACGGAGGCACATAAACTGACCACGGTGTCAGGGCTCAGCAGCCATGATATACCATGGTAATTTTACAGGGGGAGGGTATAGCCAGGCAGGATCCGACAGGTTTTTAAGGTGATAGAAGGGGCCAAATTACACAGCACAAGCACTGTGCTGCATAACAGGCTTTAAGGGAACAGGGTCTTTTTTTTGGGGGGGGGGTTAACAAACGCTTTTAATAAAATCCGATTTAAAAAAAAAAAAAAAAAATCATTGATTTTTATCCACCCTGGTAAAAAGTATAATTGGGTGCCCAGTCAGGTGGGCACTGTGACATGTACAGTGTGGATAAGTGGTTTGTTTGTGTGGCTGCATTCGGGGCCATGCACCCGCATGACTGTCAAATTAGGACCTACGACTGTTCATACAGACACAGCGTCTCCATAGAGTACCATAGGCTACCTGCACACAGTTAATGAGATATACCCTGACTTTTATCCATGACATTTACAAATTAGCTTGTAATCAATGCATACAAATAACATTTAGCGGTGAAGAGTAAAGAGTTTGTATTTGCATACTTTAATCTCTCGGATGCCCTGTTGTGTTTGTAGATGTATGCATCGCTTCCACGCCACGTATTGTTTTATTGGCTTTCCAAGAAGCTGAGGACATAAGGGCACACTGCAGAGTCAGACGCATTAGACCACAGCAGCACTTTACTCTGTTAAGTTGCTCTCGAAGGGTTTTGTCATGTCTCCTATCATTTTTCATTTTACCTGCATCTTGGCTGTTAAGAATGGCCCACCAAATATAGCTACATAAACTGCTTTGGTTGTATATTTGTAAACCTCCAGTGAGTAGAAGTTCAATATAGTATAACATTTGTAGACCTTCTGCTGTACAGGTGAGGGTTCGATTCCTAACATAAAATAGTCCAGTATAGTACATGTACAGTATATTGAGACAAATGAGTGACGTCTTTAGGAACCTTTTATACATTCAATAAAATGTTTATATCCTGCTTTAAAAAGCAACTGAAATCACAGTTCAATAGTTTAGCCCTTTTGTTAACGCTTACAAGAAAAAACATATGCACAATTTTGATCGCGTGTCACTACAGAAATGCCATGGTAGTGTTAACATCTCCCTGCACTGAGCTTGCTAAGCTTAATTTTACCCCACCAATGCCACTAAGATGCAGGGACATCCATGGGATATACCTTACATTGACTCAGGGATTAATGTATGGGAAGTCCATGGAAGTCTGCAGCACTGCATTGTAAAAGGATATGTAAAAGACATACCGTATATACTCGAGTATAAGTCGTTCCGAGTATAAGTCGAGGCCCTAATTTACCACAAAAAAATGGTAAAAACTTATTGACCCGAGTATAAGATGAGGGTGAGAAATGCACAGCTACTGTAAGTGGAAAAGAGGGTCAACAATGCCCATTTGCATGCCTCACTGTGCCCATTTGCAGCCATAGGTCCCCTGAACTTCAAACTCGGTAGTTAAGGGTTCCTAGATGCCCCCTAGATGCAGCCAAAATTTGGGGTCTCTCAACCCAAAGGGTCCCGAAATGACATTGCTGCAGATAGACACAATTGACCGAATTTGGGGCCTCGTATCTCGGGGCCACTTAGTGCTAAGAACCCCAAATTTGGTGTGCAAACCCAGTGGAACTAGCACCATAAAATTTCCAAAGCTGGGGTTTCTAACACCAAGTGGCCCCGAGATACAGGGCCCAAAAAATCAGTTCAGAAAAATGTCAAACACTTTTTTGCAGCAGAGAATGACATTTTCCGAACCAGTTTTGGGGCCCCGTATCTCAGGGCCACTTAGTGCTAGGAACCCCAGCTTTGGATATGTTATGGAACCAGTTCCACTGGGTTTGCACACCAAATTTGGGGTTCCTAGCACCAAGTGGCCCTGAGATATGGGGCCCCAAAATCGGTTCAGAAAATGAATTTTTTTGCTGCAGAAAAGTGCTTGACTCGAGTATAAGTCGACGGGGGCACTTTCAGCACAAAAAAATGTGCTGAAAAATTCGACTTATACTCGAGTATATACGGTAATTGAATGAATACCTAGTAGTAAAGAAATATTTTGCTATATTTCATACCAATGACAAAACCATAAACCAGTGGTCATCAACCCTGTCCTCGGCCCACTAACAGGCCAGGTTTTATGTATTACCTTGGGAAGATGCAGACTAGAATACTGCAATCACTGAGCAGCAAATGATATCACCTGTCATGTATTTTCGTTATCTTGTAAACCTGGCCTGTTAGTGGGCCCTGAGGACAGGGTTGATGATCACTGCCATAAACGATATGCAGTTATTGATATGCATGATTGCAGATAGCAGTGCCAATTAATTGGAAGAGTTGTGATACAATTTCTGTAAAAATAGATCCTGTTTTGGAAAATATTGAAATCCTTAAAGGTTTCGCCATTACAGTATGTTATGGTGGTGCAAGGTATATGAACGTCCTCCTAACAGGCAGAGGAGACAAATGAAGTTGTATTTCTTTACAAAATAATTATATATTTATTTGCACTAAGCACTTTAATTAGGATTGGTTATTAGAAATTTTTTACACAATTGTTTATTGCTTATATGTTAGAGCGCGCGGTCTATAGTTTCAATTTCTTCATATCTTTGGCGTAACCATAGAAGACGTGTAGCTCTTTTTATATTTTTGTGCAATTTAATTTAAATTTGTCATTATCTTTAGTGACCCCATCATAAGTACTTTTATACCTTTTAGTCACATTTTTTTGCGCGGGGGGTGTAGATTAACAATTTAAAATACCCAAATTAAATTTGACACAACATGGAACTGTGGATACGCTACACCTCAAGAAACCTTTGAGGCCCAGGACTATCAGGACTATTGTCCTCTTTCTTTCTCTCCTTTTACTTCTCTTTTCTTAACCACTTGCGGACCAGCTGCTGCAGTTTTACTGCGACAAGTTGGCTCCGCTGCGCAAAATCACGTTACTGCACATGATCTCGCGAGGCTTGGCTAGCGCGCGCCGCCGCGAGCTCTGTGAGTCCAACCGCGGGTCCCGCAGACTCTATGTCCGCAGGGATTCCGGCGATCACCTCGCGGAGAGGAAGAACGGGGAGATGCTGATGTAAACCAGTATCTCCCCGTTCTGCCTAGTGACACTGTCACTGATCACCGCTCCCTGTAATCGGGAGCGGCGATCAGTGTAGTGTCACACACAGCCCCCACAGTTAGAATCTCTCCCTAGGACAAACGTGCCACCTAGTGTTAACCCCTTCACTGCCAGTCACATTTACACAGTAATCAATGCATTTTTAATCGCACTGATCGCTGTATAAATGTGAATGGTCCCAAAATAGTGCCAAAAGTGTCCGATGTGCCCGCCATAATGTCGCAGTCACGATAAAAATCACTGATCGCCGCCATTACTAGTAAAAAACAATAAATAAATAATATTAAAAATGCCATAAAACGATCCCCCATTTTGTAGACGCTATAAATTTTGCCCAAATCAATTAATAAACGCTTATTGTGATTGATGTAGAAGAATACGTATCGGCCTAAACTGAGGAAAAAAAAGTTTTTTTATATTTATTTTTTGGGGATATTTATTATAGCAAAAAGTAAAAAAAATAATGCATTTTTTTTTTTTTTTCAAAATTGTAGCTTTTTTTTGTTTATAGCGCAAAAAATAAAAACTGCAGAGGTGATCGAATACCACAAAAGAAAGTTCTATTTATAGGGAAAAAAGGACGTCAATTTTGTTTGGGAGCCACGTCGTAAAACCGCGCAATTGTCAGTTAAAGCGACGTAGTGCCAAATTGCAAAAAGTGCTCTGGTCTTTGCCCAGCCAAATGGTCCGGGGCTTAAGTGGTTAAAGTGAAACTTTGGAAAATTAAGTTCTACTAGATCACTCCAGGCTGGCCCCTTGCAGATATAGTAAAACATAAAAAAATCTGTGTCTATACTGTTTAAAATCCAGTGTAGCAGCCCCATTGGATTTGAGTAAATAACGAGAGGAGAGCATCCAAAGGGTGCAGTATTTTTATTCTTTTGCCTCAAAGGTGTGCAGTAAGGTTGAACACCGCAGAGGTTAATCTTTTTAACTTCTTAAACACCTTAATCACCGTGAAAACTGTAAAATGACCTGCAATACATTAGTTTACAGAGATCACCAAAAGGGGGTTACAACAGAATTACAAATGAGGAATTACAAAGTGGGGTTCCTTTATCTACAAACATATCTAAATGAACATTAAACATCTAAGGAAACATGACTATATGTTCAAAGATTTGGATTGTCTACAGCATATCTTTTAACTACTCTTTAACAACTGGACTCGCTTTATGCCTAAAAACTTATATACTTTTATAGACAATGCACCTTTACTGCATACCTTGCTCCGCTTGCCAAAGGGTGCAACTGTAAATGTTAGAAAACTTCAATAAACAATCGCCTTCCCACGAGGTACTTCTGACTTGCTTTGCCTCTGAATGCTGAATCACAGGAACCCCCACTTTCTCCAAAACTAGAGGAAGGGTCTAATGATCTAAACATTCCCCAGGGAAAAAGAGGAAGGCATAAAGGTTCCACCTGTCAGTCAGTGCTGAACAAGGGTTTAAAACAAGTGGACAGTTACTTCCAGTAATGCACTGCCTCACCCTGCTCCGCACATGCTCATTTGCTTTCCATTTTTAGACATTTATAGGCACTGCCTAATTTGTAGAGGCCGATCTGCTGACAGCCTTAAAGTGGAATTAAACCCTCCTATCCTTTATAGCCAAGGAAACTGCTTCAGTTTGATCAGCAACTGTGACCAGCCATTTTGTTGGTTTGACCGTTTGGTTGAGGACACAAGCAAATGTCACCGCTAACATTACCGGCATTCTAGGAATGTAACTGTTTTTTTTTAATCCATTAAATCGATGGGTTTAGTTCTGCTTTATCATTTACTGCTGTTAAGGGGCTCTGGGCTACAGCAAAATGGCAGCCTCCAGCAAGAAGAAACAGGAGCAACATATTTTTTATTAAGTTGTTATGGGTAAAGTTCCCCTTTAATTATCTTGATTTTTTTTTTTTTACCTACTCTTCCACCGATCACAGTACAGACCTAGAGAAGAATCGGCTGTTTCCTTTCATATTACCCTATTAACTACGGTAGTTGGAATGGCCTGTCTACTTTGAAGGGATTTAGCTCAAGTGTAGTGATTCCAAGGATGCAGCCCACTTGCCAACATTCAAGGACTTTCTTCGCTCTTTTTAGTTATTTTAGTTTACATTTGGATTTTTCCACAGAAGCTTTTTTTTGTGACACTGACACAACAGAACTCTCCAGCCTTCTGGCTAATCAAACTGCATAATCCTGAGCCTCTCTGCATATACTTACTACTTAATCTCAGTCACACATTCAGCCTCATGACTAACTGGCCAGCTTGGGGCTGCACAGGCTCCTTCCTATTTAGCACTGTCTTTCAGGCTACAGCTTGGTCAGATCACCTCTCCGGTAGAACAGACACTCTCTCAGTATCTGTTCACACACTCACTGCTTATGCAGCAGTTCATCTCCAAGGGAGGGTGGATCCATGAGCTCCATGAGTCGGCACTCTTACTAAAAGAGCTGTGTACACCCGCACTAACAGGATGCTGGTTGCCGACATGTCATTGACCCAGGGTTGGAGGTTTCATTTCTCTCAATATACTATTGAGACTAATGAAACATCCAGCCCTGGGTCAATCCTGAGGAAGAGGGAGCAGTCCTTGAAACGTGCCATGCGACCCTAATTTTACAGGAGACCATCGTCCACTGATAGCTGTCCTTGGGATTGAGCGAGCCGAGCAGGAGCAGCAGAGATTTCTGTCATCCAGCCCAGCTCTTCACCTGGCCAAAACAGTGATCTGGACTCTGTGGCTGCTCGTCCATCCTTTTCTTGTAACTGTGTTGAGTGGGCTCTTTCTTGTGTACTATATGCACTCTTTCACATTTTATTTTGTGAGTATATAATACAGTAAAACCTTGGTTTGAGAGTAACTTGGTTTGAGAGCATTTTGCAAGACAAGCAAAATGTTTTAATAAATTTTGGCTTGATAAACGAGCAATGTCTTGATATACAAGTAGCTTCACGTCACAACTGAGTATCAAGAGAAGAGAGGCACCTCTAAGTGTAGCAATACAGTTACATTTAATGAAGGTACAACATTTAGAAACTCTCATTGTTGATGATTGAAACGGGCACATCTAAGTATGCAGGCATCTGGGATAAAGATGTCCACATAGACAATTCTCTGCACCGCCATTGACGTCATCCCTTCCACGCTGCGCTCCATGAGCGGTTCAAGCCTCACTTTCAGATCGCTCTACTGCAGGGTAGTCTACCCAATTACGATTGCAGACTGACAGCGGTGAGAGCCAGCGGTGCGGAGGATGATCTATGTGGACAGCTTTACTATGGATGCCTGCATACTTAGATGTGCCTCCTTTAATCATCAACCATGTGAGTTGCTAAATGTTGTACCTTCATTAAACGTAACCATATTGCTACACTTAGAGGCGCCTCTCTTCTCTTTTATACTCTGTAGCTCCTGCTGGATTTTGCTTCTAATACCCTTGTGGAGGCTGCTATTTGTGGATGGACATTTTATGGTTACACAACCTGGTCACATTGCTGTAATCTTTTTATATGGACTATAAACTGAAGGACTTATGAATAAATGGTTGTGGAACGAATCATTTGAGTTTCCATCATTTCTTATGGGGAAATTCGTTTTGATATACAAGTGCTTTGGATTACAAGCATGCTTCCGGAACTAATTATGCTCGCAATCCAAGATTTTACTGTATGTTGTTTTTAATAAAGCCCTTTGATCCTTTTACTACACCATAGGTCTGCGCTGTTTTCTCCCTTCCCTTGATTCAATCCTATCCTTGAATGGGTTCTGGAACCCAGAGACTTTAGAGAGTCCAAAACCTCTGGGTTCCAGAACCTATACAAGGATTTACCAGTCCTAGAAAAAAAAACTTTTTCTTTGCTCAAAACATACACCCCAGAGTTCCTCAAAATGCACAAATGAGAATCATGGATGACCTCTAATGCTTCTAACAACATGACATAGCGCTGTCTTGTCTTGCTACCTAGATGGGTATGAAAATTCTACTGGGAGTGGGCAGGCAAATGTATAGAATGTATACCGTGTTGTTAGCCTGCCATGTTCAATCCTTCAGTTGGCTA
This sequence comes from Lithobates clamitans, assembly GCA_037952925.1. Lineage (NCBI taxonomy): Eukaryota > Metazoa > Chordata > Amphibia > Anura > Ranidae > Lithobates > Lithobates clamitans. The sequence continues at coordinate 7,771,207 of JBBGZY010000014.1, forward strand.
GTGGGCTGCCTATCTGATAGCAGTCAAATGAAGGAGCTCATGCAGCAGGTTGACAACAGAGCATTTATTGTACCATTGCAGTGGCTTACCTTTGCAAGCCTGCAACAGGAAGTGTAGTTACTGTAAGGATCTCCAAGCAGGGGTCTTGCTAGGTCTACAAAAGATCTGGGGCTAGAGCCCATAGCAGAGTAGTAAAGAAAGGTCATACGCTTGGGTGGGCATGCACATGTGTATATACAGTAATATACATGTGTGTGTATATACCCCCAGAGAGCCCCCCCTTGCATCAGGGTCCCCAAAGAGCCCCCCCTTGCATCAGGGTCCCCAAAGAGCCCCCCCCCCCTTTCATCAGGGTCCCCAAAGAGCCCCCCCCCTTGCATCAGGGTCCCCAGAGAGCCCCCCCTTGCATCAGGGTCCCCAGAGAGCCCCCCCTTACATCAGGGTCCCCAGAGAGCCCCCCCTTACATCAGGGTCCCCAGAGAGCCCCCCCTTACATCAGGGTCCCCAGAGAGCCCCCCCTTACATCAGGGTCCCCAGAGAGCCCCCCCTTACATCAGGGTCCCCAGAGAGCCCCCCCTTACATCAGGGTCCCCAGAGAGCCCCCCCTTACATCAGGGTCCCCAGAGAGCCCCCCCTTACATCAGGGTCCCCAGAGAGCCCCCCCCCTTACATCAGGGTCCCCAGAGAGCCCCCCCTTACATCAGGGTCCCCAGAGAGCCCCCCCTTACATCAGGGTCCCCAGAGAGCCCCCCCTTACATCAGGGTCCCCAGAGAGCCCCCCCTTACATCAGGGTCCCCAGAGAGCCCCCCCCTTACATCAGGGTCCCCAGAGAGCCCCCCCCTTACATCAGGGTCCCCAGAGAGCCCCCCCCCTTACATCAGGGTCCCCAGAGAGCCCCCCCCTTACATCAGGGTCCCCAGAGAGCCCCCCCCTTACATCAGGGTCCCCAGAGAGCCCCCTCTTACATCAGGGTCCCCAGAGAGCCCCCTCTTACATCAGGGTCCCCAGAGAGCCCCCCCCCTTACATCAGGGTCCCCAGAGAGCCCCCCCCTTACATCAGGGTCCCCAGAGAGCCCCCCCTTACATCAGGGTCCCCAGAGAGCCCCCCCCCTTACATCAGGGTCCCCAGAGAGCCCCCTCTTACATCAGGGTCCCCAGAGAGCCCCCCTTACATCAGGGTCCCCAGAGAGCCCCCCCCTTACATCAGGGTCCCCAGAGAGCCCCCCCCTTACATCAGGGTCCCCAGAGAGCCCCCCCCTTACATCAGGGTCCCCAGAGAGCCCCCCCTTACATCAGGGTCCCCAGAGAGCCCCCCCTTACATCAGGGTCCCCAGAGAGCCCCCCCTTACATCAGGGTCCCCAGAGAGCCCCCCCTTACATCGGGGTCCCCAGAGAGCCCCCCCCTTACATCGGGGTCCCCAGAGAGCCTCCCCCTTACATCGGGGTCCCCAGAGAGCCCCCCCCTTACATCGGGGTCCCCAGAGAGCCCCCCCCTTACATCGGGGTCCCCAGAGATCCCCCCCTTACATCGGGGTCCCCAGAGATCCCCCCCTTACATCGGGGTCCCCAGAGATCCCCCCCTTACATCGGGGTCCCCAGAGAGCCCCCCCCTTACATCGGGGTCCCCAGAGAGCCTCCCCCTTACATCGGGGTCCCCAGAGAGCCTCCCCCTTACATCGGGGTCCCCAGAGAGCCTCCCCCTTACATCGGGGTCCCCAGAGAGCCTCCCCCTTACATCGGGGTCCCCAGAGAGCCTCCCCCTTACATCGGGGTCCCCAGAGAGCCTGCCACTTACATCGGGGTCCCCAGAGAGCCTCCCACTTACATCGGGGTCCCCAGAGAGCCTCCCACTTACTTCGGGGTCCCCAGAGAGCCTCCCACTTACATCGGGGTCCCCAGAGAGCCTCCCACTTACATCGGGGTCCCCAGAGAGCCTCCCACTTACATCGGGGTCCCCAGAGAGCCTCCCACTTACATCGGGGTCCCCAGAGAGCCCCCCCACTTACATCGGGGTCCCCAGAGAGCCCCCCCACTTACATCGGGGTCCCCAGAGAGCCCCCCCACTTACATCGGGGTCCCCAGAGAGCCCCCCCACTTACATCGGGGTCCCCAGAGAGCCTCCCACTTACATCGGGGTCCCCAGAGAGCCTCCCACTTACATCGGGGTCCCCAGAGAGCCTCCCACTTACATCGGGGTCCCCAGAGAGCCTCCCACTTACATCGGGGTCCCCAGAGAGCCTCCCACTTACATCGGGGTCCCCAGAGAGCCTCCCACTTACATCGGGGTCCCCAGAGAGCCTCCCACTTACATCGGGGTCCCCAGAAAGCCTCCCACTTACATCGGCGTCCCCAGAGAGCCTCCCCTGGCATCAGGGTCCCCAGAGACTCGGGGCTATGGGCCCGAGATTCGGGAATATAGCCCCAAAAGCCACGCCCCAGCAACGCCACTGTCTCCAAGTAATAAACCTTGCCACAGATTCATGACAAAATGTATTTGCCTAAAAGAAAAAAGAAACTGCATAGGCTAAATCGTGAAGCCAAACATCTTGAAAACAGATAGTTTATGTACAATTTAAGTAAATTAGATGTACTTATTATACTGTGTGTAGGAAACATTCCTTGCAGCCCATAGCAGACAGCCAGCTTCCTTTTCTTTCTTTATTACCTAATGAAAAATATAATAGAGAATGTGTTTGCTGTGAGCAAAAATATGTAGATTTTTCTTTTACAGATCATTTTTGATCATAATTTAGAAACTATTTTCCTATAAAATCTTTGATTACAATGTGTCTGTCTGGATAAACCACAGCGATGATGTATTTGTTGGTGTCCCTAAACACCAGACCTCCTCTTTACAGTCTCTGCAAGTCATTGTGCAGGCACTGATAAATGTATTGAGGATTCAAGTCCCTTGTATCTGGATGTCTTCCCCGAAAGGAGGTACTCATTTAGGGAAGTTTAAAAATGAGTAATCAATTGTTGTGCCTCCTGGGGGAAGAGGTGTTTTAATTGGCAGAGATGATTGAGGATGCTAGGGAAGAGCTCTTTAAAATGAAATGCTTTAACTGTCTCTTGCCTGTTTTGCCATTCTTTGATCTGTTGGGTAGTAAATAGTTTTCAGATAAATGGCTAAGTAACAGACTTCTGCTCATGTGGCAGGAACTGTGTCTCTTTATTGTTTGAGATACCTAGTTTAAAGAGGTGATGGTTGAGCCTCCCAAGTTATAAATTGTATTTTAAAGCTGAACTGCAGGCGACCTACTAAATACATGATTAAATACTTGATTAAATACTTGATTAAGAAACCCTGCATTAGAACCGCTTGGTCCAAAAAAAATGTGACACCAATTTGTAATGCAACATACCTCGAGAAATATGGTGGGTTGTGGCACACTGCAACGTATTTGCATTGCCTTAGCACAGTGGTCTCCCAACTGTGGCAATTTGCTTGTCTTTATCTGGTCCTAGGGGTACTATTCCTCCTACTGACACCAGCAATGGCACCAATGCTGGGGCCCTCTTCCGCCCAATGGCACCTATGATGGGCCCCCTCTTCCGCCCAATGGCACCAATGATGGGGCCCTCTTCCGCCCAATGGCACCAATGATGGGGCCCTCTTCCGCCCAATGGCACCAATGATGGGGCCCTCTTCCGCCCAATGGCACCAATGATGGGGCCCTCTTCCGCCCAATGGCACCAATGATGGGGCCCTCTTCCGCCCAATGGCACCGATGATGGGGCCCTCTTCCGCCCAATGGCACCGATGATGGGGCCCTCTTCCGCCCAATGGCACCGATGATGGGGCCCTCTTCCGCCCAATGGCACCGATGATGGGGCCCTCTTCCGCCCAATGGCACCGATGATGGGGCCCTCTTCCGCCCAATGGCACCGATGATGGGGCCCTCTTCCGCCCAATGGCACCGATGATGGGGCCCTCTTCCGCCCAATGGCACCGATGATGGGGCCCTCTTCCGCCCAATGGCACCGATGATGGGGCCCTCTTCCGCCCAATGGCACCAATGGTGGGTCATTGTTTACTAACGCCAGGACGTTTTCTATTTCCACTGACCAGTGTGGCTCCCTAAAGTCTGGACAGATGGCACCCATGGCACCGATGATGGGGCCCTCTTCTGCCCAATGGCACCAATGGTGGGTCATTGTTTACTAACGCCAGGACGTTTTCTATTTCCACTGACCAGTGTGGCTCCCTAAAGTCTGGACAGATGGCACCCATGGCACCGATGATGGGGCCCTCTTCCGCCCAATGGCACCGATGATGGGGCCCTCTTCCGCCCAATAGCACCGATGATGGGGCCCTCTTCCGCCCAATGGCACCGATGATGGGGCCCTCTTCCGCCCAATGGCACCGATGATGGGGCCCTCTTCCGCCCAATGGCACCGATGGTGGGGCCTTCTTCCGCCCAATGGCACCAATGGTGGGGCCCTCTTCCGCCCAATGGCACCAATGGTGGGTCATTGTTTACTAACGCCAGGACGTTTTCTATTTCCACTGGCCAGTGTGGCTCCCTTAAGTCTGAAGGACAGTAAATTTGCCTTTAGTTCAGAAAGTTGGGAGACCCCTGCCTTAGTGCATCATTGCTATTTAAAATTAGAGGCACTGCAACACAGCAAGACTTCAAAACAAGCAATCTCTAACCTTTCTAGCTGCTGGTATTTTGAAGGAATTATCAAAGTTCACAAGAAAGACTAGAAAGTTGATTTCCTTTGATTTGTTAAACGTTCTAAGAACCTGCTGGATGTTTATAAGAGTGCTGGCTCGCTGCCAAGATTCTGTTGCAGCAAGTAGAAAAAAAAGCTGCAACTTCAATGACTCTGTTGTAAATTTGAAGATGAATTTATCCACAGTGCCTAATAAGGGTTCGTTTACACATGTGGTGGGGGGATGGTGGTAAAATTTGTCAGTTGAGCTTTTTTTTTTTTATTGCTCTGCCCCCCTATTTAAGCTGGAAAGGCAACCGGATGGGGGTATATGTTTTTATATATGCATCTAACCAGCACACAATGCCCATTCTTTCTTTTAACACATCATAACACACAGGTGTGAACTATCTGTTCTTAGTGGTGTACTGCCCTGAAAAAAAAGATGCTGTGGGTACATTAAAACCTGTGTTGTGGTGCATTGGCCATACAGTAATGCACTAGAAATGTCTGAATGCATCCTCAAAGGGCATGCTGTAGCCTGCATTGTACTGAAGGATTTCTGAATTCTGCATATATCTGTCCAGTTTTGCATTAAGGTACCCTGAAGATGGAGGATGTGATGAAAAATCTAGCATTTATTCTATTTTTCAGCATTGTTTTTAATGTAAAATCTTTTTATGTTTTTCAGGTTGTGCACTTAAAAGTGGTAACACCAAAAGGTGTTGTGGAAAAAAGCTGCCAGGGACCAAGAATGTCCACAGGGCCGGATATATACCATTTCATCATGGGGTCTGAAGGTATGAGAACGCGTTTACGATAAAACTGCAATATCTGTGGTTTCCAATAAACTGCTATCCAACAAGTAATGAAAGATAAAAAGACACAAAAGCAAATTAACACCAGGATTGTGTATAATTATAATGGGCACAGACCAGAATGTTTCATTTTAAAGCTGAACCAGGCAGGCGACTAAATCTATAGATAAATGTATGTAAACAAACTGTTTTACCCAATACAGCATTTTGTTTCATTTCATCCAGTTCTGAGGTTTGCCAAAAACCTGATTTCTATCTGCTGCAGTTAAGTAACATAAAGGTCTTGTCCATCCCTCAGCCTGCGATTGGGCAGTAATCGAACTTGGTATATTATATTTACTTGATTTAATCTTTTTTGACATTCTGCTTTCTGGCCTAGGCCAAAAGAGTCTTCATGGGCATTTTTCTTTCTTTCGCCAAGAGGAGGGGTTTTCCCAGCGAAGCACATCCTCCTGTCTGCCTGCCTGAGCTAAGGGCAGATGGATTCCAAGGAGCAAATGCTACATCATAGATGCTCAACCTGTGGCCCTCTGACTGTTGCAGAACTACAAGGCCCATCATGCCTTTGGGGGTCATGCTTGTAACTGTCAGCCTTGCACTGCCTCATGGGACTTGAAGTCCTGCAACAGCTGGAGGGCCACATGTTGAGCACCCGTGTGCTACATGAATCATCTGTCCTTATTCAAGATGGCCATGGCCAGAAATGCTGAGAGGTTGTTTTTCAAAGTGATTTCTCAACAAAATAAAGCATGGAGACACAGATGGATGGGTGTTTGCTTTGATAATTAAGAATGAATTAAGCAGCATTTTCAATTTGTGGTGCTCAGATACAGTTAAGTTCTACTTTTAAAGCAGAAGTAAACCACGCACAAAAAAGTCTGCTTCCTCCTCCACTCTGTCTTCATTCCGGGTTTGTGGGCCACGGTCGGTTGAATATACGAGCCGCAATAACGTCACTCCTGCGCACAGTTCTCTCATTGGACACTGAGAAAAACCATGTGCAGCGCTCACTGCAGGGAACAGATATATCCAGGCATGGAATCTGATGTCTGTGTCCTCCACCCACTTGTAATCAATATAAAACGATAAAGATAGCTGGCAACTCTGGCATCCATGTTAAAGTCTCTATTGGCTACATGTCGTGACATTGAAAGAAATCGAACGCGTTTCAGCGAGTAGCCTTAATCATAGCATGATACTTACTGAAAAATCAGGACATATATACATGCTCCACCCATATACAAATGTAATGTTTGACAGTGAAACAATTAAAATCTCTCTCCGAAGGTGCAAAGCCTAGTGTGGGGTATCAAATATGGACCCGGAAATGACAGATGGTGCCATTTTTGACAATAGCCGCCGATTTGGCATGTGACAAAATCGCATCAATGTGAACCTAGGCTTACAGTCATTTATAGCAAAATGTGCAGCTGTTTAAGGCGTTTGTTGTGTAACCTTAAATACGTTGCGTTTTTGATGTAATTGTCGCACAACAGAATTGAGTGGCAAACATCATTGTTCAAAGCTTATTGTCCAAAGAAGCTCCGTTTTTTTGAGGAGAAGCTTCGCATAATGTGATTTGACACAACTGCCACGCTACAATTGTGAATACCCCGCAACGCGTTTAAGGTGCCATTTGATATGAATCTTTCCTAATCCTGCATTTTGATCTTTGACACCAATGCATTGAGATTTTGATTTGCAAGCAAAAGTAATGCAATAATGGCCACATTTTAAAATGTTGAATTGTGAATTCTACAAGCACAGCACAATGCACATTTTCATCATCTTTTCTAAATACTTCAAAAGCACTGGGCTCCTGGGAAAGTGACATTTCACAGTAGGCCAGCAAGACCACCTGCCCTGGGTCCACTTTGAAGACAGCAGGTGTCCTTTAAAAATTTGGATGCGGCCCCGACTGACATGTCAAATGCGCATGGGCCGCCTCCACTCCGTAAAAGCCCATACATGTTCAGACATTTTTGGGCAGGCATGCTCAGTGACGAAATGGTGTCTGGCGGCACAATTTTGAAATGTAAGTCAGCAGTGGCACTCATCTCTGTGAAGAGTGGCACGCGGGACTGTTCATGTCCATGTAATAGCGGACCCCTTCATAGCCCCTGACCACCTCCTGTTATTGCTTTGCAACCTCTGACATCTCCTCCTATACCATGTCCGCACAGCCCCTGACGTCTCCTCCTGTACCATGTCCGCACAGCCCCTGACGTCTCCTCCTGTACCATGTCTGCACAGCCCCTGACGTCTCCTCCTGTACCATGTCTGCACACCCCCTGACGTCTCCTCCTGTACCATGTCTGCACACCCCCTGACGTCTCCTCCTGTACCATGTCCGCACAGCCCCTGACGTCTCCTCCTGTACCATGTCCGCACAGCCCCTAACGTCTCCTCCTGTACCATGTCCGCACTGCCCCTGACGTCTCCTCCTGTACCATGTCCGCACTGCCCCTGACGTCTCCTCCTGTACCATGTCCGCACAGCCCCTGACGTCTCCTCCTGTACCATGTCCACGCTGCCTCTGACGTCTCCTCCTGTACCATGTCCACGCTGCCCCTGACGTCTCCTCCTGTACCATGTCCGCACAGCCCCTGACGTCTCCTCCTGTACCATGTCCACGCTGCCTCTGACGTCTCCTCCTGTACCATGTCCACGCTGCCCCTGACGTCTCCTCCTGTACCATGTCCACGCTGCCTCTGACGTCTCCTCCTGTACCATGTCCACGCTGCCTCTGACGTCTCCTCCTGTACCATGTCCACGCTGCCTCTGACGTCTCCTCCTTTACCATGTCCACGCTGCCTCTGACGTCTCCTCCTGTACCATGTCCACGCTGCCTCTGACGTCTCCTCCTGTACCATGTCAACGCTGCCTCTGACGTCTCCTCCTGTACCATGTCCACGCTGCCTCTGACGTCTCCTCCTGTACCATGTCCACGCTGCCTCTGACGTCTCCTCCTGTACCATGTCCACGCTGCCTCTGACGTCTCCTCCTGTACCATGTCCACGCTGCCTCTGACGTCTCCTCCTTTACCATGTCCACGCTGCCTCTGACGTCTCCTCCTGTACCATGTCCACGCTGCCTCTGACGTCTCCTCCTGTACCATGTCAACGCTGCCTCTGACGTCTCCTCCTGTACCATGTCCACGCTGCCTCTGACGTCTCCTCCTGTACCATGTCCACGCTGCCTCTGACGTCTCCTCCTGTACCATGTCCACGCTGCCTCTGACGTCTCCTCCTGTACCATGTCCACGCTGCCTCTGACGTCTCCTCCTGTACCATGTCCACGCTGCCTCTGACGTCTCCTTCTGTACCGTGTCCACGCTGCCTCTGACGTCTCCTCCTGTACCGTGTCCACGCTGCCTCTGACGTCTCCTCCTGTACCGTGTCCACGCTGCCTCTGACGTCTCCTCCTGTACCGTGTCCACGCTGCCTCTGACGTCTCCTCCTGTACCGTGTCCACGCTGCCTCTGACGTCTCCTCCTGTACCGTGTCCACGCTGCCTCTGACGTCTCCTCCTGTACCGTGTCCACGCTGCCTCTGACGTCTCCTCCTGTACCGTGTCCACGCTGCCTCTGACGTCTCCTCCTGTACCATGTCTGCCCTGCCTCTGACGTCTCCTCCTGTACCATGTCTGCCCTGCCTCTGACGTCTCCTGTACCATGTCTGCCCTGCCTCTGACATCTCCTCCTGTACCATGTCCACACTGCCTCTGACGTCTCCTGTACCATGTCTGCACAGCCTCTGAGGTCTCCTCCTGTACCATGTCAGCACATGCATCATACTGATCCTTCCTGTCTTACATGCGCACATGTGAGTATTTGAATGTATGTATGAATGTATGCATGTTTGTATGTACCTGTGTGTGCATGCATGTATGTGCATATATATGTATGTATAGGTTGTATGCGCAATATTTATAGTGTGTGTGTGTGTATATATGTATGTGTGTATATATGTAAATATATATTGTGTGTGTGTGTGTGTGTGTGTATGTATGTAAATATATAGTGTGTGTGTGTGTATGTATGTATGTATGTATGTATGTATGTATATATATATATATATATATATATATATATATATATATATATATATATATATATATATATATATATATATATATATAATATATATTCTTTGTTTGTTATGATCTTTTGAAATCATTTAGTGTAATTAAAAATATATCAAATTATTGATATATTGTCATAATCATTCATTTACATTGAAATATATAATATAATAATTCTAGTAAATCTTTCAAAAAATATGACATGCATACATCATGTAACAGCAAGTTGCCATCATTGCATATATTGCATCTTGCAATATAAGCATTGAGCAAGCTAGACCAATTTATTATATTACCTGGAATTATAATTCCTCTGCTTAATGGTAAGTCTGCAAAAGTGAAACTGTCAATCAATAGTAACCCCGCCCCACCCACAAAGTTTGTTTGAGGAATAAAATTTATGTTTTTACAACATAGATATGCTTTGTGTACTGTCTTCAAACATTCTGGTGCATTTACCCATCATTTTTATTCGTTTTTTCATGTCGTTTTTTTTTTTTTCTTATCGTAGTCATGTGACAGGGTGAAAGATCGCAGCTTCCTCTTCTGAAGTATCTTGCATACCTCAGAAGGAATCTGGGTCCCTCCTATTTGGCTCTCCCGGACAGCAAGGAAGAGGGGATATGTGACTAAGTTTATAACCCCTAATTACAAGGTATTTGAGCTAGGAAGAAAAAATGACACATGCTGTAATGCTTAGGGAAGCATGTAATGTGTGTCAGAGCGAAATATGGCAATTGGGTTAACAACCACTTTAAGGCTACTTGCCGAAACGCGTTAGTTTTCTTTTAATGTCACTACCATCTAATCAATAAAGACTTTAACATGGATATCAGAGTTGCCAGCTCTCTTTATTGTTTTATATCTCTCAATAGACCACATGCTTTCCATTGAGAGCTCAGTGCGCATGCGCCGGTGACGTCAGCCTGCTACTAAAGTAAATATCTCCTGAACCGTGCACATTTAGATATTTACTGTAAGCCTTATTATAGGCTTACCTGTAGGTATAAATACAAAAACAGAGTTTACGACGACTACTTTAATAAACAAGAACAGTTGCTACAGATAGGAGTGCAGTGGTTTATTTCCTTTTCTGATAACTACAGAGTTGAAATATGCGCATAGTAAACAGTTTTATTTTTTCTGCCAAAGGATTTAAAATTCTGTTCCACCACTTGCGTAGCCTAACCACAGTGGTTAGCAAGAAAGGTGACACCATTATTTCCTATTGCAGCATTTTAGCATTTTGCTGTCACCTGTCATCTTGCTGAGTCGGCCTCATCACTCCGGTCCTTTTGAAAGGTCAAAAGTTTTTGCATTAATGTTTTACAAGTGTGTTTCTAGCTGTTGGTCTGGTTTTCTGTTTTCATGGCCAAAGAATAACCTGCAAAAGTGTCTGAAGAAAGAACAGTTCATGTTGCCTATAGCAACCGGCCAGAACCTCTAATGCTTTCTGTACAGCATGGTGATTCTCATTCTAACAAGAAGAATTTGTTCACCAGAAACTTGCATTGAGGAGCTATAGTGCATACTCCACTAACTAAATCGTGTTTTTGAACCTTTTTTTATGTCATTGCACCCTTTAGAATTGTGCACAATCTCAGGGCACACCAGTCTGAGGGTTCCTTCACACCAGGTGGTGCGTCCAAGCGCACTGTTCCCCTGTGCGTTGCGTTTTTTAATGGGTTGCCCTATTTGCGTAAATCGCACAAAAAAAGGTACCAGCATAAAATTTTAAATCACCCTGCACCAAACACATACCGCACTACGGTACCATGAGTTTTAGTGGGCGTGAACACATCCACATTTGCTAGATGCGTGGGGGTGCCATCAAAAGGTAGCACATTTTTGTACAGTGCGGGAAAACATGTGATTTCGCACGTGTCGCCACACCTGAATGAACAAGTCCTAAAATGCGGTTTGTGAGGCGGTGTCTGAAAATCCCCCCCCCCCCCCCGAGTCCCCATAACCACCCTGCTAGCACAAATCTCCCGTGTCACCCCAACTCCCCCCCCCCCCCCCCCAGCAAAAATACCCCCTCAGTCCCCTCCCCTACCAAATATACCCACCCCTCCCCGATCCCCCACTCCAAGCACCAATCCCCCCCCCCCTCAATTGCCCCATCCTAACACAAAAGCTCTCATCACTACAGGAATAGTGACAGCAGCAGCAGAGGAGTAGAGAAAGCATGGAGGAGGTGGGAGCTGTGTTTTTCCCCCCAACCCCCTCCAGTAGCATGGGTAGGGGACAGAGGGTAGTAACCAAACCCCATACAGTCTGATCTGTGCAAATCTGATCTGGATTGGATGCCTCCACTCATTTGGATTTATGGGTCAGACAGGATGGCCCCAGGAGTCAGCAGCATTTCTCACTCTATTATACAGAGAGGAGAATAACCGCAATAAAGTCTTGCAGGCCGCTCGACCTGTTCTTGGCAACCGATGACCTCATTGATTGGCAGGACATGGGCGGTGGCCCAGACTGCAATTCTGTATTGCCAACTGGAGTATAGATAGTGGCAGAGAGGAGAGGAGGAGGTTGGGGGTGCGTTCTGTCTCTGTATACCGGGTTAGTACAGTGCTGATTTTTTTTTGTCCTTTTGCCGCGGTTGAGAAACACGACTTCTAACAACCTGCCATATATCCGTTTGCAGCTGATTTTTGATACGGGTAACCTCAAAATATTGCTTTGTCAGCCATTTTAATAGTTAAAGACCACTGTCGAAATATTTCAATAACAATAATATAAACTTGGCCATACATATATAAAGATGTTTTTTTTTTTTCATTTAGCCTGCAGGCTGAATGAAAAAAAATCTAAGACTCCCTCATCCGTGTCATATAGCGCATATGGATGAATCGCCAGCTACAGCTATTGTATTGTGACATTTGTCAAGACACCTCAACAGCGGCTGCAACTGATTGGATGCGGCTACTGTTCGGCTAACTATTTTCCACCTGGCTCCTTCGATTTTTCAGTCGGATGTCAGGCAGGAGGCAGCAGACGGGACCACCCACTGAGCAAATTTTGTCTGGTTCATCAGGAACCTGATGAAAGTCGCATTGGGCTAACCTTGGACTGGATTATTTCTCTGCAGCTTTTCGGAGAATGATGAATTCCTAGGCTGTTGCTTTGTTTACACTTTAAAGAAACGTAGATGTTCTGCAGTTTTATTACATTATCTCTTTTCCCCTAGAGGAGGACGAATCAGGTCATACCAATAATTGTGATGGATAGCAAAAGACGCTTTTTGAGGTGATGAATTAAAAGAAGGAAAAAATAAAAAAAACAACAAACCCAAGCAGTCCTATGACTGAACTTGTACTTTTTTTTTCCTGTAAGAATGCAGAGTGTTCAGATTTATAGCACTGACAGTTATATTGCAGTATAATACAATTACATCAGTTGTATATCTTACAGCGTAGTTATAATGTTCACAGCCCTTTAAATCCTCCTTACAGTTATGGTGGCATTTATTGCCCATTGACCTTGCGGATAACATTTAATAATGTCACCATAACCTTTTAACCCCGCAGCCTCGCTGCTTTTAAAATGTTCATTCTGCACTTTAGCTGCGAGGACGCTTTGCTTTCTCTCTATAGGGTTCCTAGAGTATGTATTTGTGGATGTATATATCAAATTCATTTGCATTCTGCAGCACATTCATCATTGTGATTTCTACCGGTAATATACTCTTCCATGGGAAATTTGATGTATATAAATTGTACACAGCACTCAATAAAGTTGACTGTTATTGTGATAATTTTTAATTTGTCTCTTTATAACTGCTCTCGAGTGATACCAAGACAGGCAGTCGAGGAGAAGATCTAATTTACAAGAAATGAGATTGTGCTAAGATTTAAGATGCAAGTTCAAGATTTTGTTCTGTGGGAAGTTGGAGGGATGGCAATCATTTGCGATTTGCTTTAACCTAATGAAATGGAATATGTGCATTGTGATGCACTACCATTCATTTAAAATTTCATCTGAGCACATACATAAAAACAATTAAAAAATGTACCTACATTATAGAATACCACAATGGGCACATGTGAATTCATTGCTTTGTAGTATGCTGTTGCTTTTTTGATGTGTGAACAATTCATTCAAAGTCTTTCTTACGTTAACACAATGCACATTAGAGGTCGACCTATATATCGGCCGATAATTGGCGTTTTTTACTTAATCGGCATTGGCCGATTGTGCTGATAAAAAAAGGCTGATTATAACTGCACTGTGACTTGCAAATGACTTCTGTAATAGAAGTCAATGCAAGTTGACTGAAGTTTTCTTCTCTCCTCCTCTGGGCAGCCTGCCAAATCTGATAAGAAGAAACATTGTATATCTTCTTGGTTCTTTTATCAATGAGCTGAACTCCTTGTGGAGGAGTTCTGAGTTTAACCATTTAAAGACTAAATCTTTTCTGACACTTGTTGCTTACAGGTAAAAATTCAGTATTTTCTGCTAGAAAATCACTTAGAACCCCCAAACATTATTATATATATATATTTTTTTTAAGCAGAGACCCTAGGGAATAAAATAGCGGTTGTTGCAATATTTTATGTCACACAGTATTTGCGCAGCGGTCTTTCAAACGCAAAAAATACACTAATGAATTAAAAAAAAAAAAAAAAAAAAACTAAAGCCCCTTTCACACGGGACGGATCCGTGTTGATCCGACCCGTGAACATCCGCTGCTCAGCGGGGATCTCTTTGTTTTCCCCAGCTGAGCCGGCGAATGACAGGGCGGGACCCGCACACTGTGCAGCGACCGCCCTGTCAGATCTCCGCTCTCCCCTATGGGGAATCGGATGAACACGGACCGTCTGTCCCTGTTCATCCGATCCGCTCTGCAGATGGATAGAAAAATAGGATTTTCTTCTGTCTGCAGAATCGGACAATAGAGGGGCCGGATGATATCAGGTGACAACCGCTATCCCATAGGGATGCATGTATGTCCGTATTTCATCCGAAAATGGATAGATGAAATATGGACATACGGTCCGCATGTGTGAAAGGGGTCTAAGCAGTAAAGTTAGCCCATTTTTTTTCGTCCAAAAGTTTTGATTACCTGTTTGTGTATTTAATATTTACGATATAGTTTTTGTTTTTTTTTGTTATCTAAATTCTACATACAAGTGAACTGATTGGAGGTTTGTTTTGTTTAATAAATGTTTAAATGTAAAAAATTATTAGTATCACTTATTACTTAAGGTTGCTTTCACACTGGAGCGGGCATGCGTTGACGGTAAAACGCTGCTAGTTTTAGCGGCGCTTTACCGTCATTTTAGCGGCTCTATTCGGCTGCTAGCAGGGCGCTTATAACCCAGCTAGCGGCCGAGGAAGGGGTTAAATGCACCCTGAAGTGCCGCTGCCGAAACGCTTTGCAAGTGCTTAGACAGCGGTGCGCATTCATTTCAATGGGCAGGAGTGGTGGAGGAGCGGTATACACTGCTCCAAAGATGCTGCTTGCAGGACTTTTTTTTAACATCCTGCCAGCGCATCGCCTCAGTGTGAAAGCACTCGGGGCTTTCACACTGAGACTGCAGGGGAGCCGTTTTACAAGCACTTTACAGGCGCTATTTTTAGCCCAAAAGTGCCTGAAAAACTCCCCAGTGTGAAAGAGGTCTAACTGTTAGATTTTATGAGATGAAGGGAAAAAAAAGAAAAAAAAAATCGGCCAAATATGTCGGCCCAAAAAAATCAGCATCATATATTGGCCATCGGCCACCGCGATTTCTAAATATCCGCATCGGCCAGAGAAAAACCCATATCGGTGGACCTCTAATGCACATTATTGCATAAAAATGCCGCTTTAACCACTTTAGGCCCGGAAGGATTTACCCCTTTTAAAGCGGATGTCCACCCAAAAAAAAAATTAAAAACCAGCAGCTACACATACTGCAGCTGTTGGCTTTTAATAATAGAACTTACCTGTCCTGGAGTCCAGCAATGTCAGGACCGCAGCTGATGTTTCCTTCAGCTGTCGAGTGCTGCCACTGCCATTGCGGGTAAGGGTACCCGGTGCGGTAGTGTAGCCTTTTGGCTTCACCCTGGGAACCCTACTGCGTATGCGTGAGGCCCGCTCCTCTCTCCTACTGGCCCGGCACGTATGGGTACGTCTGTTCGCGCAGGAGAGCTGACCTGCCGCAGTATAAGTGCGGCGGCTGGTCGACAAGTGGGAAAGCATGGCATAAACCGTCAACGTTCGTAAAATGTTTTTTTTTTCCCACTTTTGATGGGGGGTTTTAAGTGTTTTTATACCCTACTACTTTGTAAAGGTCTGTGGATCCCAAGTTAGAGGGTTATGTCTATATGATTCAGATGAACATTTCAAACTGCAAATAATGCTGGTATGTACATAATATATTTTATATAATTTATTTTTAAATATTTCTTAACAGGAACACTTGGAGTAGTTACAGAAGTGACAATAAAAATCAGGCCTCTTCCAGAATATCAGAAGTATGGTTCAGTGGTCTTTCCAAATTTTGAGCAAGGTGTGGCCTGTTTGAGAGAAGTTGCAAGACAGGTAAGTTTGCTCAATGATATTAGCATGAAAAACAAGCTAGTGAACCAGGGAAACCAAATGGGATTTTTAAGGCTCATCATTTTACATAAAGCACAATTTCTTTATTTATTTTCACATATAAAAATGTTGTCTCTTTGTTGTACAACATATCATAAAATAGGTCAACAGTACAATTGTTCCAACAGATTTATAACCTGACAATACATCATGTTTTAATAAATACTGATTGCTTGTGGCCCGACGCGTTTAATGGACATGAGCCATCAGTATAGTTATGTACAAAATGTTTTTGTGCACAACTATACTGAACTCTTCTGAAGAAGTGGGGCCATTAGCCATCAGTATTTTTAAAATATGAAGTATTGTCATGTTATAAATCTGTTGGAATGTCGTGTACTGTTGACCTATTTTATGATATGTTGCACAACAAATAGGTAACATTTTTTTATGTGAATATTAAATAAAGAAATGTATGTTTTATGTAAAATGCTGTGCCTTTAAAAATCCCATTTAATTTCCCTTGTAATCTAGTTTGTTAGTTTTACGAGAATGTGACACCATAATTTTTAACTAATTTGGGTTCCAATATTGGCATGAAGATGGCCTTGAACTTTAAAGAATAGTGCAAAAATGTATTTTCATAACCATGCTTCACTTTAATTTTTGAGATCAAAAATAGGTTTTTAGTTCACTAAAGGTTTAAATGCACACATCAACTGAATGCACTACATTTTTGTAATATTTTATGTGTAATTTCATGCAGCTGTGCAGGTCCGCCCGCACAGCCCCATTATTCCATCTCACAGGAATCTGTAAATGTGAGAACTACAAGTCCCCTGTTCCAGCTTGGCAGACGGTTTGCCGAGGGCACTAATGAGCACACTCTCATAGTTCATTCACAAGCCCTGCAGCTTTTAAACTGACAGTATGTACAGAGGTATGGGCTTAAAGCTATAGGGCTTATGTGCAGTAACCTGACATTGCACCCACGATTCACTGATCACAGTGGATCATGACCTTTTTTTTTTTTAATTTTTTTTTTTACAAAAATATGCGCATTTATTATTTTTTCATAAAAGGGGCGCTTAGCCTTTAATGTTTTAATCAAGTGTATTTAAGATACATTTGCACTGATGGTCATAACACAATGTGTTTCTGAATTTGGTCCTCATTTTCTAAATTGCTTCCTGAATGATGTGAAACATTTGGCTATTTGTGTCAGGCCTTTCTTGCAGCAGATTGAATCAAGCAGGGACTTTATGGACTGTGCTCTTGCCCTGTTTTCTGTTGCATTTAATTGGAATAATAACCTACTTTAGTAGTCGCAAGTCTGTGTCAGAATAACAGCTTTCTACCCTTTCAAATTGAGCTTCCTAGTTTTGGATTTATACACAGACAGAATTGGTGGTCATGTTAACTCATGAGTTTGCTTAACAGGTGCTTACTTGCTTTTTTGCTTACAAAGCATTTTGAACACCTATTTAAAGCTGCAATTGCACAAACATAATCTTTATCTGCATGAAGGTAAAAAAGCACCCTATGTTTGTGCCTCCTCCCCCTCAGCCATCCCTAAACACTTACCTGAGTCCTTTCTCCACCCAATGGTGTCCTATGTGCAGCAGTGCTGCTCCCCTGTTTCTGCATTTTCCAGAGACCCAGACAGCAACTTGAAATTTTGGCTGCTGTCGTCAGTCAAATCTGTGAAGAGGAGGGAGTAGGGGGCATGGGTGAACCATGCTGTGTGTGTCTATGGAAGCACACAGCCCAGGTTGTGAGCAAGCTCACACGAGTGCCCCCTCAGCACACAACTTGCTGAGGGGGCACACACAGAAGAGACTGAGCCAAGGGCGTCAGCAGGGGCCTCCAGAAGAGTAGTTGACAGACCGCGCAGTGCCTTAACATTGCACAGAGCAGAAAAGTATAACCTGTTTATCATTTTAATTGAATTATGATGTCTTACAGTTAGTTTAAAGCTGAAGTTCAGTTAAAAAAAGAAAACATTTTTTTTCTATTTGCTCTAATGAAGGATTTCCCACAATGTGCAGGCTACTCTATTCTGTGGAAATCGTCATTGAAGGGTTGCCCTGTCCTCTTCCTGCTATTGAACTTCTGGCGCTTTGGGGGTGAACAACTTTCGATCTCCAACTTTGGATCTGCACTAATGATGATCTGAAGGAGAGGGACCTTCTCCAGTGCACTCCTCTATAGAGAAATCTTGTTTCATTGATTACACTACCTGTAACCCTACCTGTGAAAGGGGCAGAAGATCCTGCGACTGATCAGACTCTTCCCCCATTCAGTGCCGGCTCACACAGGGGCGACCTGTCAGGTGACTTAGCCGCCTGACAGGTCATGCTCCATGCATTGCGATTGAACCGTTCTAATAGGAGCCACTCAAGTCGCTCCAACTTAGAAAAAGGTTCCTGTACTACTTTGGGGCGACTTCGGAGCGACTTGCATTGACTTCTATACAGAAGTTGTTTTGTAAGCCACGCTGAAGTCACGCTGTCCGGGGTGGCTTCAGTGTCGGACAACTTTGAAGCAGCCCCTGTGTGAACTGACACTTACAGATCTTGTTACATGAAGTGTAA
Source organism: Lithobates clamitans (assembly GCA_037952925.1). NCBI lineage: Eukaryota > Metazoa > Chordata > Amphibia > Anura > Ranidae > Lithobates > Lithobates clamitans. Next base: position 7,789,891 of record JBBGZY010000014.1, read on the forward strand.
TCGGTGAAAACTTTTCTCAGTTGAGGAGAGGACAGGAGGGGCATGTCCCAAGCAAATCATATTTCGTGCAGCTGAGCCCAGAGACCTGAAGCTTTTCACCCTCGGCTCTGGATGCTCGTCCACAAGAAGAGGACAGGTCAGCCCTGCAGAGAAGATTTCTACAGAACCCAGAGGCCTGCACTTCATGGAACATACTTCATTTCAGGTAAGTAATGCAACTAATGCAACTTAGAAAAAAAAGATATTTAAAGTGAAGTTCCAGCCTCTAAAAAAAAAAAATTAAATAAAAATAATGTACAAGTCAGCAGCTACAAGTACTGTAGCTGCTGACTTTTAACCACTTACGGATCACTTGCCGTCGTTATACGTCGGTGCTTTGACGTTACATCCCGGGTTATGGCAGCAGATAGCTAGGTTTTTTTTTTTTTTTAAATAGCAGGCGGTCCACTTTTAAGATGAAAGTGGTCTCAGCGGCAGGTTCACCGCGAGATCACTTTTATCGTCGGTGGGAGAGGTGACCCTCTCCCGCCGTGTCCCGGGCGTCTCCGCCGCTTACCTTAAGGCCTGATGGGCAGGAAGTCAAGTGAGGGCATGATGGCCCCCACTTGACTCTATGCCCTTGGAGGACCGGAGCAACGTAGAATGTCACTTCTGCCCAGTGGCCTCAAAGGGACATTTTATTTATTTAAATTTGTTTTTGCTTTGTGTAAATGTGAGATCTGAGCTCTCTTTGACCCCAGATCTCACATTTAAGAGGCCCTGTCATGCTTTTTTTTTTTCTATTACAAGGGATGTTTACATTCCTTGTAATATGAATAAAAGAGATTCAAACATTTTTGTGGTTAATAGGACACTTACCTGTCCAGGGATCCCAAGAAGTCGGCTCCCCGGAGCCGATTCGATTAACTTGGGTGCAGGCACCACCATTGCAACTAAGGGAAACTACTGTGCATGCGCAAGTCACGCTGCACTTTCTGAATGGCCCCTGTCTTCTGAGACACACACTGGTCCCAGAAGGCAGCGGGGGGGGGGGGGGGGGGGGATGTAGGAGGGGATGAACCAGATGCGGAAATGACGTACCTTGCTGCGGCGGGGTAAAGAAGAAGAAAGATGATTAGCCCATTTAAACAAGATAAATCCACTTAAAACATCATTGGCCATTTGTTTTTTTAACTTGGTGCTAAAAAGTGGATGGTGCAAGAATGGAATTGTGGGTGGGACTCCGCTTTAACTAAACTTCAGAATTAAAACCTGAGTTTGACTGAGCCTCCAGCTTTGTGCAAAGGATGGGCTCAAGCAGTGCTAACAACTTTCCAATGTTGAACACCATTCTGTTTATTTTTACTACTGGCGTTCGTACAGACATCATTGTGGCCCTAACCCCTGATGACCAGGGGAATGTTCATGAGTGCTTGTGCTCAGGATGGTGCTGAGCGTCAGTTAACGAGGAGGTAAGGAGGCAGCTGCTGAAGGAGGAGGATGCAGAGAGTGATACAGCATTATGGAGAAGTAATGCAGTCAAATGGTTCAAATTTGAAATTCAATATATGTGCCAGATGATTTGTAACTATTTGTGGGAACTCTGATTCACATACTTCTGCCACCATGTGCAGCCAGGCCTGTTCAGCTGTGCAGGCCCCTGTCTCCTCCACCTTGCTCTTTAAAAAGTGTGGCAGAGATGTGTATATAAGACTGGTTGAATAGAATTACAAATCCATTGACAAGCAAGATGCTACACACACAGGCATGTTTTAACTTTTTATTTAGCTGGTACAATATGTCAGCCCCTAGCTAGCTTTGATATCTTCAGCAGGGAGGTCTCTGGACCTTGGTTCCCAGCTCCGCCCATCTGCTACTCCAGTTGTTATGAGTGGTGTCATCTTTCCTTATTAAAGAGGTTGTAACCAAAAAAAAAAAAAATCCTGTTCCTTTTAAAGCATGTTAAACAGCATAGTGCTTTTGCGGTGTCATTTGTCCCTTTTTGTGTGCTGTAGAAAAAAATCTGGTGGATCCTGCCTGTTCCTGTGTCCCCCTAGGTAAACTGACTATGGTAATCATGGCTGCTGATCCTTGATCAGGTCATGTGCCTGTGTCATCCTGCTGCTCTCCCTCTTCCCTTCCCTCCCTACCTGCCAGCTCCTGTGAGTAAGCTGAAGAAAACAAAACAAAAAAGCCCCCCCCCCAGTTGCTATCTCCTGCAGCAGTAAAGTTACAGATCGAAATTCCTGCCAGGCCATCTGTAATGAGGTTCAATTTATGTGTCACATGATGAGACAAAAGTCATACCAATCAAATTGCAGCCGCTATAATTTGCTCTTTATATGCTTTACAACACCATGTCATACTTTGTCCTCAGCGGAACTGATCGTGCCATTTCAGACAAGAGCAGTAATCCTAGAGATGATGGCCTGAGGGTTGAATAATTAGAAATTTGCAGATATATAGATATAGATAGATATATATATATATATATATATATATATATATATATATATATATATATATCTATCTAAAAGAAAAATAATGTAAAGATTCCCTTATACAGCTAACATTGTAATATGTGCATTGTGTTTCAGCTTGGAAGTGCTGCAGCCTTCAATGTCTATGACAGAGAGATAATTTATTATTGGGGGAAAAAACGCTCGTAACAGCACATTAATTAACTGGAGTGTTTAGAGAGGTTAGAGTGCTGATCTGTGGATTCAGAAGGATAAAACAAAATTAGGCAGGTATTAAATTAATTTAAGTAGGGGGTGCAGTTAGAGTAAGTAAATAAAGTCACTGGAAGGGTTCTGAACTTAGCAGCACAGCCAATAACAACTAGATTTATAGGTTTGTCCAACCTGGATTTAAAGCCCTTGGAGTGTACTACAGACACAGATCCAACTTGGGAACAGTTGTAAAATTGTCACTGATGCTGAACTGTTCACAAAGTCATGGCAGCTATATAACATCCTGACCAGCTGCAGGGCTTTTACTGGTTGCAGACTTCTAGATAAGTGGTCCGTTTTGTATAGTTATAGTCTGGATTAACACCTTCACATTCAGAGGATTTTGTATTTAATCAAACACTGAACAACTCTACAAAGCACCATTTGCCTCACAATTGACCTCATAACATAAGCCCATTGCAGTTTCATGACATGGAAGAAATTGAAAAATAATTTGACTTCCAGGAAATTTATTACATATGTGATGGAGATCAGACTTTTAGCTGGTACAAGTATTTTGCAAGCAGTCTGTCCCTGGGTGCATACTGCCCTAAGCATTAGTTCCAGTCTGTGCACCATACAGGCGCAGCAGTCATCCGCCTCAGAAGTACAGCCTTAAAGTGGTATTAAAGGTTCGGCTTTTACAAAAATAAATAAACCTGTAATCCTTACCTGCTCTGTGCAATGGTTTTACACAGAGCAGCCCCAATCCTCTTCTTTGGTCACCTGCCAGTGCTCCTGGCTCCTCCCCCTTGACCAGTTCTACAAATAGCAAGCTACTTGTTATGGGGGCACTGGTGCGTGCTCCATAAGACACATAAAGCTGCAGCTCGGCCCCGCCCCCTCACTCATAGAATGCATGAAGTTAAAAAAAAACCTTCTGCCTTTACAGCCACTTTAATCTGTGCTGTTCTGCACTTTGGATAGTTTTGAATAGAATAGAGGAGGGGGAAAATCCTCTTAAAAAGTTTTTATTATTACTGTCTGTATCTCATTTAGGAGGATTCACCCCTCCATTTATCCTGGTAACCATTCCATAAGGATTAAAACCTTTTCTTCACTATACAAGAAACGTAGAGAATAAACCGGGGGCCACATTTAGAGTGGGCTTTTGCAGCACAGGTACACTCCTACTGTTGACAGGGTGGTTAAAGAACGGTGTTCCTTTTTAATTTTAAATGGCTCCCAAGCCACTGCCCCTTCCCGGTTCTAATGAACATTAGAGTCCATATCCAGGCATCAAAATGTACCCCCCCATCCATTTAACACTTTTTTTGTTAACCTTCTCAAGTGATGTTTTGCTCTTCTTTGCCCATTTACATGGGTGCAGAGCCCCATACAGCATGGAGTGCTGTTTGTTTATCACTTTGTAGTATTGTGTAGCTTTGTACCTGTCAAACTCAGCTGTGGGGGTGGGTCCATATGGCAGATGGATATCCATTCACTTATATAGGCTGCCTCCACATAGCTAAACACTATATACAAATATAATTAGCTCTTCATGTTGCATAGGGCTTTGCGCCCATGTGAATGAGCAGTAAGTCTGCCCTCTTTATCCCTCACTGGCCCCATATGCGGCAAAACTTGCAACCCTACAATGGAAATGTGCCAACTGGTCCCTAGAACACCTGTTTTGCTGATGTCTCTGCTGAGACTCCTCTTATGGATCATGAGATGACCATGCTACTGGATCACTAAGAGAGAGTGCCAACATCACACAGACAGTAACAGACACCCGAAGAGGGACATTGTCTCCTGTACGCAGAAGAAGGGAGTACTTGGGAATGGAGCATCATGTAACCGTGGATTTAGGGCATTTCAATTTTTTTTTTTTTCTTTATTATGCCAGTAAGTAGTAGGAGGAAGTTCAGCTTTAAAGCAGCCAAACACTGTTACTCATTAAAATCATTAAATTTAATTTTGCCACAATATTGCTCTCAGTACTGCTGACAATCACTGGAACAGGAAGTGATGCAAATTTCCTTAACAGGGACATGAACAGTACGAAAAATCCTATATACGAGGAAAAATGAACACTAGTAGGTTAGAATGTGCTCGCACAAAAAGATGACAAATCTCACAAAACAAAATACAAAATATTGTAGCACCCAACCAATTAATGTAGAATTATACCACAATGCATAAGACATGTTAAAAAAAATGTATGAGAGACCTATATAGATATAGAGATATATAGATATATTAACATCCACATAGAAATGTGCAAAAGTTCATATAGTAAAGTGTCCGAAAAAGGATAATCCCCAGTAAGACGGATGGATTGTAGACGGAAAGATCACAGTGATATCCACCTCATAGCAATCCACAGGGCAGTGCTTCTTGGTGCAATTAAATAGACTTAAAGTGCATTCAGTGTGCAAATTCCACCACCACTATACACTCCCCAGAACAATGCATGAAAGCAGCCTGTTGGCTTTGCCATCTCATAGAACCTCTGTCCTGATCCCCACGCTGGGTTCCTCGGTGTCAGTCATGTGTAGCTGGACTTTATATTTTATATAGGGCCACATCCAAGTTCTGGGTGGAGTAGATGCATATTTTGTCAATTCACATCATTCAGAGGATGAGCCGCCCAGCCACGCATAACTCGCCCTTTTAGGCCAAAAAGTAAAATTTTGGTCTTATCTGACCAGAGCACCTTCTTCCACATGTTTGCTGTGTCCCCCCACATGCTGTTTGTTCACTAAAGTTCTCTAAAAAACCTCTGAGGGTTTCACAGAACAGCTGTATTTATTCTAAGATTAAATTACACACAGGTGGGCTCTATTTACTTCTGAAGGCAATTGGTTCCACTATATTTTAGTTAGGTGTATAAGAGTAAAGGGGGCTGAATACAAATGCATGCCATATTTTTCAGATATTTATTTAGAAAAATAAAAAAAATTGAAACCCGTTGATCATTTTCTTTCCACTTCACAATTATGTGCCACTTTGTGTTGGTCTGTCACATAAAATCCCAATAAAATACCTTTACGTTTTTGGTTGTAACATGGCAAAATGTGGAAAATTTCAAGCGTTGTGAATACTTTTTTTGAGGCACTGTATGTTATATATTTTTTACACTTATGCACTGTGGCACTTTTATAATTTTACAAAAATTGGTTGCACCATTTTGTATTAAGTACAAAAAAACCTAATGGACTCTAACCCTGTCCCATGCTCTTCAAGCATCCACAATAAATCTAGGTGTTTGAGCTATACAAAGTGTAATATTTCAGACACTTTAATAAACAAGCTTCGTAACTCCTGCTAGTGCAGAATTTGGACCATAATGGACTTTTTTTTTATATTTGCAATAAATGTTGACTTTGAACCATTTATACATGCCATAATAATGCCTGTTATGTCCAGTTCTGGCTAATGCTAGTTTCTTTTGTTCTGTAGTTGTTTCTCTTGAAAGTTTTCTATAAACAGAGCCTTTCTATTCGTGTTTTCTTTGGTAGTAACATGTCTTAAAATTACAGCCAAGATCAGCTTGGTAATGTTCAAAGCTTATTTAACTTTAAGAGTCCGTTCCTGCGTTTAATTAAAACATGAGAAAGAAATGAAATGCTTGCCAGTAACCCAGGAGTTTGTTTGGACTCTTAGCTGAGCGAGAGAAAATTAATAGTTCCCTAAAGTGTTTTTTTATCCAATAAAGTATGCAGTATTTAGCCCACCACGGGCCTTCCTGTATAGCTTTTTTCATAGTACGGTTTACTGTGGCCTGATCACGGAAACCATTTTGTGCGCAGAACAGTTTTATGAAAGCCTAAGGAAACCACTGAAGCACCTTTTATAAGTATCCATTCCATGAGTTCAACCAATATTTGTGGGCTTACTGCAGATGAATTCAGTGGAATTATTATGGACTTATTGACTTTGCAGGAGGGTTTTTTCATTTAACATACAAGCTCCAATTATTAAATTCCTCCATCACCCCTCTATAGCCTCCTTAACACAGTAAGCTAGGACGCCTCCCCCCGGCCCAGCCAATAAACTTCTAGCACCAGACTGCCTATGTTCTAACGCTTCATTTACTTGAATGTGTCATAGTTGTGCTGCAGGAACAATGTCCAGTTCTAGTCTATGGGTCGTGCACAGTCAGCATGGCACTAGTTTATTACCGTCAGGGCTGCTGACAGCATGACATCCACCCACGGATCCTAAAAGAATTGAGCTCTTCTGTCATTTCAAAGCCATTGTTTCTAATATTTAGGAACTCGTTAATGACTAGAATGGTAGCACTGGATTGGCATAGGACCAATGTGGTGCTCTTTTTTTAAATGGGATGAAAGTCTATACCAAGTAACTATAGACCTGCTATAGTCGGGAAGATACTGGAGAGTTTAATAAAAGACCACATAGATGAATTCTTGCTGGAAAGAAATATTTTAAGCACCAGCCTGCATGGATTCATGAAAGACAGGAGTTGTCAAACTTTTTAAACAATTGGTGAACCTGTACTTTGAACTTTCTGTTATCCCAAAATCTATTTGTATGTAATTTTTGGCATTGTGTATCACTGTATAGAGTTTTCCTAAAACCCAATATGTTTTTATTGTAAATCTAACGAAAAGGGTCCATGGTATATATATGGTATTTCTAGGGTACTCCAAGTATTGTACACTATACGCCAATATTAAAATGCATACATTTGATACAAATTTTTTAAGATTCTTTAACCACTTCAATACCGGCCTATTGTAATATGACGTCCACAAATGGGATCTCCGATCCTGGGTGGATGTCATATGACGGCCTCGGGTACCCGGCCGTCTAGGGGGCGCGCACGCCCTCCGCGTTGCTCGGGACCCGGTTTGTGTGCCCGGCGGCCGCGATGTCCGCCGGGCACCCACGATTGCCCGTTAACCGGGCCGGACCGTGGATCTGTGTGTGTAAACACACAGATCAACGTCCTGTCAGGTGAGAGGAGAGCGATCTGTGTTCCCAGTACAGCGGGACACTGATCGGTCTCCTCCCCTTGTGCGTCCCCACCCCCCACAGTTAGAAGCATTCCCTAGGAAACATATTTAACCCCTCCTCTCCCCCTAGTGGTTAACCCCTTCACTGCCTGTCACATTTACCCAGTAATCAATGCAATTTTATAGCATTGATCGCTGTATAAATGTGAATGGTCCCAAAAATGTGTCAAAAGTGTCCGATGTGTCCGCCATAATGTCGCAGTCACAAAAAAAAATCGCGATCGCCGCTATTACTAGTAAAAAAATAAATATATATTTTTTTAAAATGCCATAAATCTATCCCGTATTTTGAATACGTATCGGCCGAAACTGAGGAAAATTTTTTTTTTTTTTTTTTTTTTTAAATTGGGATATTTATTATAGCAAAAAAGTAAAAAATATTGTGTTTTTTTCAAAACTGTCGCTCTTCTTTTGTTTATAGCGCAAAAAATAAAAACCGCAGAGGTGATCAGATACCACCAAAAGAAAGCTCTATTTGTGGGGAAAAAAAGGACATCAATTTTGTGTGGGTACAACATCGCACGACCGCGCAATTGTCTTTTAAAGTGCGACAGCGCTGAAAACTAAAAATTGGTCTGGGAAGGAAGAGGGTGAAAATGCCCTGTATTGAACCGGTTAAAGGGGTTGTAAAGTCAGAAGGTTTATTTTATCTTAATGCGTTCTATAATAATAAAAAGCCTTCTGTGTGCAGCAGCCGCCCTACTACTTACCTGAGCCCCATCTCTATCTTGCGATGTCCACGAGTCCCTCGGCCTTCTGGGACTCTCCCTCCTGATTGGCTGAGAGACAGCAGCGGTGCCATTGGCTCACGGTGCTATCAATCAAACTCAGCCAATAAGGAGGGAGGGGCCGAGCCGAAGCTACGTGTCTGAATGGATGCACGGAAACAAAAGGGAAAACACAGGAAGCGCCACCTAAGTGCAGTATTAAAAGCAGCTTTAATGGCAAGGTATAAAAACACACTTACAAAAAGTAAGAACATCATAGGCTCATCTGTGTATATGGAGTCCCTGGGAAGGTCCCTGTGTCTGGATCCGGTCCCTGTCGGAGGCTGTGTGATGGTCTGGTCGATCTGCAGCATGCCCTGTGACCACCAGGAAGAGGCCGGAACCACCGTGGAACGCATGTAAGTGATGTCACGGGTCGCAGAAACACATCCAGGGAACTTCCACAGAGGGAGGAAGGAGGCTAGCAGGCTACACGCTCGGATCTACAGCTCCTTCTATTGGCCTGGGGTGGGAGTGTGTCCTAGTGGTGCAATTTATATGTCGGTGCTGTGGAACAACAGGTCCCAGCCTGGACTGTAATATGGCTTGGATGGGTCTGCTATAAAAGAAGAGAGGGGACATTTGGGTGTTAACCAGGTTGATATATTCACAGGGTTTAAAGATACAAATAGGAGAATAACTGAATAAAAGGATATATCCAGTCAGAGGGTTTTGTGAAGAAAAAAGAGAGGGGGGGGGGCTCACAACACTGTGTGTACCTCAATATCCTCATTTAATCCTCCTGGTGTTAAAGTACCCAAGGAATAGATCCACAACGTTTCCTGCTGGCACAAACGTTTGTATCGTTCAGCCACAGGGAACATTGCCGGAATAGACTCAACGACCCACACCCTGAGACCAACCGTGGATTGGTTGTAGTGTGTTAAAATAATTTTTGGGACGCTATGGTGATCACGGCCTTTTTCAATAAAACGCCTGTGTTCACCAAAGCGTGCCCTGAGGGCTTTGATGGTTCTTCCAACATAAAAAAAATCCACACGGACATGTGAGACAATATATAACATAAGCCGTGGAACAGTTGTAGAATTCTTTTAGAGTATAATTCTTCCGTTTTACTGTAAATGTTTTCTGGCCAAGGTGAACGAACTGACAAGTCAAACAAAGGTTTTTTTTACACTGATACCTCCCTTTCAGTGGGATCAAGACCAGTGGTGCTGAGGTAGGTTGAGCAGACTTAATGATCCTGGGAGCAATTTTACATTTTATGTTTCTAGATTTCCTGTATGCTATTTTTGGCTCACCCTTCTGATTGGCTTAGATACTGCAGCGGTGCCATTGGCTCCCGCTGCTGCCAAGTCATTTAGCCAATCGAGAGGGAGCAGGACTGGGCTGTGGCTCTGTGTCTGTACACAGAGCTGCGGCTTGATTGGGTGCCCCCCATAGCAAGCTGCTTGCTGTGGGGGGTACTCAACAGGAGGGAGGGGTCAGGAGCACCAAAGAGGGACCCAAGAGGAGGAGGATCCGGGCTGCTCTGGGCAAATCCACTACACAGAGCAGGTAAGTAGAACATGTTTCTATTTTTTTTTCTATAAAAATAACACTTTAGTATCACTTTAAGACATTAAAAGTCCATCACACTCTGGCCAAATATTTCTTATTGGTGAATCCACAATAAATGTAACAATAAAAGATAATGAATGGTTTCTCAACCTACTATAAAATGCTGATGTGTTTGCTTGCATTCACCCAGGTGATTTAAAAAAAATGTAATAACAATAGCAGGAGGGAGCTTAACGGTCATTCCACAACACATTCCGTGGGTTCTAAATATCTCACTTCCTCAGGCTTTGTGAGAATACATAAATAAAACCATTGTGTAAGATTACATCCAATAAATAGTATAACGACAACTGATTTTTATACAGTGTAAATTCTCTTTTTAGGAACCATAAAGTCAGGAACCTGGGGGCCACCACTATGCCAAACCTCCCCTGAGAGGCGAGCCAGATAATCACAGAAGAAAAACAAATTAAATAAAGTAAAATAAATTTAAAAAGGAAAAGGGGGGTGGGGGTGAGGGGGAAAAAAATAACCTATGGGACACCTAAATATAATAGTAAATATACATACCACTCAGAGGGGTCTCATGGAGGATCCTTTAAACATACAAGAAATATGTACCATTCTGTAAGCCCTCCTCTATTACCCCACACTAGGTGGTGTGTAATCCCTGGGGAGGACAAAGGCTATATAGCTGTATACCATAACTTAGAACATTAAGAGATGTTGATTTAAAAATCTACATATATAAACAATTAAAGCATTTCTATCCCATCCTTCTTGTCATTGTAATACATATATCTGTTCCCTAGGGCCCCCTCCTAATCCAAGATGTAACTACATATCCTGATTATATGTCTCTAGAGCACCCACATATCAAAATGGTAATTAAGAACACCCCACTGTCGAATCATAAAAAAATAGTGCGAGCTCTATACAAAAATTAGTACCAAACAACCCTTGTATCCAGCAGTCTATAAATAAACCTTCCTGTGTGCAAACTCCTACTTATATTCACAAACGCCCAGCTTTAACCATCCAGTGTACTGATTTGTAATCTATATGTTTCCCCATGTAGGGCAGGGGCAAGAATGCAGCAAAGCACATTCCTTCTATTTTACATATTCCCTCCATTGAAATCCCCTCCTCAGTGGGTGACATGACTTGACCCAAAGTCATCAGTCAGCCATAATGGGTTAGGTTGGTTATATTAATGTGCAATTCTAAAGCAAGTTTGTCTGATCTAGATGCTGGTAATCTTTTTCATGTTTTTTAAAATTCTTTATTGGTATGCAAAATGACACAACATGACAAGACCATGTGAGTGGGTACAAATAGACTATGAAGAACATTTATCAGCAGAACAAAATTAGAAAACCATAGAACAAGAGTGTACAGAAGACTGCACCACAATAAAAATGAGTCACTAGCACCATAAAGGCACACTTCCCAATCAGAACTACTATTAAGATGAAAGGTGATAGACCTAATTAAATCCTATACATGTGTGTGTATGTATCTTAAAATAGCGGCTATAGAAAAGAGTTCAGGTGAAGTACAAGATTCAGAACCTGTACACATGGCCTGTGAGCAATCATACCCATGGTAAAAACAGCAGAAAACATTTTGAAATATTTATAATGGGTAGAGTGAAACCCTAGGGTGTCTGAGGGGGAGGGAAGATGTGAAAAGAGAGGAGAGAGAAAGAAAGTGAGATGTCACTTTGGGCGGGGGGGCCGTGGAACCCAGAATCCCTTGGAGAAGTTGGGAAACCCTTGCTTCAGCTCCCCATGCACCTCCTATGTCTGCCACCCTGTGTCTGTTAGGGGCACAGGGTGACCGAGAACCCCAGTCTGATCTGTACTAATCGGACTCGCTGTACAACCACACTGGAATGTTGTGTGTGTGTGTGTGTGTGTGTGTGTGTGTGTGTGTATATGATAGATACACATACACACAGTTGTGCTCATAAATTTACATACCCTGGCAGCTTTTGATTTCTTGGCCATTTTTCAGAGGATATGAATGATAACACAAAAACTTTTCTTTCGCTCATGGTTAGTGTTTGGCTGAAGCCATTTATTATCAATCGTCCGTTTACTCTTTTTTAAGCCATAATCACAACAGAAACTACCCAAATCACCCTGATCAAAAGTTGACATACCCTGGTGATTTTGGCCTGATAACACGCACACAAGTTGACACAAAGGGGTTTGAAGGGCTATTAAAGGTAATCCTCACCTGTCATCTGTTTGCTTGTAATTAGTGTGTGTGTATAAAAGGTCAATGAGTTTCTGGATTCCTGACCGACCTTTGCATCTTTCATCCAGTGCTGCACTGACATTTCTGGATTCTGAGTCATGGGGAGAGCAAAAGAATTGTCAAAGGATCTGCGGGAAAAGGTAGTTGAACTGTATAAAACAGGAAAGGGATATAAAAAGATATTCAAGGAATTGAGAATGTCAATCAGCAGTGTTTAAACTCTAATCAATAAGTGGAAAAGGAGGGGTTCTGTTGAAACCAAACCACGGTCAGGTAGATCAACTAAAATTTCAGCCACAGCTGCCAAGAAAATTGATCAGGATGCAAAGAAAAACCCACAAATAACTTAAGGTGAAATACAGGACTCTTTGAAAACATGTGGTGTGGCTGTTTCAAGATGCACAATAAGGAGGCACTTGAAGAAAGATGGACTGCATTGTCGAGTCACCAGAAGAAAGCATTACTACACAAATGCCACAATGTATCCTTACCTAGCGCCAAACAGCACAGATACAAGCCTCAAACCTTCTGGCACAAAGTCATTTGGAGTGATGAGACCAAAATTGAGCTTTTTGGCCATAACCATAAACGCTTCATTTTGGAGAAGAGTCCACAAGGGCTATGATGAAAGGTACACCATTCCTATTGTAAAACATGGAGGTGAATCGCTGTTGTTTTGGAGATGTGTGAGTTACAAAGGCACAGGAAATTTGGTCAAAATTGATGGCACGATGAATGCAGTATGTTATCAAAAAATACTGGAGGAATATTTGCATTCATCAGCCAGGAAGCTGCGCATGGGACGTACTTGGACATTCCAACATAATAATGTTCCAAAACACAAGGCCAAGTCGACCTGTCATTCGCTACAGCAGAATAAAGTGAAGGTTCTGGAGTCGCCATCTCAGTCTCCTGACTTCAATATCATTGAGCCACTCTGGGGAGATCTGAAACGTGCAGTTCACGCAGGACAGCCCAAGAATTTACAGGAACTGAAGCCTTTTGCCAAGAGGAATGGGCAGCTTTACCATCTGAGAAGATAAAGAGCCTCATCCACAAAAGATTTCAACCTGTCATTGATTTTAAAGAGGGCTATACAGGGTATGTAAACTTATGAGCACAACTGTGTGTGTGTGTGTGTATATTTATGTATATATGTATGGGTCAATTGGGGTGTGGCTGTATTCCATTTTTCTATTGTCTGCCTGCCTTGGGAGAAAGTATTATGGGATGTATGTGGATTAACTGTGAGAGGAGAGGGGGGGATTTCTCCAGCACCCGCACCCCCCCCAAAGACAGTCTACTGATGAGCAGTTGACCAAACTTGTGTCATGCTACTGGTGGAGGTAAAGTCTACCCTGCCCTGTTTCATTATGCAAAGGAGGGGGGCTTGTCCCCTGAGTGTTACCTGTGTTCAAATAAACAGTTCATGTTGAGCAACCAAAACAAGTACTGCCTAGTTTGTGGTTGCAAGCGTTTGAAAGATCTGATATCTATAGTCAGACTGGAAGAAAGCAGTATATAACTAAAGCATTCAAGCGGAGTGTGTGGCGTTTTGTTACAAAAAGGAAAAAAGAGGGGTAGAGGAAGAAGCAGAATAAGTGGGTAAATGGAAGGGGCTTGAGTCCACGGCGGGGGGGGGGGGGTCAGATCCTCAAATCAAATCCAATAGAACCTGGTATTTTTAAAGAACCTGTGACTATTGCCAATAGCAATGGCTTAAAAAAAGGTAAGGTACTTTAGTATTTTGCGCTAAATCTGAGATTTGTTCAGCCCTGTCTTAATGTCTGGGTAAAGGAGAATATACTCTGCCCTGTTTGGCTGTGCTCCAAAATCCTACATCGCATTGAATTTGTGGATGTTGCATTTGTCTTTTCTTATTGGATCATCTTGTATTCTATGTTAAGGAAACCTTTTTTGAACCCTAATAGTTTTAGATCCATATGGAAAGGGACAAAGACAGCCAGCGAGCGTGTTTGATGTAACCTTCTGTTGATTGGCCATTGCAAGGCACAACACTGATCAAATTCTAATCCGTAAATTTGGCATATCAATGGATAGCAAAATAAATCAATTACACGGCAGGCCATCTGCTTTCCCTCTGACTGATAGTTGGGGACAAGAGACATACAGAGTAATGCCTTGGGCTTTGCTAGTCATTCTTCTCTGTCATTCCAGAGCACATCTGTCTTGCAGTGTCATTGAACCTTGTATCCAAAATGGCGGACTTTCTGCATAACACCAGCCAAGGGTCAAACAGGCAGGGATGCACAGTATGTGTTTGGAAAATACAATTTTAGAGGCAATATGATTACAGAGAAGTTTGTGTCCTGCATGCCCATGTTAATTTTTCTCGAGGGAAGAAAACCAACAGTTGAAGTATGGCAGTGATGATTGAAGCTGACCACAGACCTGAGCGATAGTTGGCCCGTCTTTTTAAAACAATGAACTTGAGATTTGATTTGCTTTTTATAGTGATTTTTCACAGTGAAGCTTTTGCCAACAGGACGGATATCAAAAATGTTTTAGTTTACATTGATTTAAAAAAAAAAAAAATATATATATATATTGGGTTTGCCAGGAAACGCTCTGCCTTACTGACCTTTTTCAGGCGCTCCGGAGCACCTAACTACATGGCTTAAATGGTCTGATCTTTAACTGTTTGGTTGAGCCTGTCATCACTAACCTAAACCTAATCTGTGTGCTTAGCACACTCAGAAAATGACCTCAGATGGGGTTAGGATGTTAAAGGAGCCCAAGGTAGCCTACAGGCCTTTGTGAAATTGCAGCTGATTTTTTTTTTTTCTGAGTCTTTTATTGTTAACAGAACCTTATGTCTCCTAGTGGCTTGGACTAAATCATTTAGGGCCCATTCATGCCTGAGCCACAGTGTACCTTAGCCATGTGTTGCCATTCCTTTTTAAAAGTACCTGAATGCACCCACACTGCAGATCCCCACGGTGCACTTGTGTGATACTGATTTTTAAAAAGGGCTATTTCTGTTTTTCTGTGTTAAATTGCACTGACAGCACATTAAATAATAATTGCATGTCAGATAATGCATCGTGTGAATGAGACCCAAAGGTGTACTCCTGTCACAATTAAAAATTCTGTTCTGTTCTTTTCTCTCAAGGTTGCTGTAGGCCAGTGTTTCTCAACCTTTTTTTCAGTCAAGGCACATTTAGAATTGCGCACAATCCCAGGCTACACAAGTCTGAGGTTTTGTTTACACCAGGAGGCACATCTGAGCCTGCACACTCCTGTACAGGGGGTCCCCGAGTTATGAACCTCCGACTTGCGAACAACTCCTACTCTGGGAACGGAAGCGGCGTCAGGCACATCGGAAAACGACATCTCCGCCTTTCTGTGCTTCCGACTTACGAACAAATCCGACTTAAAGCGGGGGTCCACCTACATCAACCTAAAAAAAAAAATATTAAAAGCCAGCAGCTACAAATACTGCAGCTGCTGACTTTTAATACATGGCCACTTACCTGTCCCAGGGTCCAGCGATGTCGGCAGGCGACGCTGAGAACCCGCTCGGTTCTCGGCAGCTGCCGCCGCCATCCTAGGTGAGGGAATCAGGAAGTGAAGCGTTGCGGCTTCACTTCCCGGTTCCCTACTGCGCATTCGCGAGTCGCGCTGCGCATCTTAACTGGTCCCCGCTATCTCCTGGGAGCTGTGTGTTTCCCAGGAGACAGCGCGGAGGGACAGGAAGAGACTCCCATGGGAGTCTATGCAGGAAGTGGGTGCAAATACCTGTCTTAGACAGGTATCTGCACCCCCCTCCCCCCTGAAAGGTGCCAAATGTGACACCGGAGGGGGGGAGGGTTCCAAAAAGCGGAAGTTCCATTTTTGTGTGGAACTCCGCTTTAGGAACAAACAGGCAGTCACTAACCCATTCGTAACTCGGGGACTGTCTCTATGCCGTTTTTTTATTTATTTCTTTTAATGAGCTTCTCTTATGTTTGTAAAATATGCAATAAGGTGCCAGCACGATTTTAAAATTGTGCAGCACCAAAACACATGGTACTATGCGTTTTTAGCAGGTGCGAACATACGCCCATTTGCTAGATACGTGGGGACGTAATTTTTATTTGCAGTATGGGAAAACGCACATTTTTGCATGTGTTACCATTAATCCCTCCTACCACTGAATCGTCCTCCTGCCACATCAGCTC
Organism: Lithobates clamitans; assembly: GCA_037952925.1. Lineage (NCBI taxonomy): Eukaryota > Metazoa > Chordata > Amphibia > Anura > Ranidae > Lithobates > Lithobates clamitans. Next base: position 7,806,318 of record JBBGZY010000014.1, read on the forward strand.
CCTCTCTGTTCAAGTCATCGGGTTGATAGGATGCGGTCGGGTGGCCAGCACAGCTTTCTGCTTTGCCGGTGTCTTGCCGAGAAAGTTCCCTCGGCGGATAAGGTCCCCCTGTACTGCGTAAGCGCAGCGCTTGTGCAGTATGAATGACTAGGAGCCGCCAAAAATAGCCGAAGATGAAAATCTTCAATCGGCTGTACATGGCGCCTGCGCCCTGGGTCCAGGCTGAAGCCCCACCATCCAAGTGGACCTAGAGGGGGAATAAAAAAGTGCCGAGCGAAGCGAGGCCGTGCCCGAAGCGTGGCGAGCGAAGCGAGACCGCGAGGGGCCCTCTTACAGGCGCCGTGTACAGCTGATTTCTTCTCTATTTCGCTTCGACTATTTCCGCCGGCTGCAGCGCCTGCGCAGTAGAGGGGGGGTCCTTTTCCGCCGAGAGGAACTTTCTCGGCAGAACACCGGCAATAGAACAGAGAGAAGGAGAGCGCTGGAAGGAGGTGTGGGCTGAGCTCTCTGCCCCTGCTCTATACACAGACGTTACCAGGACAATCGCTCACACCGGGCTGTTGCTGCGGCACCCCAGAGTGTCGCACACTGCTATAGACGTAATAATAATTTGGTGATCTGGAAACCCCTGTTTAAAGTTGATGCAAACCCAATCACTGAAATTTCAGATCAGCCTTAACATGTAATTTCAAAGGTAATTTTCAATAATTAAGTTGGCATGTTTTACAAAGTGCTTTATTAAAAAAAAAAATAAATAAATGTTTTTATGATACGCAGTTCTTTAGCAAACAAACTGTCATTCAGTTATAGTTTACATGTACTGAAATGGACGTTAGACTCCTTGCTGCCTCTAACATACAGAGAGCATTCTGTATCGGTGTATCACTACGAAGTTTCTTGAAGCCATCAAGCATACACACATCCCTATGTGAAATCTTCTGCAGTAGATTACGGAAATACCCACTTAAGATAAATTGAGTGTTTTCTGACACAATTCGTGTTTCCTGGATATCATTAGGGGTTACTTACTAATTGTTTGGAATTGCTTTTGCGTTTGTCAGTATTGGTTCATATTTCAAATAGGTTGGTTAATTTAGTGGTGAAATTAGAAGACTGGCAGGGATACTAGACATCCAGATTAGTTCACACACTTTTATGGAAAGCTATGTGGACAAATACGGTACAATCCCACCACTGATGTTCAAGATTGTCAGGTTGTAAGCTTCTTTTGTCATAAATGTTCATCTTTCTTTCCAGTTTAGCTTTGAAGAGGCAGAAAGGTGCTTAGCATTTGCAACCATTTATGTGCCTCATGAAAAGAAATGTAAACCCTGTCTGTTTGCTTTGGGTCTGTCTAGCAAATCACACTTAATATTGAAAATTTGCCTTCTGCTGCATGGCCTATTAGTACCCTGCAGAGATAAAGGAGCTGTGCAATAGAGGAAGCATATTTGGTATAACTGTATGTTGTATTGCTCGGCAGCTCTGTCTCTGCGTGGTAACAAAAGATGTTATTTAATACAATTCTGCAGAGCATAAATAGAGCAAAACGTAACCCAATTAGGCCTGTCTTGGACTGACTGCAGCAATCTGAGATCTGATTTGTTGCTGAAACCCACCGCAGCCAATCAGATCACACTTTGGATTGATAAGCCTACTCTATGTACACCACATTTTGCTCTGATATGCAAAAAAAAAGAGTAAAATAAATTGGGTTTTTATTTTGTTTAAGCGGTTTATTCTATACAAGCAGTAAAAAAGTGAGTTCCTTACAAAGTGCATATTTCCTCCAGTAGCACAGAATTAAATGAAAATAAAGGGTTGATCTCTAACCAAAACGGAGGAAAAAGGGCGTACCGTTAGATGATTAATTGCTTGGACGTTGATTGCAGATAAACGTTTCTTCCCACCGTTGTTCCCAAGCTGCTCTGACATTGATGAATGGCCCAAGAGCCTTAATGAAAGAAGAGCTTTGATAGTGCTGATAAACATGTATTTGCTTTATATGTTAAAAATATAAAAGCACAGACTGGGCAGATGAAGAGGACCGTTCCAGCTTTCTGCTTTTATGCAGCTCACTTCCCTCTGAAAATGGACTGAAATTGGATTTAGCTTTCCAAACTTGCTGTCTTTAGATCAAAGCCTTAATAATGGTCCATGAATGAAACCAATTTTTTTTATTCAGATTGATTTAATACTGGTGGCTAAGTCACAACAAAAACTATAGGCAGTGAGTATCTCAGTGTTAAAACTCAGCACCACCCAAAATCGATGTGTCTGTTGTGGTTGACGTGTTTTTTGTTTTTTACATTTCTTGGGCACTTTATTGGTAGGATATCAGAAATGGAATGTTTAGTTCCACTTAGCCTTCATGAGGATTGCAAGGATGTGTTAATTTGCATCTAGGCCCCCTACCCCCTTTTTTAAATAATAGGAGTACACAATTAGTTGGGAAATGCAACTGGCAAGGAGTGACGTTCACTATAATCTGGGGGAGGGTGATAGCGAAACACAACCCCTTTGGAAATCTTAGCATGTCTGAAGATTTATGAAATGGCCAGGTGACTTAAACCATTAGTACTATTCAGTAAAGTTAGCCTAACAAAGCTTGGCCTGTCCAAAACTGATTTGTAAATGATATTGTCACTATCTACAATAAAGGGTCAGGGGAAAGCTATACTTACCAGTCTGTGCTCCTTTGCCAATTTCCCACTTTTAGAGCCCTTGCTCTGTTTCTCTAACAGGGCTGGACTTCTTGGTAAGGTGGAACATATGACCTTCCCCCATGTCACCATGATCAGTCCTGAGCACTAAAAAGCAAGGCCTGAACACTTTTACTTGGGTAGGGGCAGTGACATCACCCACCCGGCTAAGCTTCAACCTCTGAACTTTCCCGGGGTAAACTCCTGCATTGGGGGGATTGATGGACCATGGGTTAGTGACTATACCCTGCTGGGGAAGGGATGCGGAGTGTATATTATCAGATCTAAAGAATAACTGTGCTGAGAAAAAATAAGATTACCACCTCCTTAATTGCTAGTTGCTTGGCTGTCTATAGCTTCAGATGGGCATAGTGAGTCAGAAAGCAAGTATCTGGATCCAGTGAAACTCAATGTTGACCCCTCTCTTTAAGCCATTAGATAATGACAGCCATTTTTAATGATTTGTCATTGAGATGGAACAATTGTGCAGTTGAGGCATTCTGGCTTGACTTGTTGCACACTTGTTGCAGGACATGAACTGAAAGTTGGAAGCTGGAAACAGGCATTTGGCATTTTCAGAAGGCAGCCTAAAGATTTCTCCTGGTACAAGTTTTCTTGAAAATATCAGTTCCTTGCTACCAAGTGAAAATGATACTGGAACCATTAACCCACTGTCAGGTGAGAAATCAGACAATGAGTATGGTCCACACGCTAGCAAAAGTTGGCGCCTTGGGCTAGTGTCAACACTGGCACTTGATTGGAACCTTCTAGACCCACTTGGTCCTCTACTGTACCAGTATGATCACTAATTCTTCCTGCGCCCCTGTACAGACCCTATTAAAGGGACACCAGGGTTGGGCAGGAAGGGGTTAAAGTGTAAAGCTTCTCTTTTTTTTTTTTTTTTTTTCCTTTAAAATAATAAACATGTCATACTTGCCACCTCTGTGCAATGGTTTTGCACAGAGCTGCCCTGATCCTCCTCCTTCTCGGGTCACCTACTGGCGCCCCTGGCTCCTCCCCGCGGCCAAATGCCCCCATACAAATGCTCACTCAGCCCAGCCTGGCCCCGCCCCCACAACTTACAGGTTTTAATTGACAACAGCAGGGACCAATGGCTCCCGCTGCACTCAGCCAAACCTATGAGAGCAGGTAGAGGGTAGAAGAGCTTCTGCAGATGTGCACATCGCTGGACCAAGATCGGGCTCAGGTGAGTATTTAGGGGGGCTACGGGGGGAGTTGCACATACGTTTTTTTTTTTTTTCTCCTTAAATCATAGATAGTATTAAGGTTAAAAAAACTCTTATTACAATGACTTTAAACAATGCAAAGACATGCAACAAAAACACCCAGCTCAAGATCAGGTGGTGAACTCCTCTTTTAGGTCTTGTGCATAACTTTCAGCTAGTTGATTTTATGAGAAACAATCTGCAGGTTATTCAAACTATCAGTCATTATTGTTCTTCCTTGTTGCACTCTTCTTTCCTTCTCCGTTTTAGTAATCTAAACCCCAAACATTATTAATTATTGTGAAGATTTTCCTTGATTTCCTTTCTTAAAAAATCAACGGTGGGAGAAGAGCTCTCCAAAGGAAGGGAAATACTTTGCTATCAGTTGAGCAAATGTCCCCATTTAAAGTCGTCTTCTTCTGTTCCTGTTCTGATGACAACTCAAAGTTTTTTAATTTCCCTCACTTTCCATCCCAGTGACAGTGGTCTCCAGTGTAAATAGGGAGAGAATCAGGGATTTTAACTTGTGGCCACTATCTTTAAAAACCAAAAAAAACCTTTTTGATAAACTAAACTCAAGTAGATGGCCTATTTGAACATTTATGTTTAGAAGAATGCCGCTTGAGTCCGCTGATTCAAGACCGTCAAATAATTTACGTATGTATGACCGCCCTTGCACGTCTATATGCAGCATTACTTTTTATAATATCCCAATAGCTCTTTCAGGAAAGTTAAATAATTTTTATTGTCGGCTATCTTTAGCATTACACAACTGATAAATGTGTAAATCCATATCCAACGCCATTCACATGATGTAAACTTGCATCATTTGGCTCTGTGTAATCTGTGATGTCATCAGGATGATGTAGTGCACGGGTCAGGCACAGACTCGGTTTTTAAGGGTTGCTGCAAATCGTCTTCTCTTTCATTGCCAGATAAGTAGATAATAATTCTATTGGTTACAACACCACCTTATTTTAGAACCGTTCTCTGCTTTAAATTAAGTCAGAGTTGTACAATAGCAGAGGAGTACAGAGAGCCTTTAAATGCCAATCATTTGTACTGGTTTCTAAGTTCACCTTCAGAACATGTTACATCTGTAAGGTGTAACATTCCAACACCCCCCCTCCCTCCTCCCCCCACAGGACAAATGACCAGGTTCACTTTAAGGCCTGTTTCCCCAACACCATATACCGAACCTTGCATTCCATCCACCGCTGTTCCCTTCACCTGCAGGGAGTGATGGAAAATTCTGGTATTGTCAGAGATAAAGGAGCTTATGGTTCACACTGGATGACACCAGTGCTTGGCCCTGGTCTGTCACCTGGAAGAGGGAGAACTGACTGACCTGTGAAAGCTTCAACTGGAAATCAAACTTGAGCTTATATAGGGCTCTTTTTCTTTGTTGCCTGTGGCTGAACAGCGTGGCGTGGGAGTGAAAGGAATTAAAGTATAAGCTACCAAGATCCACTTTAAATAAGATGCCTCCATGAGTATTCAGAATGATCTCTATAAGTTCATCTCTTCAAAAAACCCAAGCCACAAGTAGTTGGTGGGTCTGATGCAGATCATAATTAGTGAGATAGTAATTATTCAAACGCGGTCATCGTAGTATGATGCTGTATTAAAAGAGAAGTTTGAGATTAAAAAAAAGCAAACGTTTATACTCACCTAGGTGGATTCAGCATAAATCTGATGCTGCATCTGTTCCCTGCAGCCTCTACACTGAGAGCAATCACATCACCGCTGATCTCTCAGCTCTCTGTCACCTCTGAGCGGAGAGTGGTGACTGCCAGTCATCACTCTTTGCTCTGCCCCTCCAGCACTTACTGGAGCACTGGGCTGTGGCGGGGGCTGGAGTGGCTGTCTCAGGCCCTCAGCGGAGTGCCGAGAGACTGAGCGAGCTGCCAGTTCATGCATCTGGGTAGATCCTGACATTAAAGTCAGGATCTCTCCAGAGCCTAGACCAGCTGAGGGTACTCAGCCGACAGTTTACATTGAGCTGAACGAAGTGCAATTCTGGGATCCCCAGGGGAAGCAGGGCCCTACTTCTCCTTTAAAATTATACCTATAGTCAAACCCCTTTTTGTTTTTTATAGTTCGGTATGGAATGGAGAGGGATTAGAACACCTGTGTCCCCATTGGGGAGATTCACCCCCCCCCCCCCGTTTGCCCTGTTTATGGTTCTTACCGAGAGTGAAAGAAAATCCTACATTTTAGTTTGTCATCAGAACAGGAATAGAGGTGAAATCTTTCAACACTAGTTCTTGTGACAACCAGGGATTTCCTCACTTTGGGGGGACTTCCTCTCAAATTCCTGCTTTGGTAACAAAGGAAGCAAAGAGAGATCTCCCCAATGGGACACAGACAGGGGTTATAACCCTCCCTTACTCCAAAATGGGAGAAAGTTTGTTTTGCCTTTTAGTTCTACTTTCATTTAGGGTTAGGAAGGTTTGTTACAAAGAATTTTTGACTGTATTTTTTAAAATTTGTGTTGCAAGTCACTTTGTATGTATGTACAGTGTGTTTCTTGTTCTGGTCTGTCTAATTTTAGTAAAACAGTCCTGGATATTTTATAGATGGGCAGCTCCTATCCTCATATTGATTAGTGGTTCCAAATTAATAAGAACTACTGCAGTAGGTAACAGACACAAAAGATACTCAGCATCTTTCCAAATACCTGTTCTGCTTTATTTTGATGCAATTGAATGTTTTTATACACATGAACATTTAGGTATCGCATTATTATTACAACTGTACTTTTATGGTGACAAAGAGCATAACAAAGTCAGGCTAATTCTAATCAGGACTCAAAAGAATGCAAACGTACTGAAAACATTAATAGTGCCGTGTGCACAGTGAGTGCAGTGTGCAAAACATACAAAATAGAATACAATTATGTACAGAATTTACAAAATTTCCTTTACAGTCTCCTCTCTTTTGATCAATATTTTGATCACTAACCATACCTGCTATCACCTTTTTAACCTGGAGGCAAACTCCATTGTGGAGAATATAATAGCTGAGCAGCTTTTTCATTACAAAATTACTTTACATTGTGAAAAACAAATGATTAATAAAACATATTTACAGAGTATTGGCTGTACACTCCTGTGGCCAGAATGGCCTTCTAGCTTAGTTGTGGACATGCTGACTTATCAGCATAAGTGAACACAGACAATTCTACATAAAATGGAAGACGTATAAAAGACAATATGACTTCAACATGGCTGAACTACTTTTCAAAGCACATTAAATATCTATATCTATATAGAGAGATACATATCTATATCTATATAGATATATATCAATCTCCCTTACAATTAAAGTATTTGAATAAATAGTACCCTAGACCGTGATTTCAAGAGGAAAACAAATCAAACACAGACATTTCTTTAATCATTTTTACACTGTCTGGTGTGGATCCAGGTGACTTTTCCTTCAAGTTTTGCGAAACTGTACATGAAATAGATGCTGTATTGAGTCTCCAAACATTTCCTTATATATAAATGTCTCTTAACAATCCACAAGTCACTTGGCTTTAGTTTGAGATCCTTCCAAACTGTTAGGGTCTGGAATTAAGGAGAAAACACATAAATTAGTTTGTCAAAACCCTTAAAAGATCAACATTCTCTGTGAGATCCGAATGGAGAACTTCAACTGCTGAGACAAATATAAGCAAGTGGCTTAAGCAACACACTCCCAAACAAAATCTCATAGGGAGAGAGTCCAATATCCCCTTAGGGGCTTAATAAAATAGAAGAAAACATTTACGCAATAGTTTTCTAGTTTCTTACTCTACTTTTTCCACTACATTGTAGACAGCAGGTCTACAGACAGCAACTTCTAGTAAGGACTCATATAAAATAGTTCCTCTGTTGCTCTCTGTAGATTCTGGCACTCTGTACTTACACACTACAGTGGAACCTTGGATTACGAGCATAGTCCGTTCCAGGAGAATGCTTGTAATCCAAAGCACTCACATATCAAAGCGAGTTTCCCCATAGAAGTCAATGGAAACAAACTATTGCATGCAATCCCGCATGTGGCCAGAGCTGGTGCGGGCTCGATGGAGAGACTCGGAAATACTCGGAGACCACTCAGATTCACTCGAATACCCTCGGAAAGTCTAGTAAACACTCAGGAATGGAGTCTTTCCAAATGGCTCAGAGTGTCACCGGTGCCCCCACACGTCTGGCCAAATGCAGTACTGCACACCGCAGAGGCTTGAATCCTGCTCGTTTTGCGAGACAACACTCGCAAACAGAGTCAGGATTTTAAAAAAATAATAGCTTGTATTGCAAACACTCGTTAACCACGTTACTCGCAATCCGAGCTTCCACTGTACCTCTGATAATCCTTTTTCTCTGGCCTTTTCAGTAGTATTTGCTATTGCCATTGAACATCTAAAAAGCATGCCCGTACAGACAAAATGCATACCCATAAGATCCTGACTTGGATATCTGGAAGTCCAATGCTACTGCAAAGGTCTTGTAACACAGCGTCCTTGTGTTCCTGTATGAATGCTGTACCAATGCTGTACCACTGTCCTCACAGCTTCCCTGCTGCTCCAGCCCTCAGGCTTTGGCCCTCTGTCTGTTCCCTACTGCAGTAGTTTTTATTAATTTGGATAATTAATATGAGGATAGGAGTTGCCTATCTATAAAATATCCAGGACAATACTGTTCTACTATATGCAGCCTATCCTGAATTTTTTTGGATTGATATACATTTTTGTAGGTTTTATACCTGTTACAGGTTTCAGCAAATACTCTGTTGCTTTAGTCTCCATTAATAAATGGTGCGTTCTGTATGTGTTTTAGCCGAACTTGGTTACATAAATTATTGAAACTTCTTTTTTTTTTAACCTCGTTTGTTGTCGGTAGGTCTGCAAATTTGCAGCGAGATATTTTCAGTGTCTTGGGGAGCTGTTGATTTATTAGACGGCTTTGTTTCCTCCTTTCCAGCCACATGGGTTATATAATTACAGGAACCAGGGCAGTGTTATGGGTCACAGAATCAAAGCTCAAAATGACCAGCTCTGCCTCTGCAACTACCAGGTTGGAATCGGTGGCACTTAAAAAACAGCACACGTCCACTCTGCCTATAAATCACCATTGACATTAACTTTCCTTCCTGTGTTTGGATGTAGGGGCCTGTGGTATATATTAGTTTGGTTAGGGTTTGTCATTACTGGCGGGTAAATGTTGGCAAAACAAATGTGTGCTCACATCGATCTGAGTGATGGTTTCCTGACTTTTGATCAGGGTTTTCTAGCCTTCTAAACAGTGTATCTTATAACACGCTGTAGTTTATAAATTTCTCTTTGTGGGAGAATTGTATATTTTTAGGCACGATGCCATCTGTTATACTGGTAAGCTATTGTAATGGACCAGGAGTAATGCTGCCTTTAATGTAGCAATAGAAAAGTCACATTTTTATCCCTACTGGCTGAATGATTAAACTAAGGTGTGTTAAGCATTGAATCAGAGTGTTGTACCATTTTTGACAGATATAAGTCTGTTAATTTATTACAGGCCCTGCCCATTTGCACAGCGCTTTACATACTGTACAGTTTTATATAGTCTCTGCCCTCAAGGAGCTTCCAATCCAAGGTGCCCATCTCTCATGCATGTACACGCTCATTAGGGCCAATTATCTTACCAGCATGTCTTTGGAATGTGGGAGAATACCAGAGTGCCCAGAGGAGACATGCACAAGTATAGAAAGAACACGCAAACTCCATGCACATAGTGACCTGACTGGGATTCATACTGTAGACTTCAGTGCTAGGCAACAGTGCTAACCACTAACCCACTAATGGTTCTTACCTTCAGAGTCTAAAACACAGGGTGTTTTTTTTTTTTTTTTTTTTTTTGATAGAGCTTTTTTAAGGAAATTCGTCCTGAATGATAATGGCCATAAATAGGCCTCATAAACCCCATATCAGATCGACGTCACTCCAAGCCTGCAGTACCAGTCTCCCAGATTTACGCGTTAGATTCAGGTGTTGGAAACAATAGAAAACTCCTCACTCCAAAATGTGTAATATAGCATGCAGATACCACCATACACTGTATTCAACTCCAGTGTAAGATGAATGAAAAACTGGCTTCGGCTCAGATCCCAGCCCATCGGTTACACCCCTGTAACATGTTTTACCTAAATTGGGCTTAATTGTAGAGGCTGGGATATGAGCTGAAGTCCGTTTTTCATTTAAAGAGGACGTAAACTCAGCCTACAGAATCCATATTTATCATTGAATCAATGCTTGCAAACATTACAAAGCACACGTTCATGTCAATTCTCCTATTCATGTCAGGTTTTATGTAAGTTAATGTATTATTGCTTGGAATGTAGAAACGTACTATAGGAGAGTTTGCAAACACTTTAATGTCAAAGGAAACGATCCATAAGCCACACATCATGACACAGACCCATGTGCATGAAGTAAGATGAATGACAACCTTGGCCCAGACTCCAGCCAGGCCACACCCCAACGATTCCCCATGATTAAAGGGTAAGTTCTCCTTTACAGAGAAATCTGTAAGGTGAACTTACACAGGACCCCCTCCTCGCCCCTCCCCCCCAGTCCCGCTGACCTGCAGCGCGGCGATCTCTGGTTCTAAGCCCTGCTATAGCCGCCTCACGGCTCCGGGGCTTAGATATTCCTGGAGCTTAATCTCCTAAGTGTACCCCGTTAGGAGGGACATTTAGGAGCATTGTAATTGGTGGGCGCCATCATACGGGCGGCGCTGACCAATCAAAACCCGCGTAGCCCGTCCTCTCAGCGGGAAGGAAGACGCGTAAATGCCCAGGGGTTTTCTAAGCCACGGAGTCGTGAGGCGGCTATAGCTGGGCTCAGAATGGCAGATCACCGTGCTGCAGGTCAGCGGGACGGGGGGGTGAGGTGGGGGTCCTGCAGTGGCGCCGCCCCCTTTCTCCTGCCACCCCCTCTAGCACCAATAGCTAGATTCATGCATGGCAGGAATCTATCTATGGCCGCCGCTGCCACCCCCTATTCAGGCCTGAATTTCAGCAGGGTGGGGGTCTTTTTAAAGCACCTGATTAGAGCCATATCACTGATCCAACCCTCGTACTGCTCCCCACCACCAATGTCTCACGTCTGCTTTCTGCAGTGCTGCTTCCGGCCAGCTTCCGCTACTGCAGAGGAGCTTAGTGGCAGGGAATCCAATGATGCCTCTTCATTCCACGGCACTCCCGCACCTCATATACCAGGCTCTGACCGGCACTCACCTCCCTTTAGCTGCTGGCCGGCTTCTCTCCTTCCCGCTACTGCTAGGACGGGAGATCGATGCAACTGCTGGTGTTCAGGATAGAGAGGGAGGGTGTCACCATGCCCCAGTGCCCATAAGTGAAGCTTCCACCAGTGCAGCTCCGTCAGAGCAGCGCCCATCAGTGCAGGTCTGTCAGCTTCCATCAGTGCACACTCACAATTGCATTCTCACCAATGCAGCCTCACAATTGCTGCATTATCAGTGCAGCTTCAAAAGAGCAGCCTCACCAGTGGAGGCTAATCATTGCAGCCTCACCAGCTTGGATTCACCAGTACAGCCTCATCAGTGGAGGCTCATCAATGGAGGTTACGCATTGCAGCCTCACCAGTGCAGCCACATCAGTGGAAGCTCACCAGTGGAGGCTATCCATTGCGGGCTCACCAGTGCAGGCTCACCAGTGCAGCCTCATGCTTTACAGTTAGAAGACTGTCATCTATCTGTCTTTGTGCTCAGCAGTGTGGCTGCAGAATGAGGGCTGTGATTTTATGTTGAAGTGGGTGAGTTCACATTTAAATGTACAGGCCTAGTGTACCCTCCCACATTCACTCCCATTCCAAGGATTCATGGGAAATGTAGTTTGATTATGGTTTAAAGCAGGGGTAGGCAACCTGTGGCCCTCCAGCCTTGGCAGAACTACAAGTCCCTTCATGCCTCTGGGAGCAATTGTAACTGCCAGCCTTGCAATGTCTCATGGGAAATGTAGTTCCACAACAGCTGGAGGGCCAAAGATTGTCTACCCCTTTTAGAGAGACCGAAGAGGATATGATGCAATCACTGTTCTAACAGCTCCTCCTTAGCAAAATAGATGCTGCATTTTTTTGGAATCACAGAGCTGACTTCCTGAAAATGCAATCAGACTTTTCTCTTCAATGGTAAATAATTTCACAAATGTAATAACTGTTTAGTGTTTAGTGTAGGGGGGTGCACTAATGGGGTATTTTTTTCAAATTCCGGAGTTCTGCTTTAAGCCCCAGGTCACACTATGTGGTGCAATTCCTGCTCAAATTTACATGCGAAACTTCAGCAATTTGAGCCATTATGCTGTATGGCTCAAATCACGCCAAATTAGCACCAAAAAACGTGCAGGACATTTTTTGGCTGCACCAGAATTGGATTATTTGGGTGTGCACACCCATATGATCTGATTCTGCAAATCGCACTGCGTTTTGTGAACCAATTTCGTGGGTGTCGTTATTCCTTGCGGTGCGAAATCCGCAGAGAACTTGCTGTGAATTTTCAGCTCACAAGTGTGAACAGGGGCCAAGCATTATTACTTCATGATAAATCCAGGGAGCTCTGTGTAGGCACACTTGATGACTGTTGGGTCCTTTTCTCAATTTTTATTTGCATGAACATCCACAGGACAAGATTTCGGGGTGTACCTTCTTCTTCAAGGTCCAAGCAGTACTAATGCACACACTTTTAGCAGAAGAGGGATGCCCCAAAGGCTTGTCCTGAAATTTTGGATGTTAGTGCAAAATTAAAAAGTATCACGGACAGTACTCAATTGTTTTTGTTAAGTGCATTAATACGGCTACAATCACCTCTAGTATGCACACTTTGAGATTAAAAAGTATTTTTAAAGAGCAAACCTGTTTTATTTATATGTTCAGTCAAGAAATGAAAAATGGATGAAGATTATGAGCAGATTGTGTAATGGTATCACCCTGGTCTATGCTCATGTCTGTCCTACTTATGTAATGTCTGTGCAGGCAGATAACCAGAGCTGTGGCCTCTGGGTGAATTATGCTGCATCTCACAGCAGACCACTGACCTGTGTGTTTCTATTCCTCGAGAACTGCAATCCTTGTTATCAGACAATTCTGGGATTATACTTCCTATCGTGTTAAACACCTGTTCCTCAGCTGCTGCTAATAATACAAGATCTGTGCATAGCAGCCCTCCGCATCTTCTGGGCATAAAAAATTCTGCTTATACAGGCCTTGGGCGTTTTTTTTTTTTTCTCAGCCTGTATAAGCAGCTGTATGTTAGCCTATTTGTCTATGCACATTAGGAACTTTACAGAAGAGCATTTTCAGGCAGAAAAAAAAAAAAACCCCATCCGAATCGCGTTTTTGAGAGGAGCTTTTGAGCAGTAAACTGTTTGAGGAGCATACAGTGGGGAAAATAATTATTTGAGCCCCTGCAGATTTTGTAAGTTTACCCACTTACAAAGGATTGAAAGGTCTATTTTTTTTTTGTCATAAGTGTATTTTAAATGATAGAGACAGAATATCAACCAAAAATCCAGAAGAAAAAACCACATGATACAAATGTTATAAATTGGGTTGCAGTTCAGTGAGTAAAGTACATATTTGATCCCCAAGAAAAACATTACTTGCATGCCAACAAGGGTGGAGAAACCCTTGTTGGCATGCACAGAGGTAGGACTTTTCTTGTAGATTGTTACCAGGTTTGCACCCATCTCAGGAGGGATTTTGGTCCACTCTTCTTTACAGATCTTCTCTAAATCCTTAAGGTTTCTTGGCTGTCGCTTGGCAACTCAAAGTTTTAGCTCCCTCCATAAATTTTCTATAGGATTAGGTCTGGAGACGGGCTAGGCCACTACATGACCTCAATGTGCTTCTTCTCGAGCCACTCCTTTGTGTATCTTTTGATTCATTTTACAATACATGGCCATTGGCCCCTCAATATGACAAAGTCGGCCTGTACCTTAAGGAGAGAAACAGCCCCAAAGCATAATGTTTCCACCTCCATGCTTGACTGTAGGGATGGTGTCCTTCGGGTCATAGTCAGTATTTTTCTTCCTCTAAACATGGCGAGTCAAGTTAATGCCAAGGATCTTCATTTTGGTCTCCTCTGACCACAGCACTTTCTCCCAATCCTTCTCTGAATAATAGAGATGGCCTTGCGGATTTCAATCCATGGCGGTATATTGTGTTACTAATGGTTTGTTTGGTGACTGTAGTCCCAACTGCCTTGAGATCATTCACAAGCTGCTCCCGTGTAGTTCTGGGCTGATCCCTCACTTTTCTCATGATCATCCTTACCCCATGGGGCGAAAACCTGCACGGAGCTCCAGACCGAGGGCGACTGGTTATTTTAGATTTCTTCCATTTGCGAATAATCGCTCCAAAGGTTGTCTCCTTACCAAGATTCTTGCTAATGGTCTTGTAGCACATTCGAGCCTTGTGCAGGTCTACAATCTTGTCCCTGACATCCTTTGACAGCTCCTTGGTCTTGCCCATGATGGTGTAGAAAGAGATTCTGTGGACAGGTGTCTTTTATACACATAACGAGGACCACCTTCTTAAATTTGCAGGACTAATCTGTGTACCACATGTGAGTTATTGTTGGTTGGTAGGGGATCAAATCGTTTTTTTAGTCACTGAACTGCAACTTCATTTATGACATTTGTATCATGTTTTTCTGGCTTTTTGGTTGATATTCTGTCTCTATCATTTAAAATACACCTATGATAACAATGCTAGACCCTTCATTTCTTTGTAAGTGGGCAAACATACAAAAACTGCAAGGGATAAAAAAAATTATTTTCGCCACTGTAAACACGTTGTTTAAGAGCTTTCATCACTTTCAAGTATACGTTGATTATAGTAAAAAATGAGCAGAAGGCTATGTTTTTGGGGAAAAAAAATTCGAAAAATAAATGCCCATAAACTCTTGTGCAATACGAGTCACTATGAGCATTTTTATGCAGCTTTTTCTGCCAGAGGTTTTGGCATTTTTTTCCACCGCCTAGTGTGCATGAGCCCTCAATGTGTTTTTGTTATGTTTTATTTAACTCCTCTTTCTTGTTACATTATTGTATTTAAATGCTGACTTCTAATCCTTGCAAAAATGGTAAATGTCAGATGATTTAACTAGTAAAATGCAAGGTCTGCTTGTGGTGTATGAGCCCTCTCCCCCTGTAAAAATCACCTTCTATGAGTATGTGCAGAATGTACCTGTAAAGAAAAAAAAAAAAGCACACACTCCTTGTTAGAAGACGCTCTTGCATTGAAATGGAGTGTCTTCTGATGAGATTTGTTCTCTTCATTCCCCAACAATCTTTCTTGGAGGAAGGTGACATCACACCCAGTTCAGATTACAGAGAATCACAAGTATCAAATCTAACTTTTTTTTTTTTCTTTACACATACCTTGTGCACATACTTTTAGCAGGTGATTTCTATAGAGGAGGTGGCCAAGACATAAGCGGACCATGCATTGGTGGTGGTGCTACCTGTGGCACTAAGCTGGAGCATTCACTTAGGTAGCATGTGTTTTTTTTCTTGTGGATCAATTGCCTCTGTAGGCTTTCTTTGAAGTGATTTTTTTCAAAGTGATTTCCGCTGCTCTCATGCACAATGCTGGATTGAGATCGGGCTTCAATAAGTATAAGGGAGGGCAGGGGAAGTACTCTGGCACAGAAGGTTTTTTATCTTAATGCATGAAACACATTAAGGTAAAAAAAAAACGTAAGTCCTTAGAACCACTTTAAGGCTGGGTTCACACTACTGCGAATTGGATGCGGGTTTCCCCGCTTCCAATTCGTATAGCGGGAGATTGTGGCCGGCTCTCTATGGAGTTGGTTCACACATCTCTGCAGCGGCTCACAGCAGGAATCCTGTGCGTCTTTTGGTCCATTTCAGGTCCCAATTCAGCCCAAAATTCGGGCTGAAATCGGACCCGAAACAGTGAATGGAGACGCATCGGACTCCTGCTGTGACCTGATGCAATCTCTAGTGTGAACCCAGCCTTAAACTCATAGAAGCTGTATTCTTATGAAGGGAAATGGATAATGTGTCATTCTGATGAGCCTTCTATAGTCTAGCAATCAGCTTCCACTTTAGCAGACTTTGAACGTTAGGAGGTTTTAGGACCCAACCACACTTGTGCGTGCATTTATGCTTTTTTTCTTGGGGGGGGGGGGGGGGGGGGTACATTGTCATGTGTTAAACATTACCATTTATTTTCAATGCTGTCCAAGGACAAGAAACACATCTGCCTTTTTTCCCATGTTTGTTTCATCCATGTACGTACATTTTGTTTAGAAATGTGTGTCGGGTGCTATTAAAAATATCATCAAAGCGCACATTCTTGATGCACCATTTGTCTTTATGACTGATTTTGTAGTCTATCTCACACCATTTCTTTCAAACATTTACTACCATTTTGAAACAAGTGCTAGTCTTATGCCAGCCACAACTTTCCTCCTCGGCTCAAAGTATAGACTTGTGTTCTTCTTGGTTGCAAATCAATTTCTCTGTTCGAAACTAATACTTACATTTTCGGTGAGCACAGGTGGATTTATTGTCACTCTTTAAATTATTTACACTTACACTTAGTCTACATTATGATTATTGAGAAGCCTTCATGTTGAAGGAACACCAAATGAAGTTCCAAGCATCATAACGACAACCTTTAATATTGTGTCTAAATATGACTGTGCGCTCCCATAGGCACCAAATGTTTGACTACCCTTTTCTTTCCTGTGCACCCAATAATCCCATAGACATGGTCAGATACACCCACCCTATTCAGCGCTACATGTCTGCATAAGGGCACTTGTGAGGAGGGTTTTGGCTATTATTCATCTATCTTGGCATAGACCATTGGAATGGGGGTACAGGCAGCTTACAAGAGGGTATTTAACATACCCAAGTTACAGTACAGGAAATGGTGTGGGACTTCAGATAAGACAGTTCCATGGAACTATTAATTCTGCTGGAAGTATCTCTTTACTATAGCCCCAAGCAATATACAAAACCTTAAACTGAAATCTGAGTTTGTCTAGAACTGGCCTTCAACTCCCACACAACCTGATTATTGCAAGTGATGTTTCAAATACCCACTTTGGTATTAATGTTATACAGGTAATTTGTATCTTCATACCATCCCTCCCCCATATATCCCCTCACCAACTCCCTTAAACCCCTTTCCCAATTGTTTATTTTGGTTTATCTTTGCCTGTTTTTGGTATTTTGCTTTTTTTTTTTTATTTTTTTTTTTTGTTATATGACTATGCCTCAAAAATCTACGTGCTACTTGCCAATGTAATGTACAAAACCCAATAAAGATTTTTCAAAAACAAAAAATACCCTCTTTGCTTGCAAATATCAAGACTTGAGGGGCTTGTTTGCTGCTTGGTTAAGACCAGTTCAATAAAAACCGTTCGACGTTTTGGCCCATGTGTATGCCAGCTTGTCAGACAGAAGGCTGACTTGCTCCATGTGGACATATTATTTTATTTTTTTTGTCCATTTCTAGTGTGAAGATATTCTATTTTTTCTTCAAGTGCTATGTTTTTATGTGAACATATCTTTCTGTTTCAGAGATGTGCTCCAGCTTCGATTCGCCTTATGGACAATGCTCAGTTTCAGTTCGGTAAGTGTCACGATTCTGCTTAGTGTGCCTAACTATTTGTGCTGATGAAACTGTGTGATAAGCACATGTATCCAGTCCCTAATGTGTCTGCAAAATGCTGCTACAGGATTATAACATCAGACTCACCGGCTTGTTTTTCAATCAATACTAATCAATATGTAATTATTTTAACCCCCACAATGTCTTGTTAATATGCCGTCCAGTTATCAGAAGTGTACAGTTAGGGATTGGAACCTTAATTAGTGAACAGTCACTCTCCTGTATTTGACTGAGGGAACAAATGGACTTCATGAGAATAAATTGTGCAACGCTTCAGACAGAACTAAATTGTCAGCACAAAGGAGTGAGCTTACCAGTTGTACATTATATGCGTTATTTTTATCAGACAGAGAGTGGATATACTGGATTTACGCTTAGGTTAACACCACAAAAAGAAATGGGTGATACAGGAACAGCCTAGGTTCACCTTTTCATATTGTAAAGATTTGAAGTTTGCTGTGTTGTTTTGATTCGAAGTTATACAGTATAGTGTATGTATGTATGTGTGTGTATATATGTGTATGTATGTATGTATGTATGTGTGTATGTGTGTATGTGTTAAGACAAATAACATTGATTTTTCTCATTATAATGGCATCTGAAAGTAGGTAGGATATATGAGGCAGCAAGTAAACATGTTGTTCCTTGATGTGTTGAAAGCATTAAAAAGGATTACAGCTTGTTGTGTATGGAGCTGCGTAGCTGCAGACCGGTCAAGGTGCCCATGCTGACCCGTGTCCGCAAGCGAAAGTGCCTGCAATGGGCACGTGAGCATCAGAACTGGACCACAGAGCAATGGAAGAAGTGGGTCCAGTCTCATAAATCATGTTTTCTTTTACATCATGTGGATGGCCGGGTGCATCTGCTTAGCTTACCTGGGGAAGAGGTGCCACCAGGATGCACCATTGGAAGAAGGCATACGAAGTATGTCAGAGGCAGTGTGATGCTTTGGGCAATGTTCTGCTGGGAAACATTGGGTCCTGCCATTCATGTGGATGTTGCTTTGATATGTACCACCTACCTAAACATTGTTGGTGACCAAGTACACCCCTTCATGCAAATGGTATTCCCTCATAGCAGTGGCCTTTCAGCAGGATAATGCACCCTGCAAAAATGGGAAAAATGGTTCAAGAATGATTTGAGGAACACATGTTGACTTGCCCTCCAAATTCTCAGATTTCATTCCAATTGAGCATCTGTTGGATGTGCTGGAAAAAACGGTCCTATCCTTGGAAGCCCCACCTCAGAACTTACTAGACTTGAAGTAGAACTGTTTTTGTTTTCAATAGAGCAATAAACGATTATAACCAAAATAAAAATTATAATAATTTTTATTTTTTCACGGCCAATTTGTCAGGAAATGGCTGGTGTTAGCACTTCAGTCATCACAACACCATGGTTAATATGGTGTCAGGATGATTGAATTGCATTATTTTTATTGTTATATTGTAATATAAAATTAAATAGTTCAACTCACCATAATGCAGAATATGCCACCAGATGCAGCATGTCACTTGCCACCAGACGCAACTTGGCGCGGTGCCTATCACCAGATTGCCACATCGCCTGCCACCAGATGCAGATTTTCACTTGTCACATTCCATGCCACCAGATGCAGATTGCCACAGTCACATGCCACCAGATGCAGATTGACACATGCTGTCATGGTTCTGCAATAGAGTTTTTTGTCTGTCAGCTTACCTGTCTCCATGTGTTCATCTCTAAAGACCAGCTGACTCTCACCTGACTGCTTTTATAAACTCTCCTCTAGCATGGCTCCACCCCAGCTCCTATCAGAGAACTCTATATTAACCTCTGCACTGCAGGCCAGCCCTGCTGATTAACCTTTGTATGTTTTGGCTTCCTGTTCCTGCCTGCCGTGTGCTCTACCTTTTGCTTCTGTTACCTACCTTGGCGTGTTCTCAACTATTCCTGTCTGCTTGTGACCCTGACCTTTGGCGTGTCCCCGGCTATTCCTGTTTGCCTGTGACCCTGAACCTTGGCGTGAACTCTGTTGTCCTTGTCTGCTTGTGGCCCTGACCTTTGCTTATTCCCTTACTATCCCTATCCTCCTGTTGCCTACTGTGGGTGTGTGCTGGGGGACCCTGGGGGGTCGCAACCTGGAGCTAGTTGCAGCCCAGTCTATCCTCACCACTAGAGGCTCTGGTGAACACCTGCTGGCTCTTAGACTCCCCGCCCCAGGGAATCTTACGCTCTAACCCCGGTGGGATCCGTGTTGGTGTTCCAGCGGCCCTGCCTTCCTTACCACCCTAAATCCCATCCGCAGCAGTCAGCCGTAGGGTCCACTACCTTGCGGTGCACTCCTGATCCCAACGGTGTGCATATGCCACCAGATGCAGATTGACACGTGCCACCAGATGCAGATTGCCACGTGCCACCAGATGCAGATTGCCACGTGCCACCAGATGCAGATTGCCACATGCCACCAGATGCAGATTGCCACATGCCACCAGATGCAGCCTCTTAAATGCAAATTGTCACTAAGCACAGAGGCAGTGCAGTGGAGTGGTAGGTTCCGCGTGAGAGAAAACAGCGGTGATGCGGGGCGGGCGGTGAGAGATGATGTAATCTTTTTGTTTCCCCGCTTCACCTACAACAGTATACCGGCCGGGCTGTGTGGGCAGAACAGAGGTGATGCGGGTAGTGGGAGATGTCAGTGCGGTGATGGCGGTGATCTCTCTGCTCGCCCGCCACCGCGCCTCAGTGCAGACTTTGCGGCCCAGGGGTTGGAGACCCCTGCTCTAGGGTGTCTGAAAAAAAATATATAATGCTTGGGGGGTTCTAAATAATTTTCTAGCAAAGAAAACAGATTTTAAATTGTAAACAAATCTCAAAAAGAGGCTTGATCCTTAAATGGTTAAAACTATTTTTGATATATATTTTTTTTGTATTTCAAAGGCTTTGTTTTTTTTGTTTTTGTGGGGGTTTTTTTTAATTATTATTTTTAACATGTGACCAGCAGTAATGAAGTAGAAGCTCCTCCTGCTTATGTTTCCCTGCAGACAGGCTAGGAAAGACAACTGTATATCAATTGGGAAAAATGTACCATCATTAATATACCGAAATAGAAGGGATAATGTAAATTAAACAATGAGGGAATCCCTGATTGTCACCAAGGTCACCAGATCCAGTGGAAGATTTCTCTATCTCTTGCTGTTCTGGGGACAACCCAAAATTTGAGATTTGTCTTTACTTTCAATGATAACAGTAAACCTGACAAATGGAGAGGGTGAATCTCCCTAATGGGGTCACAGACAGTATTAAAAACCCAACAAGCATTCTATTACCTCTTTACACCATCCAAAACCACAAGAAAAAGTTTCACATTTACCTGTTCTTTAAAGGATCTGCTACTGATGGCTTGGTACCAGATACCACAGCATACTTTCAGAGGTCCAGTCAGGGCTGCTTTGTGAGCAAAAGGGGGGGACCTACTCAATATTAGGTGGATGGTTGCATAGTTATGGCTGAATTGTGTGTGTTTGTATATACACACATACAGTGGGGAAAACAATTATTTTGGTACTTGGTGGAGAAACCCTTGTTGGCAAGCAGCGGTAAGAAGTTTCTTGTAGTTGGTTACCAGGTTTGCACACATCTCAGCATCTCAGGAGAGATTTTGGTCCACTCTTAACAGATTATCTCTAAATCCTTAAGGTTTCTTGGCTGTTGCTTGGCAACTCAAAGTTTCAGCTCCCTCCATACATTTCCTATAGGATTAAAGTCTGGAGACTGGCTAGGCCACTCCATGTCCCTAATGTGCTTCTTCTTGAGCCACTCATTTGTTGCCTTGGCAGTATGTTTTGGGTCATTGTCATGCTGGAAGACCCATCCACCACCCATCTTCAGTGTTCTGGCTGAGGTAGGAAGGTTCTCATCCAAGACTTTACAATACATGGCCCGTCCATTGGCCCCTCAATTCGGCAAGGTCGGCTTGTACCCTTAGCAGAGAAACCGCCCCAAAGCATAAGTTTCCACCTCCGTGCTTGACTGTAGGGATGGTGTTCTTAGGGTCATAGTCAGCAGTTTTTCTTCCAGACATGGCGAGTTGAGTTAATGCCAAAAAGCTCAACTTTTGCTCTCATCTGACCACAGCACTTTCTCCTAATCCTTCTCTGATTCATTTATATGGTCATTGGCAAACTTCAGATGGGCCTGTACATGTGCCTTCTTGAGGAGGGGGACCTTACGGCGCTGCAGGATTTCAATCCATGGCAGCGTATTGTGTTACCAATGGTTTGTTTGGTGACTTTGGTCCCAACTGCCTTGAAATCATTCACAAGCTCCTCGTGTGTAGTTCTGGGCTGGTTACTCACTTTTCTCATGATCATCCTTACCCCATGGGGCCAAATCTTGCATGGAACTCCAGGCCGAGGGCGACTGATGGTTATTTTATTTCTTCCATTTGCGAATAATCGCTCCAACAGTTGTCTACAAAAACAGCCTAAAAGCATGATGCCACCACCATGCATCCTTGTGGGTATGGTGTTCTTTTGGTGATGTGCAGTGTTTTTGCACCAAACATATCTTTTGGAATTATAGCCAAAAAGTTCAACCTTGGTTTCATCAGACCATACCACATTTTCCCACATGCATGTGTTTTTGCAAAATGTAGCTGGGCATGGATGTTTCTCTGCGTAAGAAAAGGCTTCCATCTTGCCACTCTACCCCGTAGCCCAGATATATGAAGAATATGGGAGATTGTTGTCAAGTGTACTACACAGCCAGTACTTGCCAGATATTCCTGCAGTTTCAATAATGTTGCTGTAGGCCTCTTGGCAGCCACCCTGACCAGTTTTCTTCTCGTCTTTTCATCAATTTTGGAGGGACGTCCAGTTCTTGGTATTGTCACTGTTGTGCCATATTTTCTCCGCTTGATGATGACTACTGTCTTCACTGTGTTCCATGGTATATCTAATGCCTTGGAAATTCTTTTGTACCCTTCTCCTGACTGATACCTTTTAACAATGAGATCCCTCTGATGATTTGGAAGCTGTCTGCCAACCATGGCTTTTGCTGTAGGATGCGACTAAGAAAATGTCAGGAAAGACCTACCAGAACGGCTGAACTTTATTTGGGGTTAATCAGAGGCACTTTAAATGATGGCAGGTGTGTGCGGACTCCTATTTAACATGAGTTTGAATTGTGATTGCTTAATTTTGAACCCAGTTATAAGAGGGTGTGTACACTTATGCAACCACATTATTTTGTTTTTTTATTTTTACTTCCCCCACCTAAAAAAATTCAGTTTGTTTTTCAATTGAGTTGTACAGTTTATAGGTCGCATTAGCGGTGGAAAAAGTTCTGAAATTATTTCTTTATCTCATTTTTTTACATCACAGAAACCTGACATTTAAACAGGGGTGTGTAGAGACCCTGAGCCTCGGTTCACACTGGGACGACTTGTCAGGCGACCTAGCCGCCTGACAAGTAGCGTCCCGTTCTGTACAATGGAACCATTCTAATCGGAGCGACGCAAGTTGCTCCGACTTAGAAAAAGGTTCCTGTACAACTTTGGGGGCGACTTGCATTGACTTCTATACAGAAGTCGTTTTGCAAGTCGCCGCTGAGTCGTGTCCTGGGTCGCCTGAGGCAGTATCGCTTCAAATCGTGCTGCCTCAGTGTGAACCGACCCTTACTCTAACTTTATTGTTTGTTAGTTATACACAGTGCAGTTTAATCTAAACCCTAGGCAAAAAACTTTTTTTCAAACCTAAACTTTATTAAAATATATTGCTCAATAACCCAAATGAATATCAACCTGTATTGTGTGCACAAAAGCTCTTTATTATTTCACAATATTACCTTGTAAAAGTAAGGGGGCATGCATACTTGTGCTCAAAAACACTGCTTTTACAGGCGTTCAAAAGTGCATAAATGAATGTTAACGCTAGGCATGTTGACGTAAACTCTGCATTTTTTTTATTGCTTTTTTCAGGTCATATAATATGTAACATTATTTAAAATAATTGCCCTGTCTAATATCTGCAAAAACGCTTGTTACTTACTGTATTTAGAAGTTTTTAGTAAAATCTTCTTCCAGGATTGGGCTTCACCATCTTGAGTATTGATTTCTGAGTCCCCTGTGGACTTCATTTCAACCTTTTCTTATTTTCCCTTGTTGAAATCTCACCCATGCGCGTGCATGTGTTACCGAGCCTCATTCTCTGTCGACGTTCCTATGGCAACCAAGCAAGGAAGCTGGGAAACACTGCCCAGTCTCGTGTGTCTTCAAAGTGGTGCCGCACAGAGCGGAACTCTCAGACACGGCATGATGCTGGAGGGGGAACGTCACACAGAGTGTGACGTAAATTGAAGGACGGACAGCGCATGCGCCGGGGACACAAACATTGCAGGACTAAATATAAGAAAACAAAACAAGTAAGGAAACTTTTACAGACAGTGATCAGTAGCTTTATTAATAAGGATTATAATGAGCTGAAGTTGTGATAGAGGGTTTACAACCACTTTACATTCTAATGGCCATAATAAATGAACGCTCTGGCCAATATAATGCGTTAATGCGCATGCAAAACCGCAGCTTTTTACAGCATTTTTCTGCTGATAAACTCCTGTAGTAGAAAAGGCGTCATAAAGAATACATTATGCATATGCCCTAATAGTGACATTATCACTGTGCTCCAAATAGCCTGTTCAGAGCTTCCGGTAGGCAACATATACGGGTTGTTATAAGCTGGATTACTGCGCAGAGCAGGAAGAGATAAGAGGACCCCCTTAGCCTTGGTAAGAATATTTATGCCTCTTGTATTTAGACAATTTTTGTTTAGTTCACATTTCAGTTCTGAAGAAAAACTGCGAGGTGGTATCAAAAAGTTTTGAGACTAGTTTTGTAACACAACAACAGAGCAGCACAGGGCAGAGAGCATCAATCTTCATAAGTCAGTGTGCTAAAAGACATCGTCCTGTGTACATTGGGAGCTGTGCTATTCTGACCACGTGCATTACCACGTCTGCTATTTCATCGCAGACAGCAAGTTGGAACAAAGCACAAACGCCAAAAAAAAGGACACACCGACAATGGCAGCAATGCTGTTGTGGCTTGTTCTCCGATCATCATGCACAAGTTGCCGAATATTTTCAACATTTTCGGGTGTTGAGCTCGTTGATGGTTTCTCGTCGTCTTCTAGTGATGTTGTTCTTCACTGGAAGCATGCATGCCACTCAAATCTCCTCGAACTACTCATTGCAGCATTGCCGTAAACTTGGCGAATCATGTCACACGTCTCTGTGTCAGGTTTCCCCAGTTTCATGCAGAATTTCACGATTGCTCTTTGTTCTAACTTGCTGTCCATGATGAAATGGCAGATGTGGTAACGCACATGGTCAGCATAACACCAGTTGCATAGCTCCCAATGTACACAGGACAATGTCTCTTGGGCACACTGACTTATGAAGGATGGTGCTCCCTGTGACTTTATGTGCAGCCTTGTGCTGCCATCTGTTGGTGTGTTACAAAGCTAGTCTCAAAACTTTTTGATACAACCTGTACAACATGTTTGTATCCTTTTCAGAAGCTTGTGAAATCATTAGGGTTTTGATAAACCCATTCCATGTCCTCCCCATACAAAGCAGGCATTCCTGGACTGGAAATCTCCATGAATCCTCTGCGGTACAGATCTTTGAACTGCCCAGCCAGTGACATTCCTACTTTATTCCTGCCAACTTAATTTGCCTTCAGTAACAATGCAGCACTCAGATTTGTGCAATGTCAAAGAATCATCCATACATATACATTCAAAGTCTTTTAGCTCTTTATTTAGTCGCCCTCATTACCGCCAACCTCCTACAACAGTGTGCTGAAAAACCAAGAATTTTGGTGTGGTGGTGCTCTTGCATGATTTAGTAGTCTCTCCTTGTCACCAGATCAGTTGCCAACTCTGAATGGACATGGGGAGGACAGGCAACTGGCCGTACTTCTTACATACTTATTTTGGCTCAGTGACTCAAGTGATGGCCAGGCAGCTAAAGTTTTTAGAGGGAGGTCAGAAGTTGTAGTCTCCTATACTTTTCTTAATCATACATCAAAGGACACATTATGGTGATTCTGAAACCAATTGGTTATGCAACTGCCTACAGGTGATTGGACACTGGCAAAGCTGTAAGCCCAGCCCTGTATAACACCTCCCACTCCTAGCATGCCTTCATTTTTTTGCTAGTGTCCTTAGGTAAACATATGGCTTTTATCTGCTCTGAGAGAAGCAACCCATTTTCCTTTGTTTTTTACCCCCTCAAGACTCCTAGCTGCCATCTATCTACAGCAGTGTTTTTGTGCAGATTTCTGGATTGGTTGACTCCTCAGCTGAGCATTGAGTAACTGTACCCAAACCTGGCCAGGAAGAAGACAGGACATGCATTGTTGCTCCAGGCACTGGATCCTGCATTAGACACTCACCTTGGAACACAGTAGATCGCATTGAGTTAGCCGCAGAATGCTTTTCACTTCAGGTCTTAGCCTGTGGTGGAGGCCCTACTTCCATCCCAAAATGGTTTCTTCCACCATAACCAGGATGTTTTCTAGTCAAGGCATACTCAACTAGATCTTGTTTGTGCTTCCTGGGATTTTTTGCATCATATCTGTTTCTCAGGTCTGTAGGCTGCCACTCGGTTCTCCGTTAACATTTCACCAAGTGAACTTCCAGGCCTCCATTGATGATGGCTTTGGTTAAAAGGTTTTTTCAGGCAGCATTGTAGGCTATAGGACCTGATCTGCTTTCCTCTAGCTGCTGTCTTTTTTTTTTTTTTTTTTCCCCATGGGCTTGTTAGCCATTTTTTTTTTGTGTTGCCCACCCCTCAGCTTGACTGCTTTGGAAGTGCCGTTGATTTGAGACCTACCTTCCGGTGTCCTGTGTTGTACAATTAAGAAAAAATAATTTTTGTCTTACCTGTATCTAAAATCCACTCTTGTTGATTGCTACAAATCTGAAGGCATGCTGGAAGTGGGAGGTATTGGTTAGAACTATATAATCAGCTTTGCTTTGCCAGCGTCCAATCACATGAAGGCAGCAGCATAACCCACTGGTTTCATAATTGCCATCATGTGTCCTGTGATGTACTCCAAGAAAAGGAAGTAGGCACATAATACCCAACTTTTGAACTTGAGGATGAGGGACACCTAGGGACGGAAAAGCCATGTAATACAGAGAGTGCGTGCATCGAAAATGGGTGTGACTAAATTGCGCTGAATATTGAATGTGGCTTAAAAGAGCATGGTTAAATAGTTTAAGCCTGCATATGGTATACAGAGTCTGCAGTCCTTGTACCTAAAAAAAAAAAATACTCCATAATTACTATTCTATAAGTGAAATACATAAACCTAAAAGGATCAATTAAAAGAAAATGTTTACACACAGATCCAGAGTGACAGAATACAGTGCATGTCCTGCCACATATATACACACAGATATACAGTAGAGTACAGTGCATGCCCTGCTATGCATGTACACACGGATACCAATATGCATGCACAATTTGTTGCCAATAATACAATTTCACTGTGATATGTGTAAAGTTGTGCTTCGTTCCACCTTGCTGTCCCTGCTTTCTGTGCCCCCTCTCCACCCCCTACCCCCCAATCAGCGTTCCTGTGGTCCTCCATGCAGGAGCATTTTCTGATTACAGATGGCCTGTGTGCAAGATAAGTGCCAACGACATGGAACCATTCAGTAGTCCTGGAACTGATTCTAATCAGGAAAAGTGTGTCACTTTCACATGACAGTATCCAGGCCTTCTGTTTGGTTGCACTGCATTTATTTGGCTACACTGAAAAGAAGGATCAACTGGTGTTTAATGTTGGCTATCATATCTCCAGGCATGTACCTTCTGTGCAGGAGGATAGCAAGCTATGCTGGGCAGTGGGTTAATGCAGGACAATGCTCGGCTTTGCGGGATTGCTGGATTTCTGTCAAAATCCCTTTTGGACTGTTGGATGGTCTGCACTAATCCTTTCTCTATCACCAGTGTTTAAGATTGTGAAAAATGTAGGTTTCTTAGAACACTCAGAATTTTCATAATTATTGCCTTTATATCATAGCGCACATAGTAACATAGATATCATACGCGTCCTAACAGTTTGGGAACTCATTAATGCTGATTTTCATACCTAAAGAACATCTCTGCTGAGCACCAACATGGCATAAATGGTAAAACTAAACAAAAGAAACATTTAAAAATGCAAAGAAAATAAATCTTGCAGTTGGAAGTTTTCATGACACTTGCAAGAGCACATGGACAAGTATGAGACCTGTTATCTGAATTGAATTTCTGATTATAAAGTGAGCATGTGCATTCAATGTGGGCTCCTCTAGAAATTCACAAGAGTTCCTTGAAATGCTCCCAAGAAAGTGTTAAAAGTCTGTAGATTACAGTTCTTGGGTTTTGGGGTCCCACTGCGCTCTTGTAGACTTTAGAAGGTATCAGAAGGTTTAGTGCTGCTTTAAGTCTTGTATAGCCACTGCATTACAGCTAAAACTTCCACAAGTATGACGAGATGCATTCTGTGTGACCTAAAAAATGATGCCAAATTTAACAAAACCCTCGTTCCCAGCTCTGTGTTGTGCTTTTCTGAGCTTCTGTAAGCGGTAAGGCATGGAATCTAAATTTATGGTGATTTTTTTTTTTCAGCAATTTGTTCACAATCCTATACAACATTTTTTACAGTTTATTTTCAGACTATACACTGCCTAGAAAAAGTATTCATACCCCTTGAAATTTTCCACATTTTGTCATGTTACAACCAAAAATGTAAATGTATTTTATTGGTATTTTATGTGATAGACCAACACAAAGTGGCACATAATTGTGAAGTGGAAGGAAAATAATAAATGGTTTTCACTTTTTTTTTTTTTACAAATAAATATCTGAAAATTGTGGCATGCAATTGTATTCGCCCCGCTGAGTCAATACTTTGTAGAACCACCTTTCACTGCAATTACAGCTGCAAGTCTTTTTGGGTATGTCTCTACCAGCTTTGCGCATCTACAGAGTGAAATTTTTGCCCATTCTTCTTTGTAAAATAGCTCAGCCTCTGTCAGATTAGATGGAGAGCGTCTGTGAACAGCAATTTTCAAGTCTTGCCACAGATTCTCAATTGGATTTAGGTCTAGACTTTGACTGGGCCATTCTAAAATATGAATATGCTTTGATCTAAATCATTCCATTGTAGCTCTGGCTGTATGTTTAGGGTTGTTGTCCTGCTGGCAGCTGAACCTCCGCCTCAGTCTCAAGTCTTTTGCAGACTCTAACAGGTTTTCTTCCAAGATTGCCCTGTATTTGGCTCCATCCATCTTCCCATCAACTCTGACCAGCTTCCCTTTCCCTGCTGAAGAAAAGCATCCCCACAATATGATGCTGCCACCATGTTTCACAGCGGGAATGGTGTGTTCAGGGTGATGTGCAGTGTTAGGGCTCTTTCACACGGACGATCCGTATGTCCGTTTTTCATCCTTCCGTTTTCGGATGAAAAACGGACATACATGTATCCCTATGGAATAGCGGATGTCAGCGGATGACATCCGACCCGCTTCGATCCGAAAAACCCTACTTTTCCATCCGTCGGCGGAGCGATTCCCGCTGAGCAAGCAGAAGTTCACGGGGTGGATCATCACTGATCCACCCCGTGTGAAAGAGCTCTTGGTTTTCTGCCACACATAGCATTTTGCTTTTTGGCCAAAAAGTTAAATTTTGGTCTCATCTGACCAGAGCACCTTTTTTATTGGGTTTCAAGTTGAAATACAAAACAGAGCCTATTGGGCATACCTCCACATACATCACAATAAAACAACAACAAAAGCAACTAAAAAAAAAAAAAAACTCTTAACAGTAGTGCCGTTATTGGTACTAGAACAAAACTACATGCTACAGTACTACTGAGATTGTTAGAATATTGTAGGTATCAGCAGCTCAGGGGTAGTTTTAACGTGGGACTTGGGTTCAATTACATACAGTATACATGATCGTTTATAAGGTGATCCACTAATTAGGAGAGTCAGGGTCAGTATTGGTAGACAGGTCCTCTACCCAAATGTCCCAGACCTTGTGGAATTTTTTAGGGCATCCTCTCGCTAAATAGGTGGCTTTGTACAGTGGTAAGTTGACATTAATACATTTTTTCCACAAGGTTAGGTTGGAGCTGATGGGGATTTCCATTGGAGAATAATAATTTTCCTCGCATAGAACAATAATAATCCTATTAGCATCCTGGAAGCCCGAAGATGAGCCAGTGTGTCCATCAAACCCAGCAAACAAACCTCCACTGTCCAGAGCACATGAATAGTGGTCACAGAGTGTATGACCGGGACCACCGCTTCCCAGAAAATTTGAATATTAGGGCATTGCCAAAACACGTGGATAAAGTCTGCTGAGTCCGCCGCACACCACCAACACTTTGCAGGAATGGAGGGATATATTCTGTGTAAACGCGAAGTATGTAGAAGTTTGTACTGAATCAGCCTGTCCCTTGCGGAAACCAGCTGCAAAAATGCACATTCCCATGTTTCTTCCCACCCTTCATCATCCAGGTCAGGGATGTCAAGCGTCCATTTAGTTTTAGGAGCTTCCAACCCCGAGTGGACAGAGCGAGACATGGTCTTATAAATAGTTGAGAGCGGTTTGGTGAGGGTGTCATCTCTAAGTACTTCCTCTAGGGTCGAGATATAAAAAGCTACTGGTTGTTGTTTAAATTTGACAGGCGTGTCTCAATTGTAAATATCTAAAAAGGTATACATTAGGCAGTTCAAAGTGCAATTTTAAGGTGTCAAAGGGTTTCAGTTCTCCAGCAATACATATCTGTTCTAAATATTTTATGCCCAAACCTGCGGATCAGGTATAGAGGCAAATTCCGGTAATAATGGATTGAGCCATAGGGGGGTATGTTGTGAGATATGATCAGGGGGACTAGGACATAGAGCTTGGGCAACCAGGCTTTCAATACGACTTTCATGGCTGCAGTCAAAAGAAGGGAAGCAGAGGGCCCCTCCTGTATAAGAGGTTTTTAACAGCCTCAAAGGAGCTCACACAGGAAGCTACCGTACTACCGCCACATTGGTCTCATTCTGTGTGACCGCAGTTATGGGCATGTGTGAGCATGGGAGCCAGGAAATATTTGTAGAGATCCAGGCACACCAATCCTCTTTGTCTGCGGCCATTGCAAAATTGTCCTGATGACGCAAACATTGTTGCGAAAAGTATACAGGCTGCTGGGAAATTTTACTACGTAATTTCCGGCCGGGTGAGAGCGAGATTTGAAGCGCAGGCCGGGTGAAAATGAGGCTTGCACCGCATGCCGGCTTAGGAACCATACAACGCCATCTTTACACCCATTACAAATCGCTGGAACAGCTTGGTGCTGGTGTTCTGCCGAGAAAGTTCCCCTCGGCGGATAAGGATCCCCCTGCACTGCACAGGTGCTGCGCTTGCGCAGTATGACCTGCCGGAAATAGCCGAAGCTGAAAAGCTGTAAATCAGCTGTACACGGCGCCTGTAACAGGGCCCCTCACGGGCTCTCTTCGCTCGCCACGCTTCAGGCACGGCCTCGCTTCGCTCTGCACTTTTTTTATTCTACCTCTATGTCCACTTGGATAGTGGGGCTTGAACCTGGACTCAGGGCTCAGGCGCCGTGTACAGCTGACTCAAGGTTTTCAGCTTCGGCTATTTTCGGCGGCTCTGTAGTCGTCGTACTGCGCAAGGGGGGGGTCCTTATCCGCTGGGGGAACTTTCTCGGCAAGACACCGGCTTACGAGCACCACTAAATGTGAGTGTACAATCTTTTTAATCTAATTTTAAATAAACAGCAATTACATACTACGCAATGATCGCTGTCTATTTTTCTGTGAGGATGGATATGGTTTGCCTATAGCACATTGGGGTTAGCAAGGAAAACGTTGCAGGTGGATTGGTTATCCCTTCTAAATGAACCAAAGGCGCATTTATACTGGCATCTGGTGAGTAGTTAATCCATGTGGTGGTGGTATTGTCACTAAAGCGGTGGAAGTGTCACAAGGAATTACGGATGATTAACTTTATAAGCACATGAACAATATATTCACAAAGGACAGTCCGTAAGGAAACCTCTGTACTGATTGGCACATTGCACAAAAAAATTGGATATTATAGTTTTGATATTTTGAATGTAAAGGTTTAATATTTTTATATACTGATGTCATGTTGAAATACACTTAAGGTTTATTCGGTTGTTTCAATAATAAGGATGAAAGAAAGATTGTGTACCATTGCATAAATGATATGTTTTATGTATATTTATATATATTTTTTTGCAATGCTTTTTGCTCATGCATGATTCACAGAGAGTGGTGTATATAAATTGGGGTAGCACAGTCAACACAAATTTATTTACATAGAAGGGGGGTAGCGTCATTTTTTTCTAAAGATTTAGAATACAAGCTGTGCAGTTTGGGTGCTAGGGTAGAGGTGTACATCCTATACCACTCCGTCCGGATACCATCTGGACCCAGAGTTTTCTTACTGGGGAAGGAGTGTATAGCTGCTTCAATTTCCTCTAATGAAATGGGTTTATCAAGAAGCACTACTTTTTCTAGTGAAATTGTGGGGAGGTCTAGGGTACTGAGTAAATCCTGGATAGCGGTTTTGGACGGACCTGGGACTGCGGAATAGAGCTGACTAAAATAGTCAGTGAATTCTTGTAGAATGATAGTGGGATCAGATGTTACAGTATCATCTGCACAATGTATGTTCGAAATTACCATTTGAAACCTATGTTCTGCCACCAGATTAGCCAGCATTTTCCCATTTTTGTCCCCGGATTCGAACACCCTGCCAGCCACAAAGAGCAGATCCAAATGCGTAGCTGAAGCCATATTTAAAGACGATTCACATCTCGTCTGCGCAAGTAGCTCGAAGTTATCCGCGAGCAAGAAAAGGTTTCAGCCGATTTCACTTCACCACCTTACATGTGTTCTATTTGTGATGACAAATCTGATTTGACTGCTTTAATGGCAGATATATATTCACCCCATATATGTGCCTTAAAGGCATCCCATACCATAGCTTGTGAGGTAGATCCCTCATTAATTTCCCAATATTGGTTAAGTTTGGGTGGGACCAGATCTCCCACCTTCCGGTCCTGTATCCATTCGGGCACTAGACGCCAGCAATTGGAACTCCTAGCATCCTTCAAAGCAATACACAGCTCTAGGGGGGCATGATCACAGAGACCAGAGGGAAGATGGGATACACTTTTAATTGCAGTCAATGCTGATGCATTGTCAAAGGCTAGGTCAATCCGGGAACGCGATGGTTAGTAGAGAAACAGGAGTAGGTCCTGATTTTTGGATGTTTCCATCGCCAAATTTTAGTATTGTCTAAAGCTTGAGTCCAGTTACATAAATCAAGAGAGTGGGCTCTGGAAGGATTGGAGGAGTCAAGCTTTACAATTAAAGTCCCCAGCTATATACAGTCGGGAGAAAGTTAGAGATGACAATTTTTCATATATAATGTACAGGACCTGCTGGTTAAAGGGAGGAGGTATATAAATATTGACAAAGGCAAATACCATAGAATTAATTTCCAATAACAGGATAATATAACACCTTATATGCCAGGGGTTTGTTCAGAAGGACTGCCGCACTCCTAGCATAACCTGAATAGGTAGCTGCGAAAGCCTGCTGAACCCATGATCTGCGCAATACCAAAATCTTGTTGCCTATCAAGTGGTTTCTTGTAAAAAAAAAAAGAAAATGGGGTCTCTGGTAATTCAGATGTTTGAACATTAGCGCCCTCTTAAACTCATCATTGAACCCCCTAACAGGGTAACAACAATTTCAAATCCATAAATCAAATAAGGAAGCACATGACCTGAGCAGGAGAGACCCATAGACATATACATATAGTACAAATCGTAGGTGGTAGGGGGAGTTGATCCCTTGGATAACCCTGAAAAAAAAGGTGCAGCAGTGATACGTAGATTGGTAGAGCTTAACCAAAAAGAATCAGGAGCATAGTTAGTGAGTCAAAAAATATACAACTGTAAACGCCCTACTGACCATGAGTCCCCAACAAATAACTAGGTCAGTTTCAATCCTAAAACAGTCCTTAGTTGAGTGTGCTCTAAGAAACTATGAACACCCTATTAACCATTATACTAACAAACAACTAGGTCAGTTTAAAATCCCTACCAAAGTTCCAATAGCTTCAACGGTGTATTCTAGCTGGGATGAAAAGTTACATCCTAGGCACAATCACCTGTTATCACCGAGATAAGCCAATAGAAGGGAGCAGCAAACTTATCTTGTAGAGTCTCGTGTGAATAGCTCGCTTAATGTAGGATCTCATAGACATGAGAGGATGGTAGCCCAGCACTTGGGAAGTCACATGGGAGTCTTTTTAGAGCTAGAGACCCACGTTTACAGAAATCCCATGAGTCCCTTGCATATTTTTAAAGGAGTGGCTTTTGGAGGGTAAGCCATGATCCGGCCTGCTCAAAGACCGGGGGCCACAGCCCAAGTCCCATAGAGGAGGATGATAAAAGTCTGAGGAATAAGGCAGCATGGACCCCAGGCAAAATAGAACCATGTAGAATATAAACATGCCTTCTTAGCTCAGGAGAAACTCACCTCAGAGCGGTGCCCGACACTCGCACCGTAAAGTAGCACACCATAGTAAAATGTAAAGAGGGAGATAAAACTCACTTTGAAGGAATAGTGGGATTTTAAAGGGAGATGATGTGTCTGTTTGAAGGTGAGCAGTATCACAACAGTTAATATAAAAATATAAATTTTTATTGAAGGCATATAAAATGTACAGTAAAAAAGTTGCAATCAAGCGACATACTACGACCGTACAGAGACTTTTTCTATTGTAGTCAGCCAACATATTTCGCATATTTGAGCTCTCGGACCGCCTCTGTACTTTTTATAGGATTTGGCCACACTCGCACATACTGCTACAAGATTACCATTTACCTTGAACACGGTCCAGTTCCCCTACTGGCGTGGCCCACTAGGACCTGGCATCCATGGGTCAACTAGCGCCGGGTGGTCCATAGAGAGGCATTTGGTTGTTTGTGATGTGTATTCAGTGGCCCTCCTGATTGTAATAGACCAGATGAAATCTGTGATGCCTGTAATGCCCTGATGAAGCAAATATGCAAAACATGTTGGCTGACTACAACTGATTTCATAGAAAAAGTCTCTGTACGGTCATAGTATGTCGCTTGATTGCAACTTTTTTACTGTACATTTTATATGTCTTCAATAAAAATTTATATTAACTGTTTTAAAACTGCTCACCTTCAAACAGACACATCATCTCCTTTTAAAATCCCACTATTCCTTCAGAGTGAGTTTTATCTTCTTCTTTACATTTTCCTATTTACCATAGGGATCGGGAGTCCTGTCTCTGTTCTCTGGACATCGTCCAATCACCTATATACATACTAAAGTAGCACACTGTGTCTTCAACGCAGCCTAGTGAGCCAGGCATCCACCTCAGCCGGGGTGTCAAAAAATTTGATAGCGCCCTCATGTTGAACTTGCAGGCGACTAGGATAAAGCATTCCATATTTAATGTTGCAGCCTCGTAGTCTGCGACGAACGTCGGTGAAGGTTTTTAGTTTTTTGTTTTTTCTTTAAGTTCCGGATAGAAATCAGGGAATAGCATGATATGTGCATTACCATATTGCAGATTCGGGTGCTTCCTGGTCCCTGAGTATACGATCCCGATCTCGGTAGTTTAGGAAACGTACCAGAAAGGGTGCTGAGGTGCACCTGGGATGGGTCGACCCATCGGAACACTGTAAGCACGTTCCGCCACATATGTAGGGGAGACATCAGCCAGTCCCAGCAAGTCTTAGAAGAAGGATTCTGCAAAGTCTGCTGGGCGATCTCCCTCAGAGTCCTCCGGAAGGCCCAGCACCCTAACATTGTTAAGTCTCATTCGATTTTCCGCATCATCAGATTTCGCCACCAGAAATGTTATCGCGTTTTGCAGGTCAGTGAGCTGGTCTGCATGTTGTCCCATTCGATTCTCCACCTCTGAGATCCGGTTTTCAGATTCTGAGAGGCACCCCCGCATTTTGTCCAAATAATTACGGATAAGATTGCACTCTTCTGCCAGATGATCTATCCATACCAATAGAGATGTCCTACTGCTTTCAATTGCTGCTAAGATCATGTTTGTGTCACCTGTGGGGGACTGGGGTGAGGGGGGCGCAGGGGAACTGTCCTCCATGTCCACCAAATAGGCCTGTAGTTTCTGGAGTAAAGTGGAAGCCACACACGTGGATGAAGTTGCAGTCTGTGCCCTGGATTGTTGTTTAGCTTTGGATCACCTCTTTGGAGGCATCAGACGGCTCCTTGTCAGGCAGGAAAACTCTGGAGCTGGGATAAAGCAATGGTCAGGAACAGGAGACAGGGGGGCCAAGAGTGAGTGCACTGGTGTAGTAAGATGGCCGCTACTCACAAAGTTGGTGCTGTGAACCGTCCTTCAGGTGGCTATGGAAGCAGGGGAGTGCTTCTATGGAGGCTGTAAGTGGCAGTTTGACAGGCTGGGCAGCTCCGATGGCAGTGAGCCAAGTGCAGAGGAGTCAGGGAGACCAAGACTGAGTGTGGACACTGAACAGGGTGGAGCAAGATGGCTGCTACACGTGACACTGGAACCAGGACTAGGGCCACGACCCGTTTCGAAGAGGAAGATGGTCATCCTCCACTGGGAAGTCGCGATCTGACAGGCTAGAGTGTTCTAATAGCTGGCATGGCTTGGACCGGGTATAGAGGAGGCAGGAGGGCCGAAAGTGATCGCCCAGGTGTAGCAAGATGGCCACTACTCACAAGGCCAGATCTGCGATTTGTCCTTCAGGCGGCTGTAAAGGTGTGACACATTGGGAGCTGCAGGCAGTGGTCAGCAAGCGGTGAAGTCCGGTAGCTGTACCAGGAGGAAACTGGGCTCAGGGTGATCAGGGAGCCCAGGATTGAGTGCTGGGGCTGTAGCTGGGTGGAGCAAGATGGCCGCCACTCCCGGAACTGGGCCGGAGCCGCGGTCTGTCTCTCAGGCAACTGCAAAGTTGGAGAAGCGCCGCGATGGTGGCATCGGCAGCGCGCTGACAAGCTGGGAAGCTCTGAAGTCTATGAAGGGAACAAGGCAGACCTGCTGGAGGAAGAAAGCTAAGGATGGGTATCAGGATGGCAAGTGCTCTTCACACACACACACACACGACACACACACACGACACACACACACGACACACACACACGACACACACAAACACACACGTCCAGACTACCATCCAGCCACGCCCCCCCTTACACATTCAACCAGGGCACCTGCTTACACATGTTTACGGTGTCCCCACATGGCTTCTCGCAAACTGCAAACATGATGACTTATGGCTTTATTTCAATAATGGCTTTCTTCTTGCCACTCTTCCATAAAGGCCAGATTTGTGGAGTACACGACTAATCATTGTCCTGTGGACTGATTCCCCCACCTGAGCTGTTAATCTCTGCAGCTTCTCCGGAGTTACCATGGGCTTCTTGACTGATTCTCTGATTTAATGCTTTCCTTGCCCGCCTGTCAGTTTAGGTGGATGTCCATGTCTTGGTAGGTTTGCAGATGTGCCATACTTTTTCCATTTTTAGATGATGGCTTTAACCACTTAAGGACCAGCCTCGTTTTGGAATTTAGGTGTTTACATGTTTAAAACAGGTTTGTTTGCTAGAAAATTACTTAGAACCCCAAACATTATATATTGTTTTTTATCTAACAAAAAAATAAAATGGCGGTCATTGCAATACTTTTTTTCACACCGTATTTGCGCAGCGGTCTTACAAGCGCTCTTTTTTTTTTGGAAAAAATTCCTTTTTTGAATAAAAAAATAAGACAACAGTAAAGTTAGCCCAATTTTGTTTTTTTTTTTATATCGTGAAAAATAATTTTTCGCAGAGTAAATTGATACCCAATATGTCACGCTTCAAAATTGCGCCCACTCGTGGAATGGCGTCAAACTTTTACCCTCAAAAATCTCCATAGGCGACGTTTAAAAAATTCTACAGGTTGCATGTTTTGCTACTAATAAAAGTGATTTCGCAGCGAATCCGCCGCAGAGACCACTTTTATCCGAAAAGCCGACTGCCGCACAAAAACGGGGATACCGTATGGCAGCAGCTAGCTGCTGCCATAACAACGATATCCGCTGGCAAACTTTGGACGTACATCGGCGTGCGGCGGTCGGCAAGTGGTTAACAGTGCTCCCTCAAAAATCTCCATAGGTGGTTAACAGTGCTCCCTCAAAAATCTCCATAGGCGACGTTTAAAAAATTCTACAGGTTGCATGTTCAAAGCTTGGGTTATTTTTTTTATAACCTAAGCCTGCTTTAAACCTCTCCACAACTTTATCCCTGACCTGTCTGGTGTGTTCCTTGGCCTTCATGTTCACTAAGGTTCTCTAACAAACCTCTGAGGGCTTTACAGAACAGCTGTATTTATACTGAAATTAAATTACACACAGGTGGACTCTATTTACTTTGGTTCCACTAGATTTTATTTAGGGGCATCAGAGTAAAGGGGGCTGAATACAAATGCACGCCACACTTTTCACATATTTATTTGTAAAACATTTTGAAAACCATTTATCATTTTCCTTCCACTTCAGTTATATGCTACTTTGTGTTGGTCTATCAAATAAAATCCCAATAAAATACATTCACGTTTTTGGTTGTAACATGACAAAATGTGGAAAATTTCAAGGTGTATGAATACTTTTTCAAGGCCTTGTACATGTTATGTTTAGATTAGACTTCTGTAATGCTTTTTTTGCAATTGTTTTATTCTGGATATTTTACGCAGTTTGTTTTAATTAGGTATAGTTTATAAAGTGCAGTAAGTGTATCAAATCAGAAGTCCTCTCACACTGAGAGCTGAGTAAATTGATTTATAATATGAACAGCAAGACTGTAGGTGGGTACATAATTCCCCTCACTTAAGGTCCATTTGGCGATATGCACAGAGAACCATAGACCCCTTCGCTAGTAATACCCGCCAATAAAGAATTGTATGTTTCGCAGATGTTCATATGCGCTGATCTATGCTGTTATATTCGCTAAGCTGCCAGCAAATCTTTGATTTACTTGCTGATTTGCTTGAAGTATAACTAAAGGCAATTTTTTAATTTAGGTAAACCATTTCAATACCAGGCACTTTCTTCCCTTACTGCCCAGGACAATTTTCAGCTTTCAGCGCTGTCGCACTTTGACAATTGCGCTGTCATGTAACACTGTACCTGAACTAAATTTTTATAATATTTTTTTCCCACAAATAGAACTTTCTTTTGGTGGTACTTGATTACCTCTGGGGTTTTTTATTTTTTGCTAAAAAAGACCGAAATTTTTGGAAAAAAAAAAAAAAGTTTTTCTTAGTTTTGTCATAAAATTTTGTTTTCTCCTTCACTGATGGGCGCTGATGAGGCAGCACTGATGAGTTGGCATTGATAAGGTGGCACTGATATGTAGAATTAAAGGGCACCGATAGGCATCGCTGATGTGCAGCACTGACAGGCAGCACTGGTGGGCAGCACTGATGATGAGGTACTGATGGGTGTTACTGCTCGGCCCTGTGGTGGGCACTGAGATTTTTTTGAGGGGGGCACTGACTGGCAGCTGTTGGGCACCTATTGGCTGTGATGGGCACATCTGATGGGGCTGTGCTGATAATCAATGTGCTGATTATCAGCACAGACGCCCCCCCCCAACAGGGAGAGTCACCGATCGGCTCTCCCTGTCAGCGCGAACCGAGGAACGCCGTTCACTGACACTTCCTGGTTCACGCGATGATCAGCTTTGGTCACAGCTGATTATGTGTCGGAGGCTCCTAACCATGATCAGAGATGCGGCGTGTCACACTGACACACCACCCTGCGCGGGCGCGTGCCTGCATGTTATCCTGCTGGACGTTATATGACGCCCAGTCAGGATAACAGAACCACTTCCCGTCAATCTGCTATAGGCCGGGTGGGAAGTGGTTAAGGTAGAGTGTAGAGGAACTAGAACACCTGTCAGAGTTCCATTGTTGTCAGTGCCCCCAATAGGCAGATTCACTTCCTCTATTTGTCCTGTTTACCATTATCCCTGCAAGTGAATACAAAAGCAGAAATATCCTACGTCTTGTCTTGTCACCAGAACAGAAATAAAGGGGAAATCTTCCAATATGCACACTAGTTTTGGTGACAACCAGGGATTTCCTCTGATGTCCTGTTTTGGCTATGGGGCAGGAAGTAAAGGGAAATCCCCCCAATGGGACACAGATGGGGAAAAACTGACAGGGGATTTAACGCTCCCTTACTCCATACAATATGAAAAAAAAAGACTATTTAGTTCTACTTAGAGTTGTTCTGCTTTAAACTGATAAAGGGTGGAATGGCTACTGTGAGTTAGTGGACTCTGTATATCATTCTTGTTGCTGTCACTGCTTTATTGAATAAAAATATATATTTATTCTGTATCCCACTATGAGGAATGTAGGCTTCAGCTGGCATGGCTGCCTTTAACCAAAAGCATGTTTTTTTTATTTTTTTGTTGCTTTGTTTTTTGCTGTTCCCTGACTGGCCAGCTAGCCACTATAGCAAGCACATTGATTTTACAAAAGTCAAATAATTTGTTTTCCTTCATAAACACCACAAGAAAAAGATACTTTGCTACAGGATGGGCTAGCTGACCACTCATTACCACTGCTTGCCCATCAAACTTTTATTTATTTGTGCTTGCATCTTTTTTTTGTTTTTTTTCAGGGCAT
The DNA here is from genome assembly GCA_037952925.1 of Lithobates clamitans. Lineage (NCBI taxonomy): Eukaryota > Metazoa > Chordata > Amphibia > Anura > Ranidae > Lithobates > Lithobates clamitans. The sequence goes on from JBBGZY010000014.1 coordinate 7,846,727, forward strand.
GCTCTTAAACCTCAGGTGGCCTCAATTTTTACTTCATTTTTGGATGGCTTAAAAAAATTCTACATCACAAAGGTATGACATTTGGTTTCTACATCAAAATTGCTCACAGTGTTAAGTGTTACTATATAAATGTGCAATTTGTGGCAGTGATTTATATACAGTATGGGATCTCGCTGCCAGAGCTCTGCTGTCTTTTTCCTATTTGGTTGAGAGGGGGGGGTTCACTTCATATTTCGCAGGTACGAAAGGAAGGGAGAGGAAAACACTTTAGCCTGGGTTCATACTCTTGCGATGCAGGACCAGCGCAGTTCACAATGCCCTCTGCGGGTGTCAATACAAAGTTAAGGATACCCCCAGATGGGTTCACAGATCGCAGTGCGAACTGTGGATTCGGACAGTAATCGGATCGTATGGCTGTGAACACCCATGCAAACTGATTTCAGTGCAGGAAAAAAAAGTCCCTGCACCTTTTTTGTGCGAGTTCAGCCATACAAACTGTATGGCTGGACTCGCATTGCACAGATATCGCATGTGATCGGCACAGAAATGCGGGTGCGAATCACATGCGATGTCTGTGTTTGTATATATGTGAACCCATTAAAGCAGGGGTCTCAAACTGGTGGCCCTCCAGCTGTTGCGGAACTACAAGTCCCATCATGCCTCTGCCTGTGGGAGTCATGCTTGTAACTGTCAGCCTTGCAATGCCTCATGGGACTTGTAGTTTCACAACAGCTGGAGGGCCGCCAGTTTGAGACCCCTGCATTAAAGTAATGGAAATCTCTTGGACAGTTGTCACTAAAAAAGTATCCCTATTATAAGCGTTTACCTCTATTCCCTTTTCGGTAGCCATTCATAATTTTGAATTTTCACTAGTTTTCAGGCCTGGTGACATTTACCAGGGTATATGGAGAGGATGCCTCTCCCAAGTGGGAACACAGACAGCGATGAAAACCTAATAGAGGCCCTAGCCCTTCCCTACTCTTATGAAAGACACCAGAAAAAGTTTTGGCTTTATTACACTGCAAATTTTCGTTTTAGGGGAGAGTGAACCTTTAACTTTTTTTTTATTTTTTTACTTCTTGATTCTTTTTTTAATGGCTTTTAATTTACACTAGTGTACTGTTATCATATGTGGTAAAAAGGTTAAAGCTTCTTTTGTGACAAATTGTGATACACTATTTGGAAAAAAATCTACACCTATATAAGATTTTTAAGATCTTTTTGAAGGCTTTCCACGTGGCTTTGGAGTGCACCTTTTGGGAATTTGTGCCTTTTTAGCCAATTGAGAATACTTGAGGTAATGTACTGATTTTGAAGAAGACCTTGCTTGCAGACAGCATTCCAATTCATCACCAAGGTGTACAACAGGCTTGAGGTTAGGGCCTCAGCAGGCCACCTGTGTTCCTCCATATGAAATTTGTCAAACTATGTCTTGATTGAGATGGCTTCGCACACAGGAGCCCAGTCATACTGGAGCAGAAAAGGCCCAAACTGTTGCCATAAAGTTGGAAAGGAACAATTGTCTAAAATGCCTTTGTATGCTATAGCATTATAAAAAAAACCCTTAACTGGAAACATATGAACTTTGTAGGGGTGTTTTACCTACTTTTTGCCATCTAGTGTAAATCAAAGCTCTTAGTATGTAGTATGTAGGTGATAACTAAACGCCTGTATGCTCCCTGTAAGAAAATGTCTTAAGCTAACAGCATTTATCCTCAAGAAAACCTGCACAGAGGTGACATCACGATTGGACTAGTCCTGAAGTTTAAGTGACTCCATAAGACAAACATTGAGTCTTGTGAAAACAGGAGACCACTTTTTTTTTAGAGGTGCATTGCCAAAGACAACACTCAGTGTAATGTACATTGTGTTACAATGATTACAATAGAAAAAAAAAATATATATCTTTAGCAGTCTCTAGTCTCTATTTTAGATTTCTCAAGTCATACTGAAGGGGGGATCGCCAGTCTTCTCCAGTGGCTGATTACAGACAAGCGAAATTGAATGTCACTAGCTACATTGGGATCACAAAGATGAGAAATCTCAGATGATCATGCAGTCCTTTGTAGGTTGCATTATCTGTGTCTTCTGTAAGAAGTCGCTTCTGCTTGTTATAAAGCCTGATATGAACCACAGTAGCAACAATTCCTGGTTGCCTTCTATTACAATCAAGTAATCACCCATACAGCAAAGACCTAGGAATAAGCTGAACTCCAAGCAGATCCAAAATACATAAATGAATATAGTTTATCAGGTGTGCTGCTTGAAAGTATGTTTACAGGGACAAAGCTGATAAGATGGGCCTCTTCAATCTGCATGTGCTGCTTCTTCTGTGTCCAGTCAGTTGGCTAGGGGTGGGGATGTGACACCAGTGTTTTGCTTGAAGCGATTGTAAACTGAAAGTGTTTTTTTTTTCTCTTTAAATGACAACCAGGTTTATAAATACTTACTCTGTGCAATGGAATCGCACACAAAGCATCTCCGATCCTCCCCTTCTCGGGTCCCCTACCGGTGCTCTTGCTCCTCCTCTTCTTAGTGTGCCACCATAGGAAGCGCACTCCCTATGGTGGCACACCGACAGGCTTGATCTCAAGCTGCGATATATGTGTTCATAGACGCAGACAGCACAGCTAGGCCCCATCCCACGCACCCTCATCACAGGATGTTGCACTGCTTCAGCTTGTGAGACCGGGAAGAGCGAGGAGAGAGCCACTGCCGAGGGGCACGTTTCTGGATTGAGCGAGGGCTCAGGTTAGTCTAAGGTGGTTTAGGGGGTGATACTTTTACCTAAACAAATGCATTAAGGTAAAATATGTTTAGGCTTTAGAACCACTTTAATTGTAACAGAAAAAGTTATGTAATTTTCTTGGCTGTGCCTTATACCATGGCTCTGTACATCTCAGAACTGAATAGGCAGAAGTGCACATTCCTTGGGAAGCAAAACAGCTCCTTTATATGTATTTTATTTGTGTATTTAGATGTTTGCCTGGAGTTCAGCTTTAAAGTGTATGTATAATCCTTTTTTTTTTTTTTTTTTTTTTTTTTTTATAATGGTGTAGGGAAGGGTTAAAGTCTTTGGTCAGTTTATGTTTTGATGTCTTTGTATACAGATTTCCCTTCACTTCCTGTCTCAGATATGCAACCCTCTTAGACAGTTCCTGAAACAAGTATTCTCAGAAGATTCCACTCACTGCTTCTGGTGGCAACTCCTAAATTGTGACCTTCCCCTCACTCTGTCTCAGTGGCAATAGTCAGCGGTACTAATACAAGGTTAATCTTCTCAATGTGGACACAGACAGCAGCTAAAACCTGGCAAAGTGTCTAAAGCTGGCCATAGATGGGTAACATTTTGAACAATCATTAATCATTAGTGGGTCAAATCCATGTTTGTTTTAGCTGCAGTGACAAGAAAATTCAGAGGAGCAGGATGGAAAAGCTTTCTCAAACCAACAAATTTCTAACTGTGTATGCAGTTTTCTTTTGGTACTGTCCATTCATTCCAAATCAAATGTTAAAAGCAAACAAAATCCTTTAATTGACATTCAAATGTTTAGAGAATTTTCGTATGAATTTTCCTGAGAATTTTTGTTTGAAATTTTATCCATCTTAGGCCAGCTTAACCCTTCCCTACTGTAGCCAACGCCTTACGCCTACCATTTTTCAAAAGCCTTTTTGTCATCCAATCTCGGACTAGTTCAGTGCCTTAGTTGCATCACTTGTTTTGTCTGTTAAATCTGCATTCTTTGAAATTGGAGAGCACCTATAAAATAATGGTATGTTTTTAAGGTGGCTTTCTCTTGCCTACTCAGCAGGTGGCACACATATTGGTTAACTACAATCATTACAGTGATCACTCATACTGTAGATCATTCTTCCACTGGCATGTAAAAAGTTGTATTATAGAGGGCAATCACACATTCAGGCCATCTGACCAGTTGGATCAGCCATCCTTTTATGCCCATACATGGGGAAGGAGCAGTAATATTATTCTAGTATTAACTTATGACAGGGGAATGGGTTAGTGTCAAATGTCTAAGGATACTTTATGTACATTATCCAGCAAGATTGGGAGACTGTCATCCTGTATGTATGGGCTTCTTTAGCAGTGAAGCGTTGATGTAGATGTTAACATCATACTATGACAAAACATTTCACATGTTCTGTTTTACAGTTTAAGGGCTTTGATCCAAATCGTCTCTGTGTAGCAACTTTGTTGTTTGAGGGTGACCGTGAGAAAGTTCTGCAGCATGAGAAGCAAGTGTATGACATCGCTGCAAAGTTTGGGTATGTAGGACTTTGATTTTGAGGGTTCTGTAACTGACTTACCACTTATGTAGATAATGTTAATGATGATGACATATGAGGGTTTTAGCAGGTTGTGCACCTCTTGCTGTTTTTAGGAGCTGTCCATGTAAAGGTACATACAAAAGAAATAAATAACACTGCAAAAAAAAAATGGTACTTCATTTAACATAAATGCTTACAATAAAAAGCAATGTTTTACCTGAGTTTATTGAAATAGTTCATGCATTTTAAAAAAATGTTTAGTAGGCATGAGAAAATATGCATATGTAATGTTTCTCAACCTATGTCAATGAATATAATGTGCTTACATAAGCATTCATTGCTTACTCACATGCACTTGTTTTCCTATGGTAGCTATTTGCACATCAGTAAGCATAGCCTTCATCTCACACGTATTACCACCCAGGCCTATAGACGATTTCGGCAGAAACCAAGTTTTCTTTTTGGGATGTCTATTGTCAACCACTAGATAGTGGATATGGTAACATCATCTTCAAGGTAAAGTTGTGTGCAACCAGCTTATTATGTTTAGAACATTTTAAGCTTGATGGTCTTACCTGAAGCTCTAATTTTTGTTATAGGTAGCTGTAATAGGTTTAGTCTTGGCATGTGCGTGAATGATTTGTAACCTTCCAAGCAGTAGTTTTGAAGAGCTTACACCTTTAATAGTATGCAGAGAAACCTGGGATCTCTTTACTGGCTAAATCACCTTAAATCTTAAATCCTCCTTAAATCCCCTTAAATCTATCAGTTCAGTGTGCAAGAGCTACTGGGGGATGGATCTCTTGCACTGAACCGATAGATTTAAAGGATGGCTTTCTATATCCATGTAGCAGCTAGTGCTGGTAGCCTGGACTCCTAGGTCCAAGTCTTGGGTCCTTTTCATCCCTGCTTGCTACCTGAACGTGAGGAAGATCCAGATCAAACAGTCTTATGTGGGATTTATTGCTTATCTCCACTTGATACACCCCAGTATGAAGAACTTACCAGCATCCTACTCTGACACAAGTATGGGAACGTAAAACCTTGTGGAAAACAGAGGTAAATTTATATTTTTCAGTTCCTGTCTTTGCAGGTAGGTGGGTCTTTATTCTCAGGTATTCATGTCAAGTGGAAATGTGCTAGAGTTCTTTAAGTGTATGTATGTATGTATGTATATTTGTGTAATATATGAATGTGTGTACTTATATATTTTAACAACTTGGAAACAAAGGTTTTAGTTGCATACATTTACAGATACATGTGGAAGCCACATCAAGGCACCTCTGCCGAGTGTGGTCCCTAACTCATCTTAGTTTCTCAATTATGGAACATATACATTGATTAGTCATAACATTATGGCCACCCACTATAACCCATTGAGGTATCGACTCCTTTAGAACTCTGGAGGTATTTTGTAGTATCTAACACCAAGCTGTCAATAGCCGATCCTTTAAGTCCTATAAGTTGCGAGGTGGGGCCTGCATGGATCAGACTTGTTTTTCCAGCACATCCCACATGTACTTGCATGGATTAAGACCAGGAAAATTTGGTTTCCAAAGACTCATACTCATTGTGTTCTTCAAACCACTTTTGAATTCATCAGACCTCCTTCTTCCATTGCTCCATGGTCCAGGCCCATTGTAGATGCTTTTGCCTATGGACATGGGCCAGCATGGGCACACTAACTGGTCTGCGGCTACGCAGCCCCATACGCAACAAGCTGCAATTCCCTGTGCATCCTGACACCTTTCTATCAGAACCAGCATTTTTTTTCAATTTTGAGCTACAGAAGCTTTTATTAGATCGGAATACATGGGCCAACCTTCACTCCCCATGTCCATCAATGAACCTTGGCTGCCTGGTTTTCCTTCCTTGGACTACTTTTGGTAGGTCATGACCACTGCAGACCAGCAACATCTCACAAGAGCTGACGTTCTGGAGATGCTCTGACCCAGTTGTCTTGACCCTTGTCAAAGTCGCTCAATTCCTTACACGTGCACATTTTTTCCACTTTCAACACCTCAACTTTAGTGTCAACATGCAATTGCTGCCTAATATATACCACCCACATTAGGTACCGTTGTGACAAGATAATCAATGATATTCGCTTTACCTGTCGTTGGTCATAATGTTATGACTGCTGTATAGCACTGCAGAAACAGAGAGCCGGCTCACCTGGAGGCAGCCATTTCCTTCTTAAAGGTACAGCAATAGACTAAAATACCAGACATTCCCTTGACAAAGCAACCGAAGGCCTGTGTATGTATGTATATATGTGTATATATGTGTGTGTGTGTGTGTGTGTATATATATATATATATACTGTATATGTATGTAAAAATGTTCTCATTCGTTCATTGCAAGACACAGGGCTGCCTTATTCAGCACCATAGGTTTATATCACCCCCTACAGGAGTAGGACAGTAGGCAGAAAAAAGACTTTGCTACGCCCTTGGGCAGTCTTAGGTTATATACACCCCCCCTCTGCTATAGGCCTTCAGTTTTTTCCTGCCTAGTCAGGAGTAAGGACCTAGTTCCCTGCTGGGATCTCTGGTCCTGGCAATTTTTTGTTTTTGCTTTTTAAGCTACTTTTTCTCTCCTGGATTTATTCCTGTTAGATCTACAATCAACTGCCGGACTGGGCGACGGGCTGGACACTAAGATCCAGTGGTCTCCTCAGTATGGCCAGCGAGTGCATGCAGACCGCAGCTACGCGCTAGGTCGGGGGCTGGCCCTGCAAGTTAAACGTCTCGCAAGGTCGCAAACGACCGGTCTCGGCCTGTGTCGCAGGGTTCCTCATGGCTGACTGCCCTTCACTTTGGTGGCAAGAAGGATCTGTCTAGGAGTGTTACCTGCGCACTCGCTGGAGCAGTAAGGGGTCCCCTCCTCTCCTTCCTTGGAGTGGTGTGGGGCATGGGTACTCCCTGGGGTGGTCGGTCCCTCTGGGGTTCTCCTCCACACCCCCCCTTCACCGGGTGAGGCTCAGGCCTCTGGCTTAGGTGCTTCGGACACTCTGTCCACCCCCCCTCCCGTCCAGGGTTGTCACTATGGGGGGTACACCTTGGCACCTGATGACCAAGCATTCACAGATCCGCGCACCCTGTGGCGGCCCTCCACTAATTTAGGCCGCAGCTTTTGCAGCCTACCGACCGGGCGGCGGAGGTCGCCACTTTCCGTTGCGGGCATCCGCCCTCCTTCCTCGGCTCTAGCCTGGTCTTGTTTCCCCACAGACCTTTGCACTCACGGCGGGCGGACTAAAATTTAGCTAGTCCTCGCGGCCATGCCGGACACCTTCTTCCAGAGGGACAGCACTGTGGGGGCTCTGAGGGTGACCCCCCTTTTGGGGGGTGTTTAAGTGGGCCCTCCCTAGGTGCCCCCTGTGAGGAGCTTCAACCAGTGCCCCCTGTGAAATGGCCCAGTGTTGTTCCCATGTGCAGGACATCTGTAGGCACCCCCTGTGCGTGGTCTCAGCCAGTGCCCCTTGTGCGGCGTCTCAGCCAATGCCCCCTGTGAGGGGTCCAGCCACTGGTTGGGGTCCAATGGTGCCCCCTGTGCGGGGTATCAGACGCCTCAGTGCGGGGTCTCGGCCAGTGCTCCTTGTGAGGAGCCTGGGTCAGTGCCTCCTTTGCGGGGCCTTGGTTGATGTCCCCTGTGTGGGACCTCTGTGATGCCTCTGTGTGGGGCCTAAGGTGGGGGAGGTCTCAGCACAAGAAGGTGCTGGTTGTCTCCCTTATTACATCTGTGCTGGAAACTTTAGAGATGCCACAGCGGTGGTCTATGTCAATCTCCAGGGAGGAATGAAGAGTGTGTTGGCAGCCCTGACAGTAGTCGGCATCCTCCGGTGGACAGAACACCTTGTTCCGGCCCTCTCCGCCGCATGCATTCTAGGAGTGGAAAAATGGCAGCGTTTGCCTCAGTCGGCTAGAGTTGGTCCACGGGGTGGTCCCTTCACCAGGACATGTTTCATCGGATATGTCTCCAATGGGGCTCTCCCGAGGTAGACCTGTTGGCGTCCCATCTTAACGGAACTGTACTGAGGTTTCGGGCAAGGTCACAAGCTCCTCTGGTGGCCCCATGGGGCCAGTATAGTCGGATCTACGCCTCTCCTCCTCTCAAGATTCTGCCATGGCTTTTGTGCAGGATCGAGGCCGAAGGGATTCCGGTCATTCTAGTGGGCCTGGATGGTCTTGTCGGTCTTGGTACGCTGATCTGGTGCGCTTGGTCGCTGACGTCCCTTGGCAACTGCCTCTCAGGGAGGTTCTACTTTCCCAAGGGCAGATTTTCCATCCTGCTTCAGTCGCTGGTTTTTGAAGGCCTGGCTCTTATGAGCCAGGTGCTGAAGTTACGATGCTGGCTAGGAAGCCTTCCTCTGGGAAGATTTACCACCGGACATGGATAGCATACATATCCTGGTGTGAGGCGCTTTCCATTTACCCTCGTTCTTTCCTGGTGGCTCGGATTTCGACCTTCCTTCACGGGTGGGGGGGTGTTGAGCAGAACTTGGCCTTGAGTACCATCAAGGTCCAGGTGTCGGCCTTGACGGTTTTCTTCGGCGTCCCCTGGTCTCGCACTCCCTGGTGCATACTTCTAATCAAGGGGTTTGACATCTGCCTCCACTGGTGCAGTCGCTTCTACCGCCGTGGGATCTACTCTTGGTGCGTTCGGTTCTACAGGAGCCTCCCTTTAAAAATTTTCAGGAGGTTCTTCCGCTTGCTCTGTCCCCAAAGGTGGCTTTTTTGGTTGCTATCACCTCTGCTCGCATAGTGTTGGAACTGTAGGCGTTACCCTGTCATACTCCTCACCTGGTGATCTACAAAGATGAAGTGGTTCTTCGCTCTTCTCCATGGTTCCCTCCTCTGATTCCTTTTGATTAAGGACGTTGTAGTGCCTTCCCTGTGTCCCAGGTCAAAATGTCCTAAGGGATTTACCTTACATGCCCTCAATGTGTTCGGGCGATTTGGGTGTATTTGGCAGTTACAGGGCTTTTCGGAGATCATACTCACTGTATGTGATCACGGACCAGCCAAAAAGGGGGCTGACGGCTTCTTCTGCGACCTTTCTAGATGGCTCAGACAGACAATGACTCTGGTCTATTCTATCAGAGGTTGGGTTCCTTCTTTCCCTGTTACAGCGCATTCTACTTGGCTGCTTATTGCTTCTGGGGGCTTCCGTCAGGCGTCAGCTGTGCTGGTTTGCAAGGTGGCCACTTGGTAGTCTGTGTATACTTTCACAAAAATCTACAACGTGGCTGTGCTGGCATCTGAGGATGCTTCTTTTGGTCGCAAGGTGTTGCAGGCTGCTGTTTAGAGGGTCTATTCCCTCTTGAAGGGGTATTGTTCAGATTGTGCTCCAGTTTGTTTCTGCGTTGAGCTCCTGTTACCTGGTTGGCTCTTGTGTTAGCCTTGGGATTTTTCGTTGTCCCACCACTCATGTTTGGCACTGCTTTGGGACGTCCCTATGGTTCTGAATAAGGAAGCGCTGTGCCTGTCAATGAACGAATGAGAAAATAGGATTTTTGACTTGGTGTAAGATCCGTTTGTCTGAGTTCATTGACACACAGCACCCACCCCTCTATGGAGTTTTTAATGCTTCTGACACTGCTTGGGACAAAACTGAAGGCATATAACAGAGAGGGGGATGTATATCACCTAGGACTGCCCATGGGTGTAGCCAAGGTTTTTTTCTGCCTAGTGTCCTACTCCTGTAGGGGGCGGTATGACCCTATGGTTCTGAATAAGGAAGCGCTGTGTCTGTCAATGAATTCAGAGAAACAGATTTTACGGTAAGTCAAAAATCCTATTTTTTTCCCCTTTAAAAGGTTATCTATTTTACCAATCTGAGATTATGAAGGATGTATATATTCACATTTAAAGATTCATATACAGAGAAATGTGTGACTTAACCATCCATTGGTAATACACACATTCATTGCTCTACTTAACTGTATTCTCCAGTGATAAAGAAAAATGCACATACAATATTATACATGGAGCTCCCACCGAGCATCCTAATGACTGTGACTTCTGAGCAGCAGCATGGTTTGTATTAAGCACCTCAAATCTGTGAATATGCATATTGCACCCTATTAAGCCTTTCCATGCTCAGGGCATGGTTTTTAGCCTATGCTTGGAAAATGTATTAAACGAACATTCATTTGTCCTGTGTCAGATACTGTGTTACAAGGGTGAGTGCTTTCACTCTCTTGTCGCTCCGGTATATTAGTCTAAATGACATCGTCGCTTCATTAATCAACACCATGAGATCAGAGGTAAAGTGTTCAAGGGAGATATTGCTGTGGGGCAAATTGTTTCATTGGTCTATCATGACCTTGCTGCCTCTTCTGCCTGTGAGAGGATCTCTCCCAATATCTTAAATATAGCTTTCTTTCCCTGCGGAGAGTACAGCTGAGGCTGACAATGAGCGCACTCTGCAATGCCTAATGAATATTAATTGGCGGGAGCTGAGCGTGTTCAGAAAGTATAGTCCCTGATCAGAAAGGTTATTGTTATCACAAGTATGCATGGAATATTTTCTGCTGACACCTCTACTTCCATGCTACTCTTATTTTTTTTTTCCCCTCCTTTTTGTTTCCTGTAGTCTTTCCAAAACTCTTACTTTTTGTGTTTTTGTAAAGCTTTATCTTTTTTGTAATTTTTGCCATTTCTTTTGCTTACTTGCCTGTGTTTTCCCCCTTTCTCTTTAGCACTGGTCATCATTTATTTGTGGGGTAGCTGCCTATATTGTGCTCTCTTGCTCATTTTTGTTTCCTCGCTTTTTTCCTTGTGCACCTTGGCGCCTCTACCTTGCCCCTGCATACACTTCTTGCACTCTTTAGGCCTCATGCACACTGCTGCTCCTAATTTTTTTTGTAACTTTTGGGTGTTTTTTGTCAAAAAGCCCCTAAACCCAACTCAGTAAAAGCCTATGTGTCCATGCACACATATAGGTTGACTTACTAAAACTGGAGAGTGCAAAATCTGGTGCAACTGTGCATGGTAGCCAATCAGCTTCAATTAAAGCAGAACTTTACCCAAAAGTTCTGCTTGTTTGCATCTGCCACTTTTTTGGAGGGAGGGAGTAAGTAGGTACCTGTGTTTGACAGGTCCCAGAAGATTATGGTACCATTTACAAAGTGCAGCGTGGCAGGCAACCGGCTGTGAAGCTGCAAGGCTTCAAGTGATTGTAAAGGTTCATTTTTTTTTTTTTTAACCAAACATGTTATACTTACCTGCTCTGTGCAAGGGTTTTGCACAGAGCAGCCCCGATTTTCCTGTTCTGGGGTACCCTGCCGGCGCTCCTGGCTCCTCCTCTTCATCGGGTGCCCCCACGGAGAGCTGCTTTCCATGGAGGGAGGCCCCTGTGCAGGCGCACTCTCAAGTCCTGCTGCTGCGTCTATTGACACTGACCGCAGGATTATTCGGCCCCGCTCCTAAGTGTCACTGGATTTGATTGACAGCAGCGGGAGTCAATGGCTCCTGCTGCTACCAATCTATCCAGTGAGGATGGAGACAATGGCTGGAGCTGCACGATTCTGGCCAAAATGAAAATCACAATTTTTTTTTGCTTAGAATAAAGATCACGACTCTCTCACGATTCTCGCGGCGTAACATCTTTCATATTATACAAAAAAATTGGGCTAACTTTACAGTTTCGTTTTTTTTTTTTTTTTAGTTAAAGTGTGTTTTTTTTTTCAAAAAAAAATTGCCTTTGAAAGACCGCTGCATAAATACAATGTGACATAAAGTATTGCAACAACCGCCATTTTATTTTCTAGGGTCTTTGATTGATATATATATATATATATATATATATATATATATATATATATATATATATATATATATATATATATATATATATATATATATATATATAATGTGTGTGTTTCGAGTTTCTAAATAAATAATTTTCTAGCACAAAATAATGATTTTAACTTGTAAACAAATGTCAGAAAAAGTTTTAGTCTTTAAGTTGGTAAACTTCCCTCATTTAAAGACCAAAGTTCATTCCTGTGATCTAAAAGGACAAAGTGTTACAATGTTTCTAAGCGATGTTGTCATAAACTTGGCAGGCTGCCTGTTTTTTTTTTTGTTTTTTTTGTTTTTTGTCAGCTGTGAGCAGAGAAATCTACATAGAATCGGGGAAATGCTTTGTTAAGATCACGAGGGGACAAGAATCGCGATCTGATTCTTTCACGAATAATCGTGCAGCTCTAGCTCGGGTAAGAAAAGGGGTGGGGGGCTCTGGGGGCAGCTGCAGCATAGAGGGTATTTCACCTTAATGCATAGAATGCATTCAGATGAAAAAGCTGGAGACTTTACCACCCCTTTCACTGCCGGTTTCCCTTACTTAAGATGCCGGTGCCTGCACCCAAAACTGATTGAAGAATCAGCTCGGATGAGAACATCGCGGGATCCCTGGACAGGTAAGTGTCCTTGTAATAAAAGTCAGCAGCTACAGTATTGTACCTGCTGACTTTTACATTTTTGGGGGTGAGCCTGAAGCTCCCCTTCAAGCTTTGACAAAAAAAAAAAATAAACTGTTAGCTGATCGGTTAATATATGAGCTGAACCAGATTTTGCACTGTCCAGTTTTAGTAAATCAACCCCATAGACTTTTACCAAAGTTTAGGAGCAGCAGCATTTAGAGACTGTAAAATGCTCCTCTCCTGAATGCAGAAGAATCACATTCAAGAGAGGAGCGCTTTGGCTTGACGCGGGAAAAAAAATGTGTGTAAACACATCCAAACATGTGTTAAGGCTACGCCTGTTATGCGTTTGAGCATTAATTCTTTTTCAATGGCCAGAAGAAATTATTCTGGCCAGTGAAATTAATTGACACCTGAGCGCATGACGCCGCTAAATGCAGTACACACGTTTACTAGCATCCATCGTTTTTTCTGCTGCCAGGAGAAAGGTTTCTAGGGAGCGCCCAATGTGCAGGAAGCCTTGAAGTTTAAGAATTGTGTGCTAGCCCTGGACTAGAAATGAGAATTGGAAACTGGTTGCTCTGGGCAAGGAGTAAAGTTCTTGTTGGCACACTTTTTATACAAAAGCCCTTTTATCCTCCCTCTCATGCTTTAACATAAAAATTACTTTTATTTTCAGTATAATTTGTCAGGTAAAATACTAGTTGATTTATTTTCTTTTTTATTCACTGACAAAGTTGTAGCGTTCAGATGTTTTATTAAACAATTTTTGGAATTCTGTACTTTTCCATCTTTCCTGTCTTAATTTTTCACTGTGTCGGTTTCACAGCTAGTCCTGTATTGATTTTATCTTTGTAGATAAAGACCAGGGAAAGTTAATATTTAATCCTTTTTTGTGTAGCAACTCCAGCTTAGACTCCTGCATTTCTCTTAAAGAAACTAAGTAATCAAGAAGATTTGATAAATAGTCAATAGCCCACCCCCTGTCACTAATTGTTTTGTGCCGCTACAAAGGGACAGAAAACATTTCACTCCAGTAACAGGGTGAGTAATGATGGGGAGTTTTCTGTCCGTCTCCTTTGATGGATTACATGGCTGATCGATGGAAAGCATGGCAAATAAAATGGCATTTGCTCAGCCTGCCCCCCCCCCCCCCCCCAGTTTCCCATTGAGTATCCAAATTCGACAGTCCCCACTGTCCAGGCCCTGGTGTGTCAGTCCGGTTCTACGTTTAATTTCACTTTCGTGCACCGGTCCATCATTAGCACATTGGAGGGAAGAGAGTTTTGATGGATCTCTGTTCGGTGACACCGATACACAGTTCCTCTCATCTTTCATGTGGTGCTGCTTGTACATCATGAAATCATTTTGTGTCACAAAGGGTGAAAGACTGCTCTGCGGGTAGGCAGTTATCCAGGAGATCAATCATGAACAGGCCACACTCATTTCCAGAGTAATTAAGATAATTATCTGTGTTTTTAATACATATATATTTATTTCACATGAGCAGACAACATTCTTGACCGGCTAAGTTCTCCGAGCTTCATAGAATTTACTTTCTGGTTATCATGGGATACTGTTCTCTAAATTTTATGCAACCATTTGTTATTTAAGGAAATAAAAAATTTAATTGAGATAAATGCAAGCATAAGCACTGGATAATATAGTAAAAAGCAAGATACGTTTAATGTACATTATGTGTATTACCATAGTTATTCATATAAATTTTATGTATGTCAGTAATCACACTGAGAGGTTTTTATTGTTTTGGAAGTCATAATATGCTTTATTTAATAACACTGTAATGTTTAATGAGGTTTAGTAACCTTTAGCAACCAGCGTTCATCTTTTATCAGTTTAGAGTAGTAAAGGAGACATTCTGATTGCTTACATTGCTTCTAAATTATTAAATAAGTGTTCTGCTCTTCATATGATGTCAGCATTCTATGTATCTAAATTTTAAAAGGACAGCTGAAGGAATTGAAATATTTAGCTATTGGAGACCACATGGTATTGAGATCCCTATTGGTTCAATATAGCCACATTTTGTGGGGTCACCACAGGACTGTATCTTGAGCGATACGGAGATTTTCTATGAATTGCAGATCTGCTTATGTGATGACAGGCCAAATTCATATATGGTTGGATTTTCCTCTTTCTACCTTCTGTTTTTTCAGCCTTCTTTTCTTCCCTGATTTCTACCTAAACCCTCTCATAATAGTTACAATACTGTAAACACCCTGAGAAAACTGAATCCTGATATCGTACTGAAATAGTTCATCTTCCAGCATTACAACGGCCCTAAACATATAACCAGAGCTACAATGGAATGGTTTAGATCAAAGCATAACAATGTGTAATGCCGCGTACACGTGGTCGGACTTTTCGGCTACAAAAGTCTGACGGACAATCTGATCGTGTGTGGGCTTCCCTGGACTTTCAGCGGACTTTTCCAGCCGCAAATCTGACGGACTTTAGATTTGGAACATGCTTCAAATCTTTATGTCGTAACTCCGCCGGACCCAGAAATCCGCTCGTCTGTATGCTAGTCCGGCGGACGAAAACGGACGCTAGGGCAGCTATTGGCTACTGGCTATCAACTTCCTTATTTTAGTCCGGTGTGCGTCATCACGTACGAATCCGTCGGACTTTTGTGTGATCGTGTGTAGGCAAGTCTGGTCATTAGAAAGTCTGTTGAAAGTCCGCCAAAAGTCTGTCGAAAGTCTGACGGACGGGCTGTCTGACTTTTGTAGCTGAAAAGTCCGACCGTGTGTACGCGGCATTAGAATGGCCCAGTCATTCACAGACGCTGTTCACAGATGCTCTCCATCCAGTCTGACAGAGCTTGAGCTATTTTGCAAAGAAGAATGGGCAAAATGTCACTCTCTAGATGTGCAAAGCTGGTAGAGACATCCCCAAAAAGACTTGCAGCTGTAATTGCAGCCAAGGGTGGTTCTACAAAGTATTGACTCAGGGGGCTGAACACAAATGCACACCACACTTTTCACATATTTATTTGTAAAAAAAATTGAAAACCATTTAGCATTTTTTCTTTCCACTTCACAATTATGTGCCACTTTGTGTTGGTCTATCACAGGGATTTCCAAACTATGGCCCTCCGGTTGTTGCGGAACTACATGCCCCATGATTCATTGTAAAACTGTGATGTTCACAGACATGACCAGGCATGATGGGAATTGTTGTTCCTGAACAACTGGAAGGCCTTAGTTTGGAGACCCCTGGTCTGTCAAATAAAATCCTAATAAAACACATTTACGTTTTTGGTTGTAACTTGACAAAATGTGGTAAATTAGATCATCATAGACACCAAATTCTCCAACCTCAAAGCAGTGATAAAAGGGGATGAATTTCACAGAAGGGGTTGGCTTTTCTTTTTAATAAAACGGTTTATTTAAGATAATTACAGAGAGAGAATGAGGACCGTTTCATGGTGGGAATGGTGTTTTCAGGGTGATGTGCGGTGTTGGTTTTCCGCCACATAGCGTTTTGCTTTTAGGCCAAAAAGTTACATTTTGGTCTCATCTGACCAGAGCACCTTCTTCCACATGTTTGCTGTGTCCCCCACATGGCTTTTTGCAAACTGCAAACCGGACTTCTTATGGCTTTCTTTCAACAATGGCTTTCTTCTTGCCACTCTTCCAAGAAGGCCAGATTCGTGGAGTGCAAGACAAATAGTTGTCCTGTGGACAGATTCTCCCACCTGAGCTGTGGATCTCTGCAGCTCCTCCAGAGTTACCATGGGCCTCTTGGCTACTTCTCTAATTAATGCTCTCCTTGCCCGGCCTGTCAGTTTAGGTGGACAGCCATGTCTTGGTAGCTTTGCAGTTGTGCCATACTCTTTCCATTTTCGGATGATGGATTGAACAGTGCTCCGTGAGATGTTCAAAGCTTGGGATTTTTTTTATAACCTAACCCTGCTTTAAACTTTTCCACAACTTTATTCCTGACTTATCAGGTGTGTTCCTTGGCCTTCATGATACTGTTTGTTCGCTAAGGTTCTCTAACAAACCTCAGATGGCTTCACAGAACAGCTGTATTTATACCGAGATTAAACTACACACAAGTGGAATCTATTTACTAATTGGGTGACTTCTGAAGGCAATTGGTTCCATTAGATTTTAGTTAGGGGTATCCGAGTGAGTGCCGGTTCACACAGCTGCGTGGTGCGAGATCACGTGAGTCACACCGCACCGCAGTGCAAATCACATGTGATGTACATGCTATGCGAATTCAGCCAAAAAGATAGTATGGCTGAATTTGCATCGCATTCGGACCAAACTTGCACAGGACCGTTTTTTGGTCCGCAGCAGAATCTGTTCACACCCATGGGATACGATTCATGTCCAAATTTGCAGATCACACTGCGATATGCAAATTGATTTGGGGGTGTCATTAACTTTTAATTGACACTCCCAGCAGTTCGCATAGGATATTGTGTGAACCAGCATCGGGAGACATGCGATCCGGGAATCCCGCAGTGGATTCGCAGGGTTCCCGCATCGCAGCAGTGTGAACCTGGCCCTTAAGGGGGCTGAATACAAATGAACGCCACACTTTTCACATATTTGTTTGTAAAAAGAAATTGAAAACCATTTATCATTTTACTTCCACTTCACAATTCTGTGTCACTTTGTGTTGGTCTATCACATTAAACCCCAATAAAATACATTTACATTTAAATATGTATGAATATTTTTTCAAGGCAATGTAGTACAAGCAACTCTTCCAAGGTTAACCTACTAAATTGCCACGGTAAATATACTGTTGCAATCGGATTTGCAGCGTGCTGTGAAAAAGTATTTGCCCTCTTCATGATTTTTTTTTTTTTACTTATTTCTCACACCTAAATGAATTCAGATCATCATACAAAAGCTTTCCAAACCTGCCTGTCCCTATGTGAAAAAGTAATTGCCCCCCTAAACCTAATAACTGATTTGCCACCTTTTAACGGCAACAACTGCCATCAAGCATTTGCGATAACTGGTAGTGTTTAATATTGCTGTGGAGAAATGTTGGCCCACTCTTTGCAGAATTCTTTTAATTTATCCACATTGGTGGGTTTTCAAGCATGAACTGCCTGTTTAAAGTCAAGCCACAGCACCTCAATCAGATTTAAATCAGAACTTTATTTTGAGCCATTCAGAAGTGAACTTGCTGGTGTGTTTCGGATCATTGCCCTGCTGCATAGCCCAAATGTGCTTAAGCTTGAGGTCACAAACTGATGGCTGGATACTTACTGTCCTTCAGGATTTTCTGGTAGAGTATAGAATTCATGGTTCCATCAATTATGGCAAGTTGGCCAGTTCCTGAATCTGCAAAGCAGCCCAGACCATCACACTACCACCACCATGTTTGACTGTTGATATGATGATCTTTTTATGAAATGCAGTTAGTTTTACGCCAGATGTAATGGGATCCACACCTTCCAAAAAGTTCAACTTTTGTTTCATCAGTCCATAGAATATTTGCCCAAAAGTCTTGGGGATAATCAAGATTTTTTTTTTTGACATGTGAGATGAGCCTTTGTGCTCTTTTTTGGTCAGCAGTGGCTTTCTCCCATGGATGCCATTTTTGCCCAGTCTCTTTATTATTGTTGAATCATGATTACTGACCTTAACTCCAGGCAAATGAGTTCCAAGATTTCTCCATTTGTGGATAATGGCTCTCGCCATGGTTTGCTGGAGTCCCAAAGCCTTAGCAATGGCTTTGTAACCCTTTCCAGACTGATATATGCCAATTAGTGTACTTTGTTTCTCATCTGTTCTTGAATTGCTTCAGATCATGGCATGATGTGTTACTTTTTGAGATCTTTTAGCGTGCTTCACTTTGTCAGACAGCTTCTATTTAAAGTGGAGTTCCACCCAAAAGTGGAACTCCGCTCATCTGATTCCTCTCCCCCCCCCCCCTTCCAGTGCCACGTTTGGCACCTTTCGGGGGTAGGGGGGGAGCAGATACCTGTTTTTTACAGGTACACCCACTGCCAAGAGACTGGGCCACGTTGAATTACGTCAGCGGCTCGGCCCTCCCCTTCAGCCGGGCCAGTGAGAGATATCGCAGCTCGTTTCGTGCATGTGCAGTAGGGACCTGGTCGTGAAGCCGAAAAGGCTACACTACCAGGCTTCCTTACCCGCAATGGTTGCGGCAGCACCCGACCAGCTGATGGAAACACCAGCTGCGGTGCCGACATCGCTGGACTCCAGGACAGGTAAGTGTCCTAATAATAGTCCCAATAAACGAATAGTTTGTGTAGCTGCTGACTTTTAATTTTTGGAGGGGCGGCGGAACTCCACTTTAAGTAATTACTTGATTTAACAGGTGTGGCAAGTGAAATTTATCTACGTTTTCCAAAAAATTTGGTTAATCAGTTCATTCATGATTTTACAAGGGGGGGTGGCAATTACTTTTTGACATAGGACCAGGCAGGTTTGGACAGCTTTTTTCCCTAAATTAAATCCTCATTTAAAAACTTTGTATTTACTCGGGTTATCTTTGTGTAATCCTAAAATTTGGTGATTAAACTTTATCATTTAAGTGTGACAAATATGCAGAAGAAAAATAAATAAAAAATCAGGAAGGGGCACATACTTTTTCACAGCACTGTGCATACATCCTCTTATTTAGCTCCTATTACTTTGTAATAAAGTGGTCCATTTGAACCCAGGTCAACTGAAATTGCAGTTTCTATGCTTTAGTTTTAAATGTGATCTCTTCTTCAGAGGTCACCCGCGAGAACAAAGTAATGCTGGCCATATGATCGGAATTTGGCTAAATTTCAGATAGTGTGTTGCCACGTGCCCTCAACAGAAGTCAATCTTTCATTGGCTTTTTTCAAAGGGACATGCCCGTAAACCTTTCTCGATCAGCGCCTGCAGCCACTGATTGGTGTATTCTGACTGTGGTGGGTCCTGCTGTCAGGTTAAAATTTCCCAGCGAGGGATTCTTGAATCCACCTAATTTTAGAGTATGGAGGATCCTGTTATTTATTTTTCCGTTCAGCATGCTGGCTGAACAAAAAGATCGGAACGGTCAAGGGCCAGCCTAATCTTGCGCAATTGTAACCATAATATTCATCCCATTTAATAAGCTTTAAGTGGCTTTCTTTAAAACCGTATGTTTCCTAAATTCTTTAAAAACAGTGGCCTTCAAAAAATACAAGGTTGAGGGATCATCCTCAGCATTCAAATTTTATAAATAATGCAACAAGAAATGTAAGGGTGCAATTAGTACAGCTAAGATAGAACATGAAAGACACATAGCGGAGGAGAGCAAAAAAAATCCCAAGAAATTCTTTATGTAAACAGTAAAAAAGGGAGGACAGACCATATTGGCCCCATAAAGAATGAGGAAGGACATCTGGTTACAAAGGATGGGGAGATGGCGAAGGTATTGAATTTATTCTTCTCCTCAGTCTTCACGAGTGAATCGGGGGGCTTCAGTAACCAAAACTGCAGTGTTTATCCTCATGACACAACACAGGAAGCACCTCCATGGTTAACAGAGGACAGAATTAAAATTAGACTTGAGAAACTTAACATTAATAAATCACCGGGACCAGATGGCTTGCATCCGAGGGTACTTGGGGAACTCAGTCAAGTGATTGTTCCTAATTTTTACAGGCAGTCTACTGACTGGAATGGTACCAGCTGATTGGAGAAAAGCCAATGTAGCACCAATATTTTAAAAGGGCCCAAAATACATCCCTGGGAATTACAGACCAGTTAGCCTAACATCAATAGTATGTAAACTCTTGGAGGGGATGATAAAGGACTATATACAAGATTTTAGTAATAAGAACGGTATCATTAGCAGTAATCAGCATGGATTCATGAAGAATCGTTCTTGTCAAACCAATCTATTAACCTTCTATAAGGAGGTCAGTTGCCATCTAGATAAAGGAAGGCCCGTAGATGTGGTGTATCTGGATTTTGCAAGAGCATTTGACACAGTTCCCCATAAACGTTTACTGTACAAAATAAGGTCCGTTGGCATGGACCATAGTGTGAGTACATGGATTGAAAACTGGCTACAAGGGCGAGTTCAGAGGGTGAAGATAAATGGGGAGTACTCAGAATGGTCAGGGGTGGGTAGTGGGGTTCCCCATGGTTCTGTGCTGGGACCAGTCCTATTTATTTTGTTCATAAACGACCTGGAGGATGGAATAAACAGTTCAATCTCTGTATTTGCAGACGATACTAAGCTAAGCAGGGCAATAACTTCTCCGCAGGATGTGGAAACCTTGCAAAAAGATCTGAGCAAATTAATGGGGTGGGCAACTACATGGCAAATGAGGTTCAATGTAGAAAAATGTAAAATAATGCATTTGGGTGGCAAAAATATGAATGCAATCTATACACTGGGGGGGAGAACCTCTGGGGGAATCTAGGATGGAAAAGGACCTGGGGGTCCTAGTAGATGATAAGCTCAGCAATGGCATGCAATGCCAAGCTGCTGCTAACAAAGCAAACAGAATATTGGCATGCATTAAAAAGGGGATCAACTCCAGAGACAAAACGATAATTCATCCACTCTACAAGACTCTGGTCCGACCGCACCTGGAGTATGCTGTCCAGTTCTGGGCACCAGTACTCAGGAAGGATGTACTGGAAATGGAGCGAGTACAAAGAAGGGCAACAAAGCTAATAAAGGGTCTGGAGGATATTCATTATGAGGAAAGGTTGTGAGCACTGAACTTATTCTCTCTGGAGAAGAGACGCTTGAGAGGGGATATGATTTCAATATACAAATACCGTACTGGTGACCCCACAATAGGGATAAAACTTTTTCGCAGAAGAGAGTTTAACAAGACTCGCGGCCACTCATTAAAATTAGAAGAAAAGAGGTTTAACCTTAAACTACGTAGAGGGTTCTTTACTGTAAGAGCGGCAAGGATGTGGAATTCCCTTCCACAGGCGGTGGTCTCAGTGGGGAGCATTGATAGCTTCAAGAAACTATTAGATAAGCACCTGAAAGACCGCAACATACAGGGATATATAATGTAATACTGACACATAATCACACACATAGGTTGGACTTGATGGACTTGTGTCTTTTTTCAACCTCACCTACTATGTAACTATGTAGTGTCTCCTACCTTTATTGTCCTTAGTATTATGTTTCTTCAGTATAGTTGCTCATTGAATTTACATTTTCAGAACAAAGCAACAAAGCTTTGATTTCTCTCTCTATCCCCAGCAGCACATAAATTCTTCTTTCCTTCTCTCTGCTTCTTCGTTCGGTTCCAGGATCGAAAGTAAGTACCCTGACTTTGGGGAATAGGGGAGCATTGGACAGCAATGGGTCAATGCTGGGTCAATCAGCTGTGTTGCATTGGGGGTGTTTAGTTCTGTGTAATCCAGGACATATATAGTAGAGAAAGGTACAATTCCTGTTGCGTTTTGAGGAAGGGAACTACAAATAAACTACTAAAAATCTCCTTTTTATGCCTAACCTTAAGGTATGTCTACCCAGTGGAGTCCCAAAAAGCAATAAAATGTGACAAAAGTTCTAACCCTTGCTTACTGTGTCTAAAACATAAAAAAACTTTTGGCTAGAGATACTTTAAAGCTAAACTCCAGGTAGTTATAAAACACACAAAGTATGCAAATGCAATGCTATATTAATTAATACATCATTAATTGTAGTTTTAAACGCAAGCAATGTTAGTGCTTGAATTTAATCTGGTTACTACCAGGTCAAATTCAGGCACCTATACTCTCAAAGTCCATGAACAACAGAGCTCAGACAGTGAGTGGGAGAAGTATCAAAGGGAGCCAGGCATGTATTCTGCAGTGACCATGTGCTAACTAGACACTTCTTGACAAGAGGAGGGAGCAGAGTGACAGAGATGAGCTGATCGGTCTGGTGCTTCTCTTTCCACTGTCCAGTCTCTGATTGGGGGAGGGACAAGACCTGTAAGTGTTACTTAACCACTTGACCTCCCGGAAGATTTATTCCCCTTCATGACCAGATCATTTTTGCGATATGGCACTGTGTTAATTTAACTGATAATTGCGCGGTCGTGCAATGCTGTACCCAAATAAAATGTGTCCCTTTTTTCCTACAAATAGAGCTTTCTTTTGGTGGTATTTGATCATCTCTGCATTTTTTTTGTTTTTTGTTTTTTACACTATAAAAAAAAAAAAAAAAAAAAAGAAAAATTGACAATTTTGAAAAAAAAAATTTTTTTTTCTTTCTGCTATAAAACCTATCCAATAAAAAAAAGTGAAAAAATTTAATTTCTTCATAAATTTAAGTCAATATGTATTCTGCTACATATTTTTGGTAAAAAAAAAAAATCCCAATAAGCTTATATTGATTCGTCTACGCAAAAGTTATAGCGTCTAAAAACGATGGGATGTTTTTATTTGTTTTTTTACTAATAATGACGTGATTAGCGACCGATAGCGGGACTACGATATTGCGGCAGACATTCTGACACTAAAGCCTCGTACACACAAGCGGAATGTCCGACAGAAAAAGTCCGACAGAAGCTTTTCATCGTCTATTCCGATCATGTGTGTGTGCCTCATCGGACTTCTTTTTTTTTTTTTCGAAATTCTGACGGACCTAGAAAAGTTCTAAATATTTCGGACGGAACCAATTCCTATCAGGAAAACCACTCATCTGTATGCTGTTCCGATGGACCAAAAACAACGCATGCTCTGAAGCAAGTACGAAACGGAAGCTATTGGCTACTGGACGGTCGGACTTTGGTGTGACTGTGTGTATGTAAGACCGCTTGAGCGAAGTTTATTCCGACGGCAAAACCGGTCGTGTGTACGCAGTTTGTAACACTTTTTGGGAACCAGTGACACTAATAACGTGATCAGTGCTAAAAATATGCACTGTAGCTGTACTAATGACTTGGAGGGGTTACACATCAGGGGCGATCAAAGGGTTAACTGTGTGCTAATCAGTGTTTGTGTACTGTGTGAGGTGCTTTTACTAGAAGTAGAGATGGGATTTATTTCTGCTTTGCAGGTAAACATGTTCCATCCCTCCCCCCCCCCTGTCAGAACGGCGTTCTGCCTTGTTTACAGATCGCAGTTCTGTTTCTCTCCCAGACGATGGGCATGCGGGCACCCCCTACCCTGAAATGTCAGATCACGTGATCCAGCACACAGGTGCCACCCTGTAGCAGTGAAAATGCTATAGAGCGGTCTGGAAGTGGTTAACTGCAGCAGAATATAAAGTCTACCTTCCTGCCAGACAGGTCTGTGCTATGTGGCAGAACTGTATTAATCTCAGGACTCTATGGGCATTAATACAAGCCCTTTGGCCCCTTCCACACTGATCCGCGGAGGTTTCCCCGCAGTGTACCTGCGGCTTTCGTGTGGGTTACCTGTGCTTTACAGAAGAATTCCATTAGTTTAAGCAGCTTTGCTGCATTTTCTGAAAGCGCTCCAAAAGTCCAGTTGTAAGATAATGACGCCCCAAACACAGTGTTTGCTTGCACTACATCACATGGTACAAAAGTACCATGCAGTCCAGTTGCAATGCGTTTGTAAAAGTAGCATTACTTTTGGTGCGGTGTAATTTTAGCCTATTCAAAATGAATGGGCTGAAATTGCACTGCTCAGAACTGCATGTGAATCGCACAGAAATTCACAGCATGTTTCTGTGCGATTCATGTGCAGGCATGTTGTGAACTGGCTCTAGAACTTGATAGTTCAATTGAGCTTTAAGATGTGAGCGTTTCCTCAACTGGTAAAATAGTTTTATAAAAAAGTGTTAAGTTTGACATTTTATAGTCTTACAGTCTAACGGTTTTTATTTTTTTTACGTATATCCAGATTGGCTATTTTTCTTACATTAAATATAAGCAATATGTTCTTGTAGTTTTAGTATTAGTTTTCTAGTTTCATTTAATTGTCCTGTAGTAAATATCTGGCACACAGAAAGTTCTCATTCCCTTCTGCATGCCCAAATGGCCATAAAAAGTAGCCTTGGTATATACTACAACCCACATTTGTATGTATAAGCAACACCAACAGTGGGATTATTAAATCACTTTTGCTGATTCATTGATTTTGCCTATGACCTGTAAAGCAACTACTGAACTTTTGATGATTTGTGCAAGCTTTGATTCCTTGTGTTTTTGGGTCCCTTTTGAAGGGAAAGTTTTTTTGGTCTCCCAAAACGCATTGTCTCTTCTGCATTGTAATTTGTGAACCAATATGAATACTAGCAGTTTTTGGAAACTCAGACAGTTTGGCACTCTCATTAGACCTTATACACGTGAATCTTCAATTTTGGGCCTAATGCTTGAAGGACATTTTTTTTTTTCTTGTCAAGAGTGGCCTTTAAAGAGCCTGGGTCCTTATCATTAGCTAACTGACCTTTTCATAGTTTAAATCCAGTGCCTTGTTTCTACTCGATACATTGGTATTCTTGTATCACATAAGTAGATTGGGGATCGGCGATCTGCCAGTTGCAGTCTACCTTTTGATTTTGGACAGTTGATGGGTAGATAATGACTTACCCCACCATGCCATCACTCAGACCAGAGTGGGAATGTGAATGCAGAGCGAAGGGAAGTCTAAGGTTTGTCCTCGGCTCTGATGTGTCATATGACCTAGCTGCAGGAAGACATGGGAGGACTGCCCTTTACTCTGCCAGCAATGCTGCATCTGAGGTCTGGCAAGTAAATTTTACAGGGGGAAGGGGGTATATATGTGTACGGAAGGGAGGGGGGTATTTTTGCATATGTGTTACTCCTGATCCTGTACTCTACAATCCAGGGGGTGTGCCAGGCGTGCCTGGGCACACCCTAATCACCCTGTGTGGCGCAGATCCCCCTGCTTAGATTTCACTAAAGCCCCCCAATGGGGCTCCTAAACAAAATAGTAAAAAATAAAATGTGTAAAAAAAAAAAAAAGAAATTAAAATAAAATACTCACACAGTCCACTGCCCTACTGAAACCAACCTCTGTTCTAGTGACACGTCCACTGCTCTGACACCATCCACTGCCCTACTAACACCATCCATGTTTTAATAAGTTTTAAAATATTTTTTTATGTGTGTGCAATATTTATTATTGAACTGCATTACCTGCTACATACAGTGTGTTGCTTACTATTGGCCCCTACAATCTGTTTTACTAAAGACCTCTGAACTCTGTTACTCCTGGCCACTGCATGCAATACCTACACCTGATATCTGAGCTCTGCAATACGTGCTACTAAACCCTTCTCTCTGCATTACTATTGACCTCTGCACTTCGCATTTTTTATGCCTGATCTCTTAACTCTACCTTACATAATACTGACCTCTTACTTCTGACCCCTGCACTCTGCATTACATATTGCTGAGCTTTTAACTTTGGATTACTTCTGACCCCTGCTCTCCATGATGCATATAATATTTGCCTCTGCGCTACTTACTTAGTATGCAGGCATCCGGGATAAAGCTGTCCA
Source organism: Lithobates clamitans (assembly GCA_037952925.1). Classification (NCBI taxonomy): domain Eukaryota; kingdom Metazoa; phylum Chordata; class Amphibia; order Anura; family Ranidae; genus Lithobates; species Lithobates clamitans. The sequence continues at coordinate 7,872,879 of JBBGZY010000014.1, forward strand.
CATAGACCATCCCCCACACCGCCGGCTCTCACCGCTGTCAGTCTGCAGTCTACTCTGCGGTAGAACGATCTGAAAACGAGGCTTGAAGTGCTCGTGGAGAGCAGCGTGAAAGATATGTCATCGATGACAGTGCAGAGGATGGTCTATGTTAACGGCTTTACCCCCGGATGCCTGCATACTTAGATGTGCCTCTTTTTTAATCATCAACCATGTGAGTTGCTAGATGTTGTACCTTCATTAAATGTAACCATATTGCTACACTTAGAGGCGCCTCTCTTCTCTTTTATACTCGGTTGTGACATGACGCTACTTGTAGATCAAGACATCACTTGTATATGAAGTCAAAGTTTATTTAAAAATTTTGCTTGTCTTGCAAAACGCTCTCAAACCAAGGTTTTACTGTATTCAGTTAACCACTTTGTTTCTGAAGCTGAGCTGACTGCTGTCATGCAGAGTAGCTGATCTGCTGAATTTGATACCTAGAATAATATGTTGCCAGGAGACGTTTTGTGTCTATACCTACTGTTGGCATCATCATAATTGTTTACTAAGAACGCATATAAAGGAGAGCTCCTACTGGATCATGAAAGCATTGCTTTAATTTCCTGAATGAGGAGTGCTCGGCTATAATAATCTGAAGATGAGTGGACTCACACAGGTCATGGGGGAATGGAATCCCCATAAACAGTGAGCATTTTGCCCAGAAAGGTCTGTTACTTTGATGAAAACTCACTCTGTGAAGATAAATGGCCAGTTTATTTCCAAATGGTGTTTAACCAGAATCTACATTGAAATTGTATTTGATGGTTATGTAAATGTGAATAAATTAACACAATAATGTTTGTCATATATTAAAGCTGAATTTTAGTGTTGCACAGATGCTAATGATTCTCTCCTGTTCTGAAATTGCTTACTCTGCCTCATAGAAAGCCACCTATTGTCTAGGCACATTCCTGAGCTGAGCTATGTGTGTCTATTAACACACACAGCGTGGCTTGGCCCCGCCCACCACTCTCCTCACTGGTTTTGCCTGACGGCAGTGGGTGTTAATGGCTCCCACTGGTGTCAGAGCCTCTAGTGAGACCAGGAAGAGGAAAGAGCTGCAGCAGACGGGCACAATGCTGGAGTAGACTCCTGATTCGTACAGTAAATGTTCTTCTAAATGGGTGTGTTTGAATGTAATTATTTGGAAGATTTCTAATTTACATACATGGCAGCACTTATGGAGCACACTTTCTTGTATCTTAAAGCTCAACTTTAAAGTGGCACTTTGCATCAAAATGAAACATGGACTTGTCCTTTCAACCATTTCTGTAAAAATGTGTAATGGAACTTTTAAAAAATCACATGTTAAAAGAAGAGTGATAAATATGCTTGCCTTATTCCTAGGAGAGGGTAATGCCACTGACCTTCCAACAAGATCTTGAGAAAGCTGAGGATCCAAAATCACGTTCCTGTACTGTGTTGATGAGTCTTTGCCTGAGCCTTTGAGGATTCTCTGCTTTCCCAGGATCTTCCAGGACGACTAGTAACGTTCCCTTAGGTGCTGGAATTCAAGCTGTAAAGCAAGTTTTTCACATTTCTCCAACTGTTTCATTTTTTTAATGTAGTGTTTCAGGTGGGTTAGGGTTTTGGAAGCATAAGCAGAACTTGGAATTTTGGCACAATGCTTTAAAGGGATTGTAAAGTCAGAAAGTGTTTTATTTTAATGCAGTCTATGCATTAAGATAAAAAGCCTTCGGTGTACAGCAGCCTCCCCTTACATTTACCTGAGGTCCCTCTGTACAGCGATGTCCATGAGTGTCTCAACCATCTGAGACTCTCCCTCCTGATTGGCTGAGACACAGCAGCGGCGCCATTGGCTCCCGGTGCTGTCCATCAAAGTCAGCCAATCAGGAGAGAGAGGCAGCGGGGCTGGGTCGGGGTCCTTGTCTGAATGAATACAGAAAGCTGTGACTCGGCTCAGGTGCCCCCATAGCAAGCTGCTTGCTGTGGGGGCACTGAACAGGAGGGAGGGGCCAAGAGCACAGAAGAGAGACCCGAGAAGAGGAGGATCTGAGCTGCTCTGTGCAAATCCACTGCAATGGAGCAGGTGAGTATAACATGTTTGTTATTTTTATAGGAAAAAAATTAGACTTTACAATTACTTGAAGTATAAGTTTAAGCATAGTTCCCTTTTAGGGTCCATTTAAATCTTTGCAGTAGGTTTAATACACATGCGTTAGCGCACATTGCATTAAGGCAAACTATTTAAAATAGAATTCCAATCAAAGCCTAACTATACTTAAACCTGATCCCACCCCCATTTTAAGCCTATTCTAACTACCCTGTATGGAAAGATGTTTATACTTGCCTATTCTGAGGGCGCTTCTGTCCGGTCACATGATCCCTTCATCGGCTGGCATCAGTGAAGAGGATGGACTGCTGACAGCGGCTGCAGAGCCTGAACGATGACATCACTCATAGGTTTACTATAGGGCATTCATTGTCAGCTGTTCTTACTCTGGAGCCGATGCTGGGAGCCGATCATGTGACCAGACTGGAGACCGGACTGGAGTGCCCTCAGAATAGGTAAGTATAGACATCTTTACTTTTTACATGGCAGTTTAGAATCAGCTTAGAATGGGGTGGGAGAAGGAGTAGGAATACTACTTTAAATGAAATTCCCAACACACTAAAAACACCACAAAAAGGATATGTAGCATAAAATAAATGGAACAAAACAAGAACAATGAGCTTTATGATGAATGGTAAAATTCAATTACACATACTGTACATTCCAAAATATATCTGACATCTCAAGTGAGTGTTGTAGCTGTTGGTTACCACATACTTTGGTTGTCTTGCTCTTTGCTCTATTTGAAGCTTTAGAAATCTGTTTAATAGAAGGAATAACCTATGTCAGTGCAAGTCAGCATTTCAGATTTAAGGGTTATGTGTGTTTTTAACGCACGTTCTAAAAGAATATGCTTTATTTTGGTTTAGCCTGAAGCCACACCACTACTGCCAAGAAACATAGAATTTAATGTAAAAAAGATGCATCAGACTTATGTTCTTCTTCCTAGCTGTATAATTGTGCAAAACGTTTGCAGGTCTGAATAATTTATCTAAGCCAGAAACAAGACAAATTATCCACAATTGCGATTAAAAGCACGGAACTTGGAATTGTAATTAAATTGTTACATTGTATTAATAGCATACATTTTTTCCAGCCAGACGTCATTGTTTTAAGCTTTGTAAATGTGTTTGTGTGTTTTTATTCCATTGAAATACTATAGAGCAGCATGTAACGATTGTGCATAAATACCCAGTTAATCATTAACCATCTTTACAATTGCAGCGGCCTAGCAGCAGGCGAAGATAATGGCCAGAGAGGTTACATGCTGACATTTGTCATTGCTTACCTTCGGGTAGGTCACCCTTCTTTTCCTCTTCTCTTTGTCTGCTCATCAATGTGGATATTGACATATTCTGACCCCAGAGAATATTGAGCGCTTTATAAGAGAGGCTTTTTAAAATGTGTTGCACATCTTTGCTATTCTCTTCGAGAACATGCTGTCATTTTCTGTGCAAGTTCTCTCCCCCTTCCCATAGAATTCACATAAAGGCTTATTAGTCCAGGGGGTGCAGATGTTGCTGGGTTTAGATATGAAAGCGATCAATGGAACAGGCAGTGTGTTATTTGCTACTTATCCAGTCAACAATAAAGTGGGCAGCTTCCATTCAAGTGGTTTCGAATACCATGCATTCAGGAAGGCCTCAGTGCTCTATGCATGAAAGTGATATCACAAAACCATTTATAAATGTAATACGTGCTGCTCAAGGCCTGGAAAAGTCCCACTACCAAGTATCTACTGTGTATAAAACACAACTGGTGGTTTACCTTATAGGAGTTATTTCTGTTCGTGTCAATGAAAATAAAATTTTACGAAAGTCTTATAATGGCTATTTAAGAGTATTAACTACTTCTTCTGGAGATACAGTCCTACTGCCCTCCTCCTGACCCGCATAGCGCAATGTGTGATTGTGAATGCTGTAGATTACAGATACATTGAGTTAAAGCCCAACTCCAACCAAGACTTGTCAGGACAGGAAGCCATAAGAAATTTTTCTTAATAGGGACACTAAAAACATTTTTAGTAGAGTGGGGAAGGGTTAGAACTTCTGGTGGCATTTTTTTTTACTTTTAACAATATTTATTCATCTTTAATAGACAAACAGAAAACAGCGTCAGTGAACAGTCATAGCACATAATTTGCTGGCATTCGGCAGAATATCCATGCACATATACATTAATAACAGGTCATTCCACAGTACATAATGTTAGAGCTTACAACGGTCACAGTGGAGGGAGATTACACCATACCAAAATTAGGAGTTAAGAAGAAACCAAGAAACCTCGCATGCAATACAATAAATCAAAAGACCTAGACTCCAGCCCACCATGTCAGCACAGATTGGGTAAACATTCGTAATCAAATACAATGAGAGATCATTAGCGAATTATCAGAGCATTGGGTCTCTAGCCTCTACTCAAGCATCTCAGGTTTTATTAGATTTTTTTGGAGCACTTCCGACACACATACGTAAGCTTATACAGGGGTAGAGCTAACTTTATCATGGATCTCCACTCCATTTCCAGAAACAGTAGGAGGTTCGGGTAGCTTCCATTTAGATAGAATGGCCTTTCTGGAATAAATTCTGGTGGTGTTTTTATTGCTGTCCATGATTCCTTGTTCCAGTGACAACTGCTCCTCCATTTCTTATGTGGGTGTCGCAGGGATAGGAAGCGAGGGAAAATCTATCCCAATGGAGTCGCAGATGGAATAAAATATCTGGAACTTCAATGGACTAAGGGTTGAGTGTTGTCATATTTTCCCTTTTTGGAGATTGAAAGCTGACAGAATGTGTTTTTTTTTTTCCCCCCCTTTTAATCCAAACTAAAAGGATTTAAGGTAAAGTTAGAGAACTTTCTAACATTAGCACAGCTGCACCTTTTTAGTAACCGCTTTAGTAGAACACAGATAATTCTTTAAAATGTCCTACTGGATCCTTTTTGATCAGATTTACCATAGTACTTCTTGCGTACCGTGACTGACCAGGAAAGAATCCGCTGTGTTTCTAGTCTATAGCTCATTAATAATAGTTTAAATGAGAGGCTAGTTTAGTTTTTTGTAACTTAGAAATGTAAGATTATCTTTTATGCAAATTGTTAAAATTTCCTGTATATACCATCACAAATATCTGAAGTGCTATAAATTCTTACTATAATTTACCCAAATAATATCCCACATTTATAGAGCTGCTGCTACACTTCACTGGTCAACTTCAACTGCAGATTAATACTTCTAAACATCTGCAGTGCGCCAAATTCATTCATTTACCACAGCCTTTATCACAGTATTACAAATATCCAATCATGTCTATCACAGAATAGTCTATCATAACTGTGAACGTTTAGGGCCCATTCACATGCAGTTCTGTGTAGTGTGATTTCAGCCCATTCATTTTGAAATTACACCGCAACAAAAGTAGGTCATGCAGCCCCCTTAGGGCCCCTTATTCCCTCCAAAATCTACTTCAAGTGCTTCCAACTCACCACTTTAAATTGGATTGTGCTCTTCAAATTAGATAGGCGCTCACCATCTCTAGTACCTCCCCATTTCAGAAAGGTAACATTTTATATGCATCTTCTGTGGTTTGTGTTTATCATGCAGGATCCACTATGTTTCCTTATTTCCCATTACAGAAAGGTATTGGTGATCTTTCAGTTCACAACTTTTTACCCCTCTTATCTGTTTGGATATGGTCTTGTATGTTACCAGTGAGAAATACAAAAAAAGAGTTGTAATCCGTTAAAATGCTTTATTTAAAATGTTAAATACAAAATAAGCTGCAACACTCATGTTTAATAAGTGTTCACAGCACTATAATAAATGTTTTATATCTCGGAACCAATGGATATATTTCCATCTCATTCATTTTGTGATAAACATTGGTGAAATCTTCACTGGCAACCAGGGAGAAACTGCTTATTCTTGCAAGTTCTGTTTTGATCTATATACCAGCCTTTTTCAAGCAGGGTGCCTTGAGGTTTATTTAGGGGTGCCTTGGCAAAATGCCTAAAAATTGGTCAAAATGGTATATAAGCCAGCAGGTGGATCAAGCCTGCCTTTTAGTTACACAAACTCAAAGGTTTTCATCATGCACCATTACAACTTTCTAGACACTGGCATCCTAACAACCAATGACATCAGTTAATAAGGAGGATGGCTGATGCCTCTACAGCATCTTTGTTTGACCCCTCTGTGCCTCTCTCCCTCAGCACTGGGGTCACATTAGCTGACTGATGGAGAGAAATTGAGGTAGAAGAGAAACATTGAGATACTAGTCAGTAACAGTGTGCAAAATTGTATTTGCTTTGTAAGAATAAATCACCTCTAACATTGGGTGTCCTACCTGTGGATGTTGTTGCATTATGTAAAGCTATTAGAATAATTTTTACATTTTAGAATGAGGAGCCTCGACACTGTGCATAATTTTAAAGGGTGCCTTGACTGAAAAAAGGTTGAGAAACACTTCTATAGACCATATACCTGATGATGAAAAAGAAAAGCAAAAATGGAGAGCATCAGTGCATATAAAATTTACTTTTAATGAATAAAAATATAAAAGATGCATTGTCGGCTTACAAAGAGGGTAGAGATGCAGATAACAGACTTCCAAAAAGGAAACTGTAAAAACCATGGACAAATCATCCCCATTAGTAAGGTGGAAAAGGGACCAAAATGGTATGCTATAAAATTAAGCACATCAACGCTCTTTCATAAACACTAACTTTTTTAATATCTTTGAAAAAGTGTTTTTGATTAAACACATCAGCTGAAGTTATCTGTTGGTGAGATATAATGAGAGTACATTAGTGTAGGTGCTTATTATTTTTTATAATTTTAAAAAACAGATTACACTATGTTTTTTTCTTGCATATCTAATGGCTAAAATTAAGACTCCATATCCAGACTGATTAGCAGGGTAAAGTGTTGTGGATTGCCAGGTCGCTGCAATCTTCCAGCAGTAGGAAAGAGGCAAACAATTAGAGGAGATACATGTGAAGTTGAGTTGCCTATCTGTAACGGGAGCAGTACTAAAGATGGTGAGGGCCTGTCTAATTTGAGGCGCACAATCACATTAAAGTGGTGAGTGCTTAAGGTGGATTTTGAAAGCAAAAGCAAAGTTGTTATAGACTGTATTTTGTGATGCACATGACTGTACATTGATAATGATTTCTAGATAACTCTTGATCTGGTTTTCATTGTACTTTATATGTGTTAGAACCAGTGCTTGCTTTTAATAGCCCTTAGAAATGATATATGCATCATGCAGCCAATTTTGTAGTGCCCTACATGATAATACATAAGTTTGGTTCTGACCCTAAACACCAATTTCTGACCAACAATGGCCAAGAAAGGTTGTCAAAGATCCAATTTGACAATAATAGGCACAAATGTAGATCTATTTCTCTGTCAAGTTGAATGTTGATCAACCTTTCTTTTGTTCCGCACATGACTGAGAAATCGGAGCCAGACAGTTACTATATGTTCCATTTGTCATGTAATGTTTTTGAGGTCTCCTAATTTCCAGCTCAAGGTTTTTTTTTGCAGATGTGCTCCGTATGGCCATTTTTTCCCACTGAGACAATAGTGACTTTAAACTTGTCTTGACTAAATCTGTATGTAATGTAGATATAAATATCAGTGTTGTCTTAAAAGTGAGCTGTAAGTAATTAGTAATATCTTTCATATCACTGCCATTTCAATAAGACTTTGTTATTTGTGTTTTTGTAGGATCTTGGCATGGATTATTTTTTGATAGGAGAGTCTTTTGAAACTTCTGTTCCATGGGACAGGTAAGACTCCATGTACACCGGTAAAGCTCAACTCCAGACTTTCTTTATGCTGAATCACAGGCAAATAGCTTAGTACTTGTTTAAAATCTATGGGAACTATTTTACCAGTCAAAATGTTTTATTTTTGTCAAGTTCTGAGATGTAGACAGCAGAACCAGATTAGTAACCTCTCTGTTGCAGCTATACCACCTTCTTGCCCATATCAGCACACTGAGGAGCTTATCTCTATCACTCTGCCATCTCCTTTTGTCAGCATGTTCCTTGTAAGCACATGTGCATGCTGCAAACCTGATTAGCTGCTGCTATCCAACCTTTCTCCCGCAGTGCAGTACTCTACTGTATAAAACAGGGATCTCCAAACTACGACCCTCCAGCTGTTGCAGAACTAAAGGTCCCGTGAGACATTGTAACACTGACATTTACAGACACGATTGGGCATGATGGGATTTGTATTTCCTGAACAACTGGACGGCCATAGTTTGGAGACCCCTTGTATAGAAGATAACAATTGGCCCATGCCAAGCCGAGTTTGGATACTTACACTCGCTACAGTTACAAAAAAAATAGGTGTTTTCCATTTCTGCATGCCATTCACTTTTTAACAGTTGGACAGTAATAGGAAGTGTGCAGAAATAAATGATCAATTACTGTCTTAATATTTGAAGTTCCATGAGAGTGGAGTTTATGCAGAAACATAAATAACAATACTGGCTTAACTGTCTAGACTTTGTGTCTATTGAAGAGCAGGACAACCAAAGTACATAGTGCTTCGCCCACCAGTACTATAGTACGCATGGCCAAACTGAACTACTTTGCACAGCTAGCCAGTGGGGAAGACACAATTGGAGAAACAAATGAAAAGTGGATTACAGCGCAATGACATCCAAATGGCAACAAATGTTTTTGATAAGGGCACGTCAATTCCGACCATATAGCAGGAAATGTTTCCCAGGACTGGACACCAATATGGTGAATCATAAAACAAATGTTCACAAAATGGCTTCAGCTGGCTCACCACCCATCAGGAAAGCCCCTCTAACATGTTTCACCTGTGTAGGGCTGTGATCATAGAGGCCAACATGGGTGAAACATGTTAGAGGAGCTTAACTGACGCAGTTTTGTGATTTACTGTATTGGTGTGTGTTCCTGGAAAACATTTGTGGCTATATGGTCAGGCTTGATATGCTTTTATAGTGACCTAGCACCAACAGCTGTGTTTAAACCAGCGAATACATCTGACAGGAGCATGTGAGCGGTGCTGCTTTTCCTTCAAATGGTTTCTGGTATCCCTGCCCTTTGTCAAGTCAGTAGTGGGCAGGTCTTCTAACCTACCCAACTGATGTTGCTCTCCCAGAGTTGTCAGCTTGTGGGAGTATGCATGCTGTCAGACTGTCAAAACAAAACCAAGGAAATTCCCAGCTCAACTTACCGACCAGGCTAATTGTCCTGTCTAACAGTATGCGTTAAAAACAGGGGTTTCGTTTGCTCACATTTGCAAATACATACGTAAGCTAGAGAGCCCCGTCAAGGCACGCCAGTATTTTCTGTAGTCCTAACTATAAATTTTGAGAGCCTCCACAGTGGAAGCACATGCATTATAATGGATAGGCAGAGGTCAGGTGAGCCTGGCGGGAGCCCACTCCGCAAAGGCACAGGGGCTCACTGGACACCCAGCATATAGCACCATGGCAGCAAAGGTGTCCAGTACATCCCCTTTACCAATATTTCAACAGTACAAACAAATGGCCACTGCACTCACATATAGCTGGCCTTTACAGCAAAAAGCACATGGAAGTCGTAGATTGTCACCGTATTTGACACAAGGTTCAGAGGAGAAGCAAGGAGTACCGGTGGTGGACCAGGGCTGCTCTGTGCACAGAGCAGGTAAGTATAACATTTTTGTTAAGTTTACAAACATGTTAAGGGCTTCCTACCTAGGCTTTGAATGTTAAAAAAAACAAAAAAAACATGAGCGCTATAAAAAATAGTGCCAGGATCTTCTATTGGACTTGTCACCAATGCATATATGTTTATGTCTCTCCTATTTAATTTTGGCTTCAAGCCAGCCAAAAGTTCTCAGTTTTAAATGTTCCAATAGGGACAGATGTTCATTAGAATGGGGAAGGTTTATAACTTCAGACAATGTTTTTATCACTGTCTATGCCTTCCTGACCCTGTGACAACTGCACCTCCTTTTCTTGTGCAGGCATCACAGGGAGAAGTGAGGCAAAATGTCGCCAGAAAAACCATTTCCAAAAATAAAATTGCCTGGCATTAGGCTTGAATCTATAGCAAAGCATTCCTTTAATACAGAGCCTCTAATTGTATTTGTAAGTCTGAAGCTACTGCTAACACATCTACAAAGTTATTTTGCAATAAAAGATATTTCTGTTACTTTTCTGCAGTTTTAATATGTGTGCAAATGTGCATTTAGGTTCCAAATGCTTGAAGAAAGTCAATACACAAATTAGTCAAATATTATTGCCTGTTCTTTATGATAACCACACAGTCACTTGTGTATCAAAGTGTGCGTACAAAACTCGCATAATTTCCCTGCTACAAGCAGAAAGATTTTTTAAAAATCTCATGGAGAGGTACATTTGAAATCTAATAGATTGTAAGCTCCATTCAACCACTTGTCCCTTTCCTGTTTCTTTTCCCAGTTTTTTGATCTAATAACAAGGGCCCTCTGTTTCCTCCTGTAATGAATTGTATTGTGATTGTACTGTCTGCCCTTACGCTGTAAAGCACTGCGCAAACTGTTGGCACTATATAAATCCTGTATAATAATATTAATAAATGCTTAAAACGGAATAGCGATTAAAGTGGAGATGAGAGTTTTTAGTGCTGACAACAAGATGCATGAAGGACCAAAATGCATTGGAATGTCTTGCTCTACATGGTTATGAATGTTTATTTCTGTATTGCAGGGTGCTAGATCTTTGTCGAAACGTCAAAGAGAGAATTGTTCGAGAATGCAAGGAAAGAGGCGTTCAATTTCCACCACTATCAACGTGCAGGTACGTCAACTCTTGCCTTGTCAGAACATCCACTACACTATTCCAGTTGGAAGTTTGTTATGCATCATGGATCTATAATTGTGTCGTTCTTGCACATGAAACAGCATTACCATACAGTTTAGTGCCTTCGCTGCAAAGTTTTATGAGCAAAGGACATCTTAATACTATACCACTAGAGGAAGCATCATAGCTGCTGTTGGTTAGTCATCTGAGTCATCTGAGGTTTTATAACACCAGCCAGGCTAGAAGTAAGATTGATTGATTGGAGTGCTTAACCTTTGTTAAAGTCGGCACATAGATTGCGATTGAAACTGAATAGAAATCGCATCAAGGTTTCACGATGGAAATTTCAAAACGAAATAAAGACCACTTGACGAACATAATATAAATAAACTATTATCGTGTGGTCGTTAATTCCTACGACCAGCACTTTATGAGTTTAAAATTGGAAAGATCCACTGAAGAAAGAACTGTTGGGAGTTTTATTTTTTGTTTTATACAAGCTGAGTAACATTTTTATCTCTTTGACGTGTTATTTTTTACTCGATTGAGCTAGATTAAATTGTTAGCAGTTTGGGTTGTTAAAAACTTCCAAAGCTGTAAACAGAATTGTAGATTATATTTAGAACTTAAGAAAATAATTGAGGGATGTGGTAAAAAGATGAATAACAGATCTCTTAAAAGCCTCAACATCTGAGGAAATGCCCTTAAACTTTCTTGGTGGTGCGTTGCAAATGTGTCTCTATTATCTATTCTCTCCAGTTGAGATAATTGCAGGGCATATATCTTCACGCGGCAGTGCTAACAAAAACAAAGCTTGAATTGTAAACCAAATTCTTTCACACAAAAATGTCAAACATATTCTCTGGTTTGTCATTACATGTTTATGGTCCAGCTTGGGTTGATTATCTTTCGTCGTGGGTTCCTCCAGCAGCATGGACAGATGTAAATCTTGCTCCTGCACTGCTATCAGGAAAATGGTTTGTTAGACTCTTTAAGTAAACTTTTAGCCCCGTAGGATGGCCGCACGCAAGCAAAAGATGATGTAGGCTGATCGTTTTATGCGGGGTACACACAGCCCACTCGGTTGAACAGGAAAGAAAAAAAAAAAAAACGAGAGATCGCCGTACTAACACAAGTGATGTTAGTGTGACGATCTTCTGCTGTGCCTGTGTGTTTGGACAGGGGGACTGCCTTCCCCACCAGAACACACTGATCAGCGCACGTAGCCATTGACGGGCAGTGCTTATCGGATGCCAGTCAGATGCTGGTTTTCCAGCATGATCGTTCGACAGAAGCCAGTCGTAAGACCAGCTACTGCAGAGCAGACAACTGTACACACAGCCAAAAGTCAACTGGTTCCTGTGGAACCGACCGTTTTCGACTTGTGCGTACCCCGCTTTAATCATGCGTAGCTATCTTGGAAGCTTTTTGGCTAACATTAGAAATGTAATTTGAATTAGAGGCTAGTAGAAGAAAAGCTGTTTAAGAAGGATGTCCAACTAATTTCAAAGTACGAATTAAATGATTTGTACTTGTGTTCAGCCAGTCTTGTAATCCTGACACTCCTAGCAGACAGGACAATCGGGTGCTGACTAGACTGTTATAGCCCCTGGTCTATATTGATGCGGCGCGGCAAAGTCAGCGTCGCACCAGTTGGAACGGTGCCATTGCCGGCAATAGGCTGCGACTTGTCATGTGATTTGACCAAATCACTCCAATGTGAACAATGGCTTATCGTCACAGCTTATTTGAACAAGCTAAAGTTAGAAGGGGATTGGTTACTATGCACAGTTGCACCAGATTCTGTATGCACCAATTTTAGTAAATTTCCCTCAGTAGCTCCTGGATTTAAGCTGGAAATTCAGCTGGTTCAGCAGGACCTGGCTGACTTTTGGTATGTGCGTATTTCTATCTGTTCAACAGAAGCTTAACGACCAGCTTCTGTTGAACGTTCTTGCTAGAAAGTCCATGCTGTCAGTAGTACGGCGAGGGAGATTCCTGCATCCACATTGCTTCTAAGGATGCGGGGATCTGTCAGGGTTTTTTTCTTTTCTGTTTAATCCAGTGGTTAAAAAAAAAAAAGTGTGTGTGTCCCCTGCTTAAGTCTATATATGGATGATCCCCCACACAGTCTCATTTTCCCCCAAAAAATGTATTTATACATGCAAAGACATACAACTAAAAGCCTGCTTCTGCTCCTGGATTTACTTTTTAAGTAGATTGGGGAAAGGCAGTGAATAAGTAGTTAGCACTTCCACCTAGCAATACTAGGGTCATCAGTTCGCATCCCAACCATGACACTACTTACCGTGAGTTTCCTCTGGGTACTCCTGTTTCCTCCCACACTCCAAAGACATGTTGGTAGGTTAATTGGCTCCTGTCTAAATTGTCCCTAGTATGTGTATGAATGTGAGTTCCTTGAGGGCAGGGACTGATGTGAACGTGCAATATATATGTGTAAAACGCTGCGTAAATTGAAGCCGCTATACAAGTACCTGTAATAATCCAGACTACACAGCAATACATAGCCGGTCAAACACATGCACTTTTCTTCGCAATCCCTGTCCTGTACTGGGTTATGTCACAGGCCCGCCTCGTGCACTTTTTCCTATTTGCGCAGGTCTGTCAAAAAAGTAAAAGTGCTCCATGTGGCAATCTCTCTTGATAATCTTGCAAACCTCACTTTTGCAGTAATCTGCTAATCAATGGATGTCCTCTTTGTAACTGTCACCATAATGCAACCTTCTATTTATGAGCCCATCGCTCTTCAAAGTTTCCTTAGCCTCCAGCAGGTGACTTCATCTTCAAAGATTTTATAAAATGGCTATAACAGTATAGTTATGCTCATCATGCAAATCTATGGTCATCACTGTGGTAGAGCATTTAATGATAGCTGCCCCAACATAGACATTTTATGTATTTTCCCAGGATATTTTTGGCTAGGAATGAATAAAGCACACAGGATAGGTTTACACTGCAGATCTTGGTGTTCATGTCCAAATAAGCACAAGTTATTTTTAGCTCTGAACTCCATATATTACGCTCTATGTACTTTCATAGTACATTAAATTAAACCGCATTGTGTGGAAAATCCGCAGTTTCTTCTGTTTTTCCGTTCTAGTTGAGATTTTATGAAGTTGCCTTTCCTCTGCTAAAGCTGATCATAGCTGATATTGTACTATGCACCTTGGAGGTGATGGTGGATAATATCCTGCGGTTACATTTTGTTTTTCTATCACTGACAGATTTTAACCTTTTTTTTAAAGCTAGATATAGGCATTAGATAGATAGTCTATCACTGGATAGAATGTATTAAACTGATATGTGCATATACATTCAAGCTACTATAATCTATGCATGCTGCATAGATCCCCAAATCCCCAGCTTATTCCAGGGAGACTAAAGAGATCAGTCATAAAATTCCAACAATATTCTTCTTAAAGCGGAGTTCTGTGTATGTATGTATGTATGTATGTGTATATATATATATATATATATATATATATATATATATATATATATATATATATATATATATATATATATATATATATATATATATATATATATGTGTATGTATATATATATGTGTATGTATATATATATGTGTATGTATGTATATATATATATATATATATATATATATATATATATATATATATATATATATATATATATATAAATAATTTTTTTTTTTTTTTTTGGCATCCCCTTTGCTTCTATAAATCATATACAGTAAATCATCTCTATAATGCAATTTCGGTTCGAGTACATCTCTTTTAGAATTTACTTACCTTCATTTTCTTCTTCCTGAGCACTTCCATCTTGATTGTGGGCATGTGAAGCCCACTAGGACTCTATTCCAGGATGAGGTGCTGCTGGATACCCAGCATGCACCCCCCGATCTTGCGCATGCGCAATCTAGACAGGGCGTAGCGCAGGCAGTGTGTCTGGTTGCCATCACAACACGCGGCGTCAGAGGAAGGGCCTGCCCCGTTATGGCATCAAACCCTGTGGCGATGCCCACAGACTCCTGGAAACGATGAGGAGGATATGACGTACATCGCTGCGGCCCAGAAATGGCTGATTAGAAGGGACACCCTAGCAACAAGACAGATACAGTAAGCAAAAAAATAAATTTGGGCTAAATGCTATGCGAAAAGAAATTATGGGTGCAACTCTGCTTTAAACACTTCAGTACCAGGCACTTAGACACCTTCCTGCCCAGGCCAATTTTCAGCTTCAGCGCTGTCGCAATTTGAATGACAATTGCGCGGTCATGCTACACTGTACCCAAACATTTTTTATCATTTTGTTCCCACAAACAGAGCTTTCTTTTGGTGGTATTTGATCACCTCTGCAATTTTTATTTTTTGCGCAGCAAATAAAAAAAGACTGAAAATTTTGAAAAAAAATAGTTTTTCTTTGTTTTCTGTTACATTTTTTGTAAATAAGTATGTTTTCTTGAATGACGGGCACTGATATGGCTGCACTGATGGGCGCGGCACTGATGGGCACCGATGGGGTGGCACTGACAGGCACTGATGATGGGCACTGATAGGCGGGACTGATAGGTGGTACTGATGGGCACTGATAGATGGCACTCATAGGCGGCACTGATAGGTGGCACTCGTAGGCGGCACTGATGGGCACTGATAGGTGGGCACGGATGGACACTGATAGGTGGCACTGATGATGCTGATGGGTGGAATTGCTGGGCATCCCTGTTTTGTAATGTGGCATCCAAGATGGCGGCATCTAGCAGCAACCTCAGGACTTTTTTGCTGTCTATACAATAGAGCAGGGATATGCAATTAGCGGACCTCCAGCTGTTGCAAAACTACAAGTCTCATCATGCCTCTGCCACCAGGTGCCAGTCAGTGCCCATTTGTGGGCACTGATTGGCATATTTTGGGCATATTTGTTCACATGTGGATGGCCATGGGGGGATGTACCTGGTCATCCACATGCTGAGGGCTTCCCTGGTGGTCTAGTGTGGGCATCTGAGGGGGGGCTGTGCTGGTAAACAATCAGCACAGACCCCCCCTGTCAGGAGAGCCGCCAATTGGCTCTCCTCTACTCGCGTCTGTCAGACGCGAATGAGGAAAAGCCGATTAACGACTCTTCCTGTTCACATCGTGATCAGCCGTGATTGGACACGGCTGATCATGTGGTAAAGAGCCTCCGCTGGAGGCTCTTTACCGAGATCGGTGTAGCGGTGTGTCAGACTGACACACCGCACCACCGATCACCGCGATGCGCGCCCCCACAGGCGCGCGGTGGCTGTTATCCTGCTAGACATCATATGACGCCCAGTCAGGATAACTGAACCACCGCCCAGCCATCATTCTGCTATAGGCCGGTCGGCAAGTGGTTAACGAGATCCAGTCAACAGATTATTAATTTTAAACTGGCTTCTTCCTATAAGATTATATTTGCATTTTATGCATGATATTTACCTGTAAACGCCTCTATTGCAGGGATATGCAAATAGCGGACCTCCAGCTGCTGCAGAAGTCCCATGATGCATAGCATCAAAGCAAGGCTCAATAAGTATGACACCTGGTGGCAGAGGAATGATGAGACTTGTAGTTTTGCAACAGCTGGAGGTCCGCTAATTGCATATCCCTGCTCTATTGTATAGACAGCAAAAAAGTCCTGAGGTTGCTGCTAGATGCCGCCTTCTTGGATGTGAAGTCAACAGCTCCAACACACTCAGATCTGTCACTCAAGTGACACACTATAGTATTCCACTTCACTCCTCCCCAACCCGCCAGCAATGCTACATAAAAGGCTATTTAGGGAGGTGAAGGGATGGGGAGAGCTAAACCAGCACAGACAGGAATTGGACAATACCAGACGAGGAGCGGACAATGATGTGCAAGGAGGGAGGGGGCTGTGCTAGAGAATTGACTCTTCAGGAAGGAGTTCCTCAAGTTCAAAGGCACATTCAAGTGAATACATTTTTTTGGAAATGAATACATTTTAAGTTAAAATTTAAAATACTTGATTTTCTCTGTTCTTTCACCTTACCATGGTGACAGTTTACATAACTGGCCAGCGATATCTACTCTGATGAAGAAGACTTGGATTGCAATAAACTGACTTTAATTGGTCAGATAAACAAAATCCAGACACAAATGTCAGCTTTTGCAATAAAAGTGTGTGGCTTTCCTACACCTTTGCTCAAAACTGGTTGCTATGTTAAAGTAGTTGTAAACCCTTACATATACCCAGTGAAGTGACTGGCCTCAGGTGATACACAGAGCTGAAGCTAATCCTCCTACATAAGTTGTACATGTTTATCTGCAGTCTTCTCTTCTCTAAATCAGTTGAAAGTGCTGAATTTATAAAGCTTGTAGGGCTATCAAAAAAGAGGGCGGAGAGTTGAAATTACACTTTGTAGAGCTCAGTGAGGAGAGCTCAGAGAGCTGATTGGAGGGAAGATCAGTCAGTTATCCTATTGCACACGTTCCTGGAATAAGCTCTTCAGGCTGCTGGGTGCTGTAGCAATCACCAGCTGGATACTGGGACCCATACAAATTGTAGATATTCACCAGCATACCAAGGATCATCAATTTTGTCCAAATGTTTTTTTGTTCAAGAAAGATCATATCACAAAGCAGTGTGCCTGACAAAGGGGTCCTGCGTGGCTCCGAAATGTTGCACTACACTGCTTTGTGTTGTGATCTTTCTTGAATAAAAAAACGTTTGGATGAAATTGATGGTCCTTGGTGTGCTGGCGAATATCTACATATCGATTGGAGGGAAGGGACACACCCCCCTCCTACATTTATTCTGGTGGAATTGCCTCCCCTGTCACCATTTTCTCTTGGTGTCTGAAAAATTTGTCAGAAGAGATTCATGCTCTTAGCAGAGGAACAAAGCAGCAGACAGAAATTACACTTAGTGCTCTTCATTGGAACAAGTGCACACTATGCAGGGATTGGTTTTGTTCATATTTCATGTCTGATGTTTACAACCACTTTATTAAAGGTAGGGCTTTATTTTCCCCATGTCAGATCCTCCAGCAAGTAGTGCCTTAGATCTTGCACTGTAGATATACATCTATTGGGCTGTAAGCACACTCCCAAATCTGCACTGCTTATTTTTCAGGAATGATTTAGAACAAAGCCTAAATCATTTAGGGTATTTTCTTAGGCACAATTAACATTTCTAGATGTTCCCTATAACATGTCAAAGCTTCACTTCTTCTTGAGGTCCACTTTAACCACCTGACGTCCGCGCTATGGCCGAATGATGGCCACAGCGCGGACCTGAATTCCCGGGAGGCCGTCATATGACAGCCTCCCCTGTGCACACCCCCTGCGCGCGCCGTGATCACCGACTCACTGAGACTCGGCTGATCACTGATCCGAGTAAGGGGCCGGTCCCGGCCCCTTACCATGTGATCAGCTGTTAGCCAATGACAGCTGATCAGATGATGTAAACAAAAGATCGGTAAACGTTTTTTTTTTTTTTTTACTCATGCTGACAGCGTGAGTAGAAAAAAAAGCCGATCACCAGCTGGGATGGAAGAGGCACATCTGCCTCATCAGTGCCAATTAAAAGAGCCCACAGTGCCACCTATCAATGCCAACAAGTGCCACCTATCAATGTCCACAAGTGCCACCTATCAATGCCCACCTGTAGTGCCAATCAGTGCCACCTGGCAGTGCTGCCCATCACTGCAGTGCCCATCACTGCCGCCCATCAGTGCCCATCACTGCCGCCCATCACTGCCGCCCATCAGTTCCCATCAGCGTACATCAATGAAGGAGAAAAATGACCCGTTTTAAATTTTTTATAACAAAGTATAAAAAAATTTTAATTTTTTTTTTTTTTAATTCAGTTTCTTTTACATTTTTTTAACAAAAAGTAAAAACTGCAGAGGTGATCAAATACCACCAAAAGAAAGCTCTATTTGTGGTGAAATAATGATAAAAATTTCATTTGGGTACAGTGTTGTATGACTGCGCAATTGTCATTCAAAGTGCATCAGCGCTGAAAGCTGAAAATTGGTCTGGATAGGAGGGGGGTTTAAGTGCCCTGTAAGCAAGTGGTTAATAACCCCCCCACCACCACCACCCCTTGCCTCTCAGAATCTAATTGTATTTGGTATAAATCAGAGTTTGTACCGCCTCTTTCAAAAGGCATCCTTTGCAGACAACTGCTATGAAGATATTATTTTAAAAAGATGAGTGATTCTGAGTTGCCTTGTCCTTTAGGAAGTGCTGATGAGTAGTCTGCCAGGGAGCAGTAAACTATATCACACACTGATTCTATGTATGAATTCTGCTTCTCTCTCTGTTTTATGAATATGTTTTAACAGCTGGAATTCAATAGCTACTACAGCATTCAATCTTTCAGCAAGAGTAATGCAGTGGCACAGCAATTCCTTTGCAGCCCAGTGGATTCCACAAGCATGGGAAATACTGAATCCTTTATGCCTACATGCATTCTGTTTATGGAGATGTGTATATTTCCGTGTATCTGATCTACATGACAGCCGCTTCTTTTAATACTTGTCTTGATAGTCTTGGCAAAGTCGGGAGGTACATATTATGATCCTATATGAAGGAGCATACTGTGTTTTGTAATCTAAATATAGTTCGGTATTTAAATACACTTCTATAAATAGATGTTTTTTTAAGGGAAAGTTGCTCTTGTGGTTTCATAAAATTTTTTGATTTATCTTCGATTACATTTGAAGTATAGCTGGATTTTTAAAGTAAGGAGAAATTAACCTTTAAAGGGGTTGTAAAAACAGAAGGTTTTTTTTTATCTTAATGCATTCTATGCATTAAGATAAAAAGCCTTCTGTGTGCAGCAGCCCCCCTAATACTTACCTATCTAGCCCCATCTCTCTCCGGCGATGTCCACGAGTCCCTCGGCCGTCCAGGACTCTCCCTCCTGATTAGCTGAAACACTGCAGCAGCGCCATTGGCTGCTGTCAAAGTCAGTTACCCAATCAGGAGACAGACAGGGCGGGGCCAAACCGCAGCTCCGTGTCTGAATGGACACACAGAGTACCACTCGGCTCGGGTGCTGTGGGGGCACTCAACAGGAAGAAGGAGCCAGTAGTAGCAAAGAGGGACCCGAAAAGAGGAAGATCCAGGCTGCTCTGTGCACATCCACTTCACAGAGCAGGTAAGTATAACATGTGTGTTATTTAAATTGAAAAAAAAAAAAGAGAGAGAGCCTTTTCAATCACTTTAAGTAAAATGCAGTAGAAATTTACAATCTCTTAAAATGATAAATCGACTTTGTTTTATCCAAAGAGATAATGAAGGGCAATTTGTCAGAACTGGAGCAGCTAGAATCTATGCATGGCAAACAGTCAGCTTCTACCTTTTCATTTTAAAAGCTTAATTGAACAAGATAGCTGATTGGTTGCCATGAACAACTGCTCCAGTTTGGATAACCTCCCTACAAGATATGTACTGTGGTTCCTATCATTAAGATCCCAATACTTCCTGCTTTGTCCCCCTTGATTTCTGGAGGAACTGATAACATGCTTTGACTTGGATCTTTAACTATAGTAAATGCACAAAATCAACTTTGTGCACTGGTCCAAATCATTTGGTGAAAAGGGGGGATTATGGTGTGGGGTTGTTTTTTCAGGGGTTGGGCTTGGCCCCTTAGTTCCAGTGAAGGGAACTTTTTAGGTGTCAGCATACCAAGACATTTTGGACAATTTCACGCTCCCAACTTTGTGGGAAGAGTTTGGGGGTGGCCCTTTCTGTTCCAACATGACTGCGCACCAGTGCAAAAGCAAGGTAAAGACATGGATGAGCAAGTTTGGGGTGGAGGAACTTGAATGGGCCTGCACAGAGTCCTGACCTCAACAGGATTGGCATGAATTTGAGTGGAGACTGCGAGCCAGGCCTTCTCGTTCAACATTCGTGCCTGAGGTCACAAATGCACTTCTGGAAGAATGGTCAAATATTCCCATAGACATGCTCCTAAACCTTGTGGACATCCTTCCCAGAAGAGTTGAAGCTGTTATAGCAACTTATATGCAAAGGGTGGGCCAACTCAATATTGAACCCTACAGATGTCATTAAAGTTCACGTGCTTGTAAAGGCGAGTGTCCCAATACTTTTGACAATATAGTGCATATATATATATATATATATATATATATATATATATATGTATGTGTGTGTATATGTATATATATATATATATATGTGTATGTATGTGTGTGTGTGTATGTGTATATATATATATATATATATATATATATATATATATATATATATATATATATATATATATATATATATATATATATAGTGCCTCCTAATAATGAAGTAGTGTATTTGTAGTGAAACTATTGTTTTCATATTGATACTGTGGGGTAGTTTGATGTTACTGATCCAGCCAAGTAGGCTGTACAGCACCCTATGATTTCTGACAGCAGCCCTGTACAGAACAAGCAAATTAGAAAATTAAATATAGGGTTTCCAATCAACTTTATGACATTGAACTTAAAGGGGTTGTAAAGGTAATTTTTTTTTTTTTTTTTTTAAATAACAAACATGTTATACTTACCTTCACTGTGCAGCTTGTTCTGCACAGAGTGGCCCCGAACCTGGTCTTCTGGGGTCCCTCGGCGGCTGTTTTAGCTCCTCCCCGCAAGCATTTACCACCTTAATGCGAGCTCCCTCACATAGTGGTGAGTGCTTGCGGGCGCGCTCCCGTGATACAGCCGGCGGCTATAGCCGCTCGCTGTATCACTCGGCCCCGCCCCCGGGGCGCCGCGTCATCGGATGTGATTGACAGCAGCACGAGCCAATGGCTGCGCTGCTTTCAATCCATCCACTGCAGCCAATCAGCGACCAGGCTGAGCTGCAATGAAGATGACGAGGACGAGCAGCGAAGATTCCAGGCGTCAGGTAAGTAAAAGGGGGGGCTGGGGGCGGCGGTACTGTCAAAAGTTTTTTCACCTTAATGCATAGAATGCATTAAGGTGAAAAAATTTTTACCTTTACAACCCCTTTAAGACTTTGCAGTAAGGCAAGAGTGCTACTTGGTTGACAACTAGAAAGTTGATTGATCCTAGTAAGCAAATTTAGGTTTGTGCACCAGTAACCCAAAGGAGGTTGATGTAGGTATTATGTTTATAATTAAAAGAGAAGTATGGCTTTCTGAAAAAACAAAAATATATACACACACTCACCTAGGTGCATGCAGCATCAATCCAATGCTGGATCTATCCCTTGCTGACTCTGCAGTGAGAAGTGAGCGATCCAACACCGCTGATCGCTCAGTTCTCCCCCTCCGCACAAAGAGCTGGTAAGCTGTGAAGGGGGCGGGAGGGGGTGACTCCGGCTCTCAGCAGATCGCTGAGAGGCTAAGCCAGGTGCTGATCCAGGCTTCTGGGTGTATCCAGACCATGTGGTCAGGATCTGTCCAGAGCTTGGACCAGCTCTGTGGCATTGGCTGAAAACGGGTCACAGGTGTGTAGAATGAACTGCACTCTTGTGATCCATAGGAGAAGTATAGGCAACAAATCTTTGGCTATACTTCAAGCCATTGAGTACAGTAAATTGTTATGGACTTTGCAACCAGCCATCATAAAGAATGTGAAAAGGATCCATGCATGGTTCCTCAGTGTCCTGTACCTGGGAAGAAACCAGAATACCTGTTATATTATGTGTGGAAGCCAACACTCCTCGTATATGTGACCTGCAACTGGAGGGTTGAGTTAGATCGAGAAATAAACCCAATAAATAAATGGTCAGCTATTTTGGGGGAAAGATTTCCCCCCCCCCCCCCCCCAAATGAAATCTGCTTTACTTTTTTTATTTTTTATTTTTTTTTCCATCTCAGTTTTTGTGAATTAGACTCATCTGGGCATATTTATAAAACGGTGAATATGATGATTACCAAACATTCACTGCAGGTGAATTAATCTCTATCATTTAAAAACCCATGCGCCAGGAAGATTCCTTAGATGTTCCTTAGTCATTTTTTAATGTGGTAACCTTGTAGGTATGCAGATATTACCTGGGCAGTTTGTGTAAAGGATCTTACAATTGGACTTCTGCTACAGCAACACAGATAGGCACCATCTAAACTGGGAATACCTATTTGTAAATGTTGGCTTTGTTTTCATCCTTGTGTGTTTGGGTACGCCTCCACATTGCTTACATGTTACATATTAGATCTTTATTGACAGCTGTCTTTTTATTTGTGTAGTTTTGATCATAATGTTTCACTTCATAATTCTAGTACCATTGAAATTTTGTAATCTCTCAAAGTCTAAAAAATCATGGAATGTTCAAATGCATCCTCATTAAATTTCAGTTAGAGGTGGATAACCTCTGACCTCACACTATATAACTATCACAGCAAGTTTATAACTGCTATTTTTATTTATTACCAAGCTTAAACCACACAGTCAGCACAGACCTTTTGTGTACATGCATGTCAAGTTTAAAGTATGACTTATCCTAAGGAGAAGTGTGGGAAACCAAGAAAATACGCATACATTCTCACCTACTGTATATGGCAGCAGCACCAGTCCGATGCTGCAGCTATCCCCCAACGGCTGTAATAACAAGAACTGTGCCATACCATGACTGCGGTTGTCGGTCTTCACTGACCAGAGAGGGGTGATTGTCAGTCGCTGCTCTCTGCTCTGCCCCTTAGTCCATAGCAAAGGACTATGGAGGGGGCAGGAAGGGCTGGCTTAGGCTCTCAGCTGTGCACTGAGAGGCTGGGCCAACTGCCGATCAGGCATCTGAGTAGATCATGACCTTAAAGTCAGGACCCTGTCAGAGCCTCGGAACGACCGACAGTGTGTTTTAATATGTGCACTTAATGGATGCACTCCTGTGACCCACATGAGAAGTTTGGCCCAAAAATACTTTAGTCATACTTCTCTTTTAAATGAATTCACATGAATCCTGAATTTTTTTAGAACATGCAATCTTTCCCCGAGAAAGAATACTTTGGCTTTCAGCAGTTAAAAGATTAGATAATGTAACATGTTTCCAATGAATCAACAAGTGACCAGATTAGCATTATAGTACACTAAAGAGGCTGCCATTTTGAGTAATTATCTGTGGAATCTAGGCACAGAGTAATGTTGAGCGCTACCGCCTCTGAATCTGAGATCTAAGTAGGCTGTTAATTTTCCACTGCTTGTTAATTGGCAATGGCAGCATTATTATTTTTTTTTTTAAACTATTAAATTGTATTTTTTTATTGTTTCATCCTGCTGAGGGTCATTATTGCCTGATTCACTTTAAGAACAAACAAAAAAAATTCCCAGCACACTTACCAGCTATCCTGCAAAAAGACTAAATTGACCGAGGGTTACTTGCACACATTTGCGAATATATGTGTAAGCCACAGTGCCCATATTAAGGCTCCCCTGATTACTGTGGTCCTAACAATGAAGTTTGAGGTTGGGTTCAAACTTATGCGAATTGGATGCTGGTTTCCCCGCATCCAATTTGCATGTCAGGAGATTGTGATCGGCTCTCAATGGAGTCGGCTCACATATCTACGGTGCGGCTGCGGAGCGAATTGCACAGAGGTCCTGTGCTTCTTTGGCTCAGTTTCAGGTTTGAATTCAGGCAAAAATTTGGGCCTGATTTGTCCCTTAAACGGAGAACAGGGACACACAGAACCCCTGCTTTCAGCCGCATCCATTGTCAGTGTGAACCCAGCCTCAGAGTCTACAAATTGGAGCATATATAGCAATGGATAGATTAAGGGCAGGTTTTCCTGGAGGGAGCCCACTTTTCCTTAAATGTACAAGGACACGCTGGACGTCCACCAAGAGGACAATGGCAGCTGAAAGCATCCAGCGTGACCCCATGCCAAATTCAGCCAGCATGCTGTGAAGACAAGTGGCAACTGCATCAATCCATAACTAGCTTTTGCAATACAGTGCACATGGAAGGGCAACACATCACAAACAAACAAAGATTTCCAAGCACTCTTAACACCAAGCATGCAAAAAGACCAAATTGAGCATGTCTAACATTTCACGTTAAAGACAGAGGGTTAGTTGCACACATTTGCAAATATATATGTAAGCAGTGCCCCCATCAAGGCTCCTCTAATACTATGGTCCCTATGTCCAGCGTGTCCTTGGGCCTTTGCGGAGTGGGCTCCTTTCAGGCAAACTTCCCCTAATCTAGACATTGCTATATGTTCTCCAATTTGGACCGCAGTTTACAGAGGAGTCTTCATGTGGGCACTGTGGCTTATTCATTTATCTGCAAATGTGTGCAACTATCCCTCTGTCTTCTGAATTATTAGACCAAGTCAATTTGGTCTGTTTGCAGGCTAGCTGGTAAGTGTGCTGGGAAATTTATGTTGGTTTGTGATGTGATTCACTTTAAGGCAGAACTTTGTGACCAAATGCCCTATCCCCACCTGTAAAGAGTTTGGCAATCACATTCAGGTAGACATGACCAGCAGCATTTGGTCATGTGTCCAGCACCAGCTAGAAAGGATTGAGGTGGGGGAATGTTCTAAGGGGTAAGTTGCTGTAAGTTCAAATTCATTTTAGAAAATAGGTTTGAGTTGGAACCTCTGTCAGGTTTTTCTCCTCCTTGGGGAGGACTTCCATCATTTCCTGTATCAGTGGTTACTTAGATAGGAAATTAACAGAGATGGCTACAGCAAGGACACTTTTTTTTTTTCTAAGTAGACTAGATATGGGTTACACTTTATAGTTGTCTGCAATGCTAACTGAACCTTACCATTCACTGTATCTTTAAGCTGTATACATGTTAAAAGTAATTATTTTTATTGATTTCTTTTAGAGTCACACAAACATATGATGCCGGTGCCTGTGTATACTTCTACTTTGCCTTTAATTACCGGGGCATAAGTGACCCAGTGCATGTCTACGAAGAAATTGAGGTAATGTATAAGTAAACTATTGATCCGGAATTCTGAGCAGATATTAAATTAAGAAAATGATCTGACAGAATAATAATGACGCGTGACATTCATGCTGTGACTTATCCTTCTTTTTTCAGTTTTTCTAAAAAATCTTTAAAGCTTGTTTGTTATTTGGAGTCTAGCAAGTACAGTGAGGGGGGAAAAAAGTACCGTATTTATCGGCGTATAACACGCACTTTTTTCCCCTTAAAATCAGGGGAAAGTTGCAGGTGCGTGTTATACGCCGATCCCTGCCGATCCGGAGCTGTCACTTCTTCAAAATCGCGGACCGCGATTTGAAAATGGCGCCGCCGGCGCCGAAGTACACAGAGCCGGTCCTCGGCTCTTTCCGGCGGCTCTCGTTTACTTTCGGCTCCACTCGTAGTCCCGAGCGGAGCTATCCGAACCTACTCGGATAGCTCCGCTCCGGACTACGAGTGAAACCGAAAGTAAACGAGAGCCGCCAGAAAGAGCCGAGGACCGGCTCTGTGTACTTCGGCGCCGGCGGCGCCATTTTCAAATCGCGGTCCGCGATTTTGAAGATGTGACAGCAGGGACAGGGGATCCCAGGCTGCACGGGGGGAAGGCTGCACGGGGGGAAGGCTGCACGGGGGGAAGGCTGCACGGGGGGAAGGCTGCACGGGGGGAAGGCTGCACGGGGGGAAGGCTGCACGGGGGGAAGGCTGCACGGGGGGAAGGCTGCACGGGGGGAAGGCTGCACTAACATGGCTGCACTGACATGGCTGCACTGACATGGCTGCACTGACATGGCTGCACTGACAAGGCTGCACTGACATGGCTGCACTGGGGAAGGCTGCACTGGGGAAGGCTGCACTGGGGAAGGCTGCACTGACAAGGCTGCACTGACAAGGCTGCACTGACATGGCTGCACTGACATGGCTGCACTGACAAGGCTGCAATGAAGGGCATTTAAATGTAAGTTTTTTTCCCTTCAACTTCCC
Source organism: Lithobates clamitans (assembly GCA_037952925.1). Lineage (NCBI taxonomy): Eukaryota > Metazoa > Chordata > Amphibia > Anura > Ranidae > Lithobates > Lithobates clamitans. The sequence goes on from JBBGZY010000014.1 coordinate 7,899,683, forward strand.
TCCTAAAAGTTTTTTTTCCTTAAAATTCCCTCCTAAATTGGGGTGCGTGTTATACGCCGATAAATACGGTATTTGATCCCCTACTGATTTTATACGTTTTGCCCACAGACAAAAAAATGATGAGTCTATAACTTTAATGGTAAGTTTATTTTAAAAATGAGAGACAGAATAACAACAAAAATATCCAGAAAAATGCATTTCAAAAAGTTATGAATTGATTTGCATTTTAATGAGTGAAATAAGTATTTGATCCCCTATCAATCAGCAAGATTTCTGGCTCTCAGGTGTCTTCTATACAGGTAATGAGAAGAGATTGGGAGCACTCTCTTAAAGGGCCAAGACCAAAGAGCTGTCCATGGATGTCAGGACAAGATTTTAGACCTACACAAGGCTGGAATGGGCTACAAGACCATCGCCAAGCAGCTTGGTGAGAGGATGACAACAGTTGGTGCGATTATTCGCAAATGGAAAGAAACACAAAATAACTGTCAATATCTCTGTCTGGGTCTCCATGCAAGATCTCACCTTGTGGAGTTTCAATGACCAGGAGAACGGTGAGGAATCAGCCCAGAACTACATGAGAGAATCTGGTTAATGATCTCAAAGCAGCTCGGACCATAGTCACCAATAAAACAATTGGTAACCCACTGCACCGTGAAGGACTGAAATCCTGCAGCACCTGCAAGGTCCCCCTGCTCAAGAAAGCACATGTACAGGCCCATCTGAACTTTGCTAATGAACATCTGAATGATTCAGAGGAGAACTGGGTGAAAGTGTTATGGGCAGATGAGACCAAAATTAAGCTCTTTGGCATCAACTCAACTCGCTGTGTTTGGAGGAGGAGTAGGAATGCTGTCTATGACCACAAGAACACCATCCCCACCATCAAACCTGGAGGTGGAAACATTATGCTTTGGGGGTGTTTATCTGCTATGGGGACAGAACAACTTCACCGCATCAGAGGGACGATGGACAGGGCCATGTACTGTCAAATTTTGGGTGAGAACCTCCTTCACTCAGCCAGGGCTTTCGTGGATGGGTATTCCAGCGATACAATGACCCAAAACACACGGCCAAGGCAACAAAGGAGTGGCTCAAGAAGAAGCACATTAAGGTCCCGGAGTGGCCTAGCCAGTCTCCAGACTTTAATCCCATAGAAAATATGTGTAGGGACCTGAAGGTTCGAGTTGCCAAACGTCAGCCTCAAAACCTTAATGACTTGGAGAGAATCTGCAAAGAGGAGTGGGACAAAATTCCTCCTGAGATGTGTACAAACCTGGTGGCCAACTACAAGAAACATCAGACCTCTGTGATTGCTAACAAGGGTTTTGCTACCAAGTACTAAGTCATGTTTTGCTAAGGGGTCAAATACTTATTTCACTCATTAAAATGCAAATCAATTTATAACTTTATTGAAATGCGTTTTTCTGGATTTGTTTGTAGTTGTTCTGTCTCTCACTGTTAAAATAAACCTACCATTAAAATTATAGACTGATCATTTCTTTGTCAGTGGGCAAATGTACAAAATCGGCAGAGGATGAAATACCCTTTTTCCCCTCTCTGTAGTCAAACTAGGACTGTGATTGTACACTTTTCTGCTCTCCTACTGATATGTCTGCACATCTTGTAATAGTGTGCCTCAAAATAAAGTATAACCAGAATGGTTATAGCGAGGTGGACTAAAAGGAACCAAATGCCCCCCCAACACACACATGGACGCACTTAACCAGTATCAACCGTAATAGAGCCTTCGTAAAATAGACGTTATTTGCATGTCTCAATACCATCAGAAATTCCCCAAAAAAAAGTGTTCCATATTCTAGGACAGTGGGTGGAGCCATGCAGATTATTTATTTGTGTCTATACTATAAATCAACATTTCTGGATGTAAAATTGACCCCAGAGGCATAACTTTTTTTTTTTTTTCCCAGAAAGTATGGTGGTCATCAAATAATATAATAATGCAACAAAATAATGGGTATCCACATGGGTGTGTATGAGCAGAGAGACCAGCTAAAATGCAATGCTGGCCAAGCATGTGCTGGTGAACTGGCACTAGGGGTGATGGGACATGGGAAATTGATGCGGGTATAAAAAGGGGTTGTGGCCTGTCCGGAATCTAAAAATGGGGGGGGGGCAATTTTAAAAAGAAAACATACTAGAAAATGTTTGCAGGAGGCTTTCCTTGGCATCCTTGTATTAAAAAATAGGAGGGTTTATTGCTACTTTAAAATCCCCCCTCCCAAATGGGACAGAAAAAAAGGACACGTTTAATCTAGTCAAACCAGTAGGCAGGACTGCAGTCTCTTATGACTTTACTCTGTACTATACAGCTTCCCCATTTGTCCCCACTACACGTATTTAAGGACAATTAAAGAAATAAAGGTACTAATAGCTGTTGGTGGGGGGGGGGGGGGTAGTTAAATGCAGCAACCTGCAGAAAATAATTGCTGAGGGTCAAAAAATAGAGATGTTCTAATGTATTTAGGTTAGGATTGCACTGACATCTGCATCAATGTCGATACCAAATATTTTTACTAGTTCTCGTGAAAATGCTCAAATAACCTAAACCAGTACATTTGCAGTGTGATTTGAGCCCATACAAAATGAATAGGCTCAATTCATACTGCAAAGAATCAAATGCGATGTGAACAAGAATGCTGTGCGATTCCTGTCTGAATATCATGCGGTTTACCAAACCGCTTCTGTGTGAACTCAGGCTTGTCATAGTGATTTCAGCCTGGGTTCACACAGGAGCGTTGTGGGAAACTGCATGCAATTTGGACAGCAATCGCACCGCATTCCTGTGCAGATCACATGCGATTCTTTGCAGGCTTATTTGAGCCCATTCATTTTGTCACAAAGGTATCGGTACTAGGTATCGGCGAGTACTTGATCGAAAGTATCGGTACTCGTACTCGCTGGTAAAAAAAAAAAGCTATCGGTGCAACCCTAATTCGGGTTACACATTTTGTTCATTGATTTGTCCCAACTTGGTTTAGAGTTACATAACATTCATATTTATTCATTTAAAATGTGTTACATTTTGTGAGTTACTTAGCACCTCCCTGTTGTGATCCATATTGCAGTAATAAAGCACTTTTTTCCTGTTTCTGTTTTAATGCAGTTTGCTGCTAGAGAAGAAATACTTGCCAATGGTGGAAGCCTTTCACATCACCATGGAGGTAGGACATTCACTTGGTCTGGATGTGGTCCCTGGGGACTGGGCTTGAATTGGGTCTCTGTTGTTTCAGACTGTATGTTTTGATAATATTACTATACAGAGAACATGTTCAAGAACCAGTAACAGTCTTTGGACACCTTTTCCTTGATTATTTTAGTTCTTTGTGTCCTTTCAAGTGCATTAACATTTTTATAAACTGTAAGTGACACACAAATGTCATGCTGAAGAGCGATGACATTACCATAATATTGTCTCCTTGTAACAGCATCCTCTGTCAACGGTTTGCAGATTACCCTTACCAAAGTATTTGAATGAGTTAACTGGGGGATTACACAAAGAACATTAATTATCATGCATTTTTAACATGTTAGCAGTGTGCTATGGTTTATTCCTAAAATGTTTAGTCTTCCAGATATTCTACTAAGTTCTGGGCACTTTTGTGGCTAAATGAGTGTTGTCACTTGTCTATAGTGGTCTGGGCAGTTTTTACCAAAATAGAATATTCATTTAAAACATCAATTTGGAGCAGAAGTGGTATTATTAAGTTGACTAAAGATCTTAGGCTTTCCTTTTTGTATGCTCACCTCCAAAGCCAACTTCTGAATATAACCAAAAAGATAACATGTTGCCTAAAGAAATCTCTCTTCCTCTTATGTTCCCTGTTGTCACCTGTTAAGAATTCTGGCAAATGCACCATGTGCTCCGTCGGATCATCAGGTTCTAAAGGGACAGCGCCTTCATTGAGTCTTTGATTTCTATAATGCTAAAAGCTAGGAAGTCTACTTCATGCAAGGTCTATCATCAGACATTGAAGGAATTCTTCAGTTGGTGTGAGTCTTGGGGCTTCCACCCCTGGAGTTTTTCTGTGGAACGAATCTTGTCCTTCCTGAAGCTGTGTTTGGACAAGCATTTAGCTCTCAGCGCTATCAAGGGTCAATGTTTTCTGCCTTTTCTATTCTGTTTCATAGGATGTGGGTCTCTCACTCTTTTTGATTTAGGACCTTTGTAGACAGGGACTGCCATATAGCTTACCCCGTTGGTTCCCTTGTGACTCCATGGGATTTGAATCTGCTTCTCTCGGTGCTCTGGAACCCACCGTTTGAACCCATTCGGGACATGACTCTCTACTCTCACCCATAAAGGTGGCTTTCCTTTTAGCCATCACTTCTGTGGGGGGAGAGTGTCTGAACTGGTGGCCTTATCCTATCAGGAACTCTTTCTGGATTTGTGACAAGGTGGTATTAAGGTCCAGGACTCCCCTTTTCTTCCTTGCCTAAGGCAGTTCCTGACTTTCACCTCACTTTGGACAATGTTCAGGCTCTGTCCGGGCCCAGTTCACCAAAAGGAAATTTCCCTCCATTTTCTGTATGTGTTTTCGTCATGAAAGCCTCTCGGCAACAAATTCTTTCAAGAAAACTGATTCCCATTTTGTCATCCCAGATAGGCCCTGTAAGGGTACTTTTCTTGTAATCCTTTAAGGGATGCAAGTCTCACTTCTGTGTTTATGGTCATTCTCAGTTCTTTTTTTACTACAATTGTGAGGCATACTGGTAGTAGGAGGGGTTATCCTAGACTGGCCTACAGGTTTTGTGTTTGGCAGTGACCAATCTTCCAGTAGGCGGTAGTCTAACTTCCTGTTTCCCTCAATGGACTCCAATAAAAGGATTTTAAAGTGACTACAAAAATCCTATTGTTAACAAAAAGTAAAATGGTTTTAAAACAATTCGGCTTATTCAAGTCTGCCCTCTTATCGGCTCAGAACACCCTGCTGCCCCTTTAATAGAGCACCTGCACTGTGCCTACATTAGAGATGGTGGAAGGAAGTCACTGCTGGCAGAGGAAGCGGGGTGAGTTGAGCTGAATGACCGCATGACTATAGGCAAATAGCGTAGATTGATAGGCTTATGCCGCGTAAACGCGGTCGGACTTTCCGGCATACTTGGTCCGGCGGATCAGAGTTTGCCGGACAATCCGCCTGTGTGTAGGCTCCGGCGGACTTTTTCCCAAAAGCCCGCCGGACCTAGATTTGAAACAAGTTTTAAATCTTTCCTTCAGACTCTGTTTCTGGCGGAAAGTCCGCTCGTCTGTGTGCTGGTCCGACAGAAAGCCCGCTCGTGTGTATGCTGGTCCAACGGACCAGATACGACGCGAGGGCAGGGTATTACATTTCGCGCTCGCTGCAATAGGAAAAACTAATTTTCCTATTGCGGTGAGCGCGGTGTACACCAGGCCCTTAGGTCTGGTATGGATTATAGAGGGAAACCCCCTACGCCGAAAAAAATCCATACCAGACCCTGATCCGAGCACGCAGCCCGGCTGGTCAGGAAAGGGGGTGGAGACGAGCGAGCGCCCCCCCCCCTCCTGAACCATACCAGGCCGCATGCCCTCAACATGGGGGGTGGGTGCTTTTGGGGAGGGGGCGCCCTGCGGGCCTCCCCACCCGAAAAGCACCTTGTCCCCATGTTGATGAGGACAAGGGCCTCTTCCCGACAACCCTGGCCGTTGGTTGTCGGTGTCTGCGGGCGGGGGTCCTATAAGAGGGCTCCCAGATCCCGGCCCCCCCACCCTATGTGAATGAGTATGGGGTACATGGTACCCCTACCCATTCACATAGGGAAAAAGTGTCAATAATAAAACACACACTACACAGGTTTTTAAAATAATTTATTAAACGGGGGGGGAATCTTCCTCCGGCTTCGGGGGTCCCTCCGGTTCATCTTCTCCCGGTGTTCCAGTTCTTCGGCTGGCTCCTCCGCTGTCTTCAGGTAGCTCTCTTGCCAGCGGAGGTCCGGACTTCTGGGCTTCTTGTCTTCTCTTCTCTTCTCCTCTCCAGATGTTGACACGACGCTCTCTCCGGCTGGACTGCTCTCTGAAGGCTCCATTGTAACTTATATAGGCGAAGACCCTGGCCCCTTTTGATGTCAGTCCCTGGGCATGCTGGGACTGTGACGTCACAGTCCCAGCATGCCCAGGGACTGTGACATCAAAAGGGGGAGGGGTCTCCGCCTATATAAGTCACAACGGAGCCTTCAGAGAGCAGTCCAGCTGGAGAGAGCACCCACCCCCCATGTTGAGGGCATGCGGCCTGGTACGGTTCAGGGGGGGGGGGGGCGCTCGCTCGTCCCCACCCCCTTTCCTGACCGGCCGGGCTGCGTGCTCGGATCGGGGTCTGGTATGGATTTTAGGGGGGACCCCACGCTGTTTTTTCGGCGTAGGGGGTTTCCCTTTATAATCCATACCAGACCTAAGGGCCTGGTATGCACCGCGGCGGGGCTCGCAAGGTGTCAATCTCGCCGATAAAAGCGGCAAGATTGACTTCCTTTTCTAGTCCCGTCGCACCTGAGTCACGTTCAAAATGAACGGACTTGTCCGTGTGTGGGCAAGTCCGTTCATTCTGAAAGTCCGGCGAAAGTCCGTCGGAAAGACGGGCGGACTTAGCCCGCTGGAAAGTTCGGTCGTGTGTGGGCAAGTCCATCCGTTTTAAAGTCCGGCGCACCTGGCGGACAAAGTCCGTCAGAAAGTGTGCCGGACCAAGTATGCCAGAAAGTCCGATCGTGTGTATGCGGCATTAGACTTTTATTTATTTATTTTGTTCTCTCTACGCTTCTTTAACTCTTCCATGTCGTTATTTTTATTTCACTATGGTCATTCTAGAACTTTTGCGTTCTTTGAAGACTATATATATTAAAGACATACTGTATAATCATTTTCTAGAGTGTCCCTGTAAAAATAAAATAAAAGATTTTAATTTACAGGGGAAAAAATAGCATGGTGCAAATAAGATGCAGTTCCTACTCTGAATTTTGCCTGTTCTTTAGGACTTGATGTCACCAGTAAATTAGCAAACTCGTGAACACTGGTTGCCTTCACAGACTGTCTACTTTCTCTGCAGGCTGCTGACAGCTTGTATAACAGTTTACGGTTCTTTTTTTTTTCACGGGTATGCACTGTATTACTCAAAATCTTTGTTCCTGGCTTGCTTGGACAGTCTTGTTGATCCTTGTGACTCGCAGCTTGTTTTACATACTGAAGGTAATGGAAATTTGTTTTAACATTTAGTGTATGAGCTTACTGCTCAGATTTACTGTTTAATTTACCTTTTATTTACTGACCTTCAGGACGTGACCTGACATTCATAGACACGCTTTGGAGTTTCAGCAAAGAAAAGGGGGACAAATATTGATGCCATTTCACTTGTACTGTTGGTCCTGTAATTGTGATAAATAACAGTTGCTTTCACTATCTAAAAACAGACAGGCTGGTTTGTCTGTCTACAATCATGCTGTGATAAATGGAGCTATTTTAACTCTGGTTTTGTGTATTAAAGAAAACAGATGTAGTCTAAGACTTGAGGCTATAAGGAAGTATAAACGCTGTTTAACTCAACTTCCAAATGCTTGTTATGGTAAATGAGGAGCCGGCCACTTTTCTCTCTGTAATCTGACTTTTTTTCAATACTGCATCTTGCAGCATGGAAAAAAAAAAACTTTGAATATCTGTACTTTTATAAAACATTAACTATTTTAATATTTCCAGGGACAACGAGCAGCTTTGCAAATGTGACTTTATATACTGCTCCCTTTTCTTTCACTTTGATTTGAGAGCTGCCATCGCAGCCGCAGACAAGTGAAAACCCTGCTTTGCTTACATTAAGTATGTCTGCATGGTGCAGTATAGAAAAACAAACCTGACCAGAACTGAGGACAAGGAAGGCATTAAGACAGCTCTAGGTGTGCTTCCTGATTTTATCAGGTGGCTGTCAAATGAGATGAAGGGTGGGAAGAGCTTAATGTGTTACTAAACCCACAGCAGTAAAATCAGTCTGTATATGCAGTAAAGCATGCTTGTTATAATCACTATGGAACCTAAGGGATTAATCCTCTGCATCATGTAAAAAGGCTGTTTGATCCTGTCTTCTCTGATCCTCCCCTTCTTCCACTGACTCCAGAACATGTACGGATAAGACAGAGCCTTTGGAGTCTCTCTACACATGCTCAGTTCGGTGTGTATTGCTAGAGTTTTTTTTTTTTTTCTCGGGAGGGTGCATGTGATCAATACAGGGCCAATCAGCACTGTCCAGACAGAGGGTCAGGGATCTTGATATTACAGCTCCGTGCAGAGTAAAAACTCCTACAAGCTTTACCAGACACTGAGAAGCCATAGGACTGCTATGTACTTCTGATGAGAAAGGGCGTTTAGCAGTTTATATTTACTAAAAAAATTGCATTTCCATGTACTGTGGGAGAACAGATATAGTGAATGCAGGGTCCTGGGTTTAGTAGCACTTTAATTCTATGTAGGACTATCTTCTACTAGGAGTTTAGCATCTGTTTCTCCAATGTTTATATGCGTGCAGCACAGAAATAATAATTTGCAGTTCCTGGCATGGAACAAATTGAACCTACAGGTTCAGTATTTGGAGTACAATGTCTTCTTTACTATTCTAAATCCTGGTCTTCAAGCATGCCATTCTACTCTGTATGATGCAGACTGCAAACAGACTGAAAAATATAATGTTTTCAAATGCCTAAAGACTGTGATGACAGAAGGCCAGGCCTTCTATCAGTGCCTGACCTCACAAATGAGCTTCTGGAAGAATGGTCAAAAATTCTCAGACACACTGCTAAACCTTGTGGACAGTCTTCCCAGAAGAGTTGAAGCTGTTATAGGTGCAAAGGGTGGGCCAACTCAATATTGAACCCTATGGACTAAGACTGGGATGTCATTAAAATTCAGGTGCGTGTAAAGGCAGGCGTCCCCAATACTTTTGACAATAAAGTGTATATGTATGTGTGTATACTTGAGAGATTATAGATCCCTTTTTTTTTTTTTGTAAGGGTTAAACTTTGGGCTATAGCTTTATAACACATTTATTGGAGCTGTACCTATACGAAAATAGAGATCTATGGCACTCTATTACACTTAATACATATTGTATTTAGCCTACATTTGTGTAAAAAAAAAATTGTAGAAAGATTAAAATGTGTAGGTAGACGAGCACAAGTTAATAGACATCTAAAGATAAAGCCTGCAGGCTTACATGAAGAATAAGATATTATCTAATTAATAACATATACCTGACTAAAGTACTTTACTTTTGTGTGAAAAAAAAACAAACTTTAGACAGGTATATGTCATGAATCACATATTATCTTATTCTTCATGTAAGCCTGCAGGCTTTAGCTTTAGATGTCTATTAACTTGTGCTTGTCTACTTACACATTTTCATCTTTCTACAATCCTTTTTTTTTTTTCACCACAATTACAAATGCAATAACTTGGTTGGATGAACATTGTTAGTGTAGTTAACACTTATGCCAGGTACAGTACATATTTATGGTCCTTTGTTTAATAGACATTAAAGCGTTTGTAGCCCTAAAAAAAAAAAAAAAAAAAAAAAAAGGAATGGATTCCCTTTAAAGCATGCTATGCAGCACAGTGCTTGTGCTGTGTAATTTGGCCCCTTCTATCACCTGAAATACCTGGTTGATCCTGCCTGGTTCTGCCCTCCCCAATGTAAACTGACCATGGGTTATCATGGCTGCTGAGCCCTGACTCCGTGGTCCGTTTACATGCCTAAATCATCAGCAGCTCTCCTCTGTCCTCTCCCCTGCCCCCCCACCCCCACCTGTCCGCTCTTACCAGTGCCTGCCTCTCCCCTCCTGCTGCTGAAATAACTATAAAGTACACACAATCCCCTCTGTTAGATAATATCCTATGCTGCAGTGTATGTTCTTTGTAAAAAATATTCCCATATCTGCCTTATTTTTGAGCGCCGCTCGGCACTCATGTGACTCCTCGCTGCTCTCCTCCTCCCCTCCTGACGTCGCTGGGGGATTCTCGGCCCCTCCAGCTGTAGCTGTCAGATCGTGAGAGGAAAAAGCGAGGAGTCACGTGAGCGCCGAGTAGCGCTCTAAGGTAGAAATGGGCATTTTTTTTAACAAAGAACACACATTACAGGATAGGAGGTTTTCTAACAGAGGGGATTTTGTGTACTTTAGCAAGTGGCTTTACAACCACTTTTTAATGCGTCCCTTGAGGAATCTGAGGAAGAAAGATTAGTGCCATCCTCTGTGCAGAGCTGCTGGCAGATGTGTGCACACACCTTGGAGCTGCATGCAGGCAGCCAATAAAAGTGGATGCACATGCAGTGTCGGCATGAACACAGATGCATGTCAAAGTTTGACATGCAGGCAGGAGCAGGTGCACGTATCCGAATACAGAGCCTCTGAGCCCTTATAGATTCAAATATTAAAAAATGTAAAGATCTGTAGCTCTATATAGTAAATTGTGTATTGTTAAAACTCTGCATGCTGTTTTTGCAAGATGCTGTTTTAAAAGCTTTCTCGATTTGCTATTGCTTTGTGTCTAAAACTATGTAAATGGTGTGAGCAGTTTCAGAAACCCGATTCATGTGACTTTTTTACAGTGTGTGTGGGTTCTTTTTAGTCTCAAATACCCAATTTGGTGGTTTGTTTCTTGTGCTCAGCTTCTCCGTTTTAAATGTTAAAGATCCTGTATATCCATTATGGGAAGTATGTAGGATTACATAAGAGGCACTTCCAGTTCACAGGAGTATTGAAATGTAATATCTAGACTTTAAACATAAAGGTCATTCATGATAAATGTACCTTCTATTCTTCGGTGATTTCGAAACAAGATATGGTTGCTCACTGTGTGTGTGTGTGTATGTATGTATGTATGTATATATATATATATATATATATATATATATATATGTGTATATATATATATATATATATGTGTGTGTGTGTGTGTGTGTGTGTGTGTATATAGTTAGAGATATAGAGATATATATATATATATATATATATCTCTAGCTAGAGATATATACCTTATTTATCGGCGTATAACACGCACCCCAATTTAGGAGGGAATTTTAAGGAAAAAAAACTTTTAGGAGGGAAGTTGAAGGGAAAAAAACTTACATTTAAATGCCCATCATTGCAGCCTTCTCAGTGCAGCCTTGCCCCAGTGCAGCCTTGTCAGTGCAGCCATGTCAGTGCAGCCTTGTCAGTGCAGCCTTCCCCAGTGCAGCCTTCCCCAGTGCAGCCTTCCCCAGTGCAGCCTTCCCCAGTGCAGCCTTCCCCAGTGCAGCCTTCCCCAGTGCAGCCTTGTCAGTGCAGCCTTCCCCAGTGCAGCCTTGTCAGTGCAGCCTTCCCCAGTGCAGCCTTGTCAGTGCAGCCTTGTCAGTGCAGCCTTGTCAGTGCAGCCTTGTCAGTGCAGCCTTGTCAGTGCAGCCTTGTCAGTGCAGCCTTGTCAGTGCAGCCTTCCCCAGAGCAGCCTTGTCAGTGCAGCCTTCCCCAGTGCAGCCTTGTCAGTGCAGCCTTCCCCAGTGCAGCCTTGTCAGTGCAGCCTTCCCCAGTGCAGCCTTGTCAGTGCAGCCTTCCCCAGTGCAGCCTTGTCAGTGCAGCCTTCCCCAGTGCAGCCTTGTCAGTGCAGCCTTCCCCAGTGCAGCCTTGTCAGTGCAGCCTTCCCCAGTGCAGCCTTGTCAGTGCAGCCTTCCCCAGTGCAGCCTTCCCCAGTGCAGCCTTCCCCAGTGCAGCCTTCCCCAGTGCAGCCTTGCCCCATTGCAGCCGTCGATCCCTTGTCCCTGCCATATTGGGCTTCAAAATCGCCGACCACGATTTGAAAATGCCGAGTAGGTTCGGATAGCTCCGCTCGGGACTACGAGTGGAGCCGAAAGTGAACGAGAGCCATTTTCAAATCGCGGTCGGCGATTTTGAAGTTTTGACACCACGGGATCGCAGGGGATCGGCGTATAACACGCACCTGCGACTTTCCCCTGATTTTAAGGGGAAAAAAGTGCGTGTTATACGCCGATAAATACGGTATATATAGATATATATATATATATATAGATATATATATATATATATAGAGAGATATATCTGTATAGATATATAGAGAGATATATATTTATATACACCCGGAAAAGGAAACGCAGGGTGCATAACAGTAGTTTTAAATGATTCAATTCATTTGGCAGGATGCAGCCCACCTTTTTCCAGGGAACTCATATAGCATTGACCCAACCCTGACCATGCATATACCCCCCCACTGTGTTTGAGCCATGAAAACAAGGATATACAAGGCCAGCCATATAAATTAAATTGTATCTAAAGGCAACATTTTTGGCTTTGAATAGAGTTGTGAGCGCTTAGAACCTCTGTCATTTTTTTTTGCGATTTGTTTCCCCCCCAAAGATTACAAACTCCTCTCTATTTGTCCTGCTGACTATTGTTTGTGGGACTGAACGTGAGAAAAAAACCTTTTTGAGTAAATTTTGTGAAGGAATAGAGAGGAACTTTCAATGGGGACTTTTGTTCCAGTTACAATTCTCTACGATTTTTACAATTTATCTTACTTTTAAAAGGTTTCCTCGGTTCCTGTTGTATCTTCAGGAAAGGAAGTGAAGTTAAATCTCCTAAGTAGGGCATAGATGGTAAATGATTGGTTATAACCCTTTCCTGATCTATCAAAATGGAGAAAAATGGTTTTGACTTTAGATATACAGGCAGTCCCCGGGTTACACACAAGTTAGGGTCTGTAGGTTTGCTTTTAAGTTGAATCTGTTTGTAAGTCGGAACAGGTAAATTTTTAAGTGTAGCTCCAGCCAAAAAAACTATTTTTAAGCTTTTTGGATAGCATAGGGAAGGGTTATCATCACCCCTGTAACATTTGTTTTGCTGTCTGTGCCCCTGTTCAGAAGATTTCACCTCACTTTCTCTTTCAATGACAATTGGATTTTGAAAATTTTGGGGGGTTGTGGAAACAAGGATTGGTGATAAAGCATCAGTGAAGGTACCTTTTTCTCATAATAACTCTTACAGGAGTGAATTTCCCTTCCTAGGGATAGATTTCCTCTCACTTCCTGTTGTCTAAAATTATTTAAAAAATAATGCCTGTGTCTTAGGCTGTCACTCACAGCAAGGGGGCGTATTTGACAAAGTTTTTCTCAGTTTGTCAAGATTTTTCTCACTGAACAATAAAAGAGGATTGCTCAGAGATGGATTAACTCTTTGTGGCAAGACTGGACTCAAATGATAGGAAATCTTATACTAGACAGTATGATATAAAAAAAAAAACTATTTTCGGGTTTACATCCACTTTAATTCTCTCACCTTTAAGAAGACTCTTAATACTGGACTTAACATGGACCTGTACTTCAGTGTTAATTTTTAGGTGACCCTATCACTACATTATACATAGAGACAGCACGTTACTTAAAGCGGAGTTCCGCCAAATTTTATTTTTATTTTAAAAGTCAGCAGCTACAAATACTGCAGCTGCTGACTTTTAAAATATGGACACTTACCTGTCCAGGGCGCCCGCGATGTCGGCACCCGAAGCCGATCTGTCTCTTGGGTGGAGGTGCCGCCATCTTCGGTAAGGGAATCAGAAAGTGAAGCCTTGCGGCTTCACGGCCTGGTTCCCTACTGCACATGCGCGAGTCGTGCTGCGCGATCCCACTAGTCCCTGCTGTCTTCTGGAACCTGTGTGTCTCCCAGAAGACAGCGGGGGGACGGAGGAGGAGGCACCGGATATGGCATAGATATCTGCGGGTACTGCGGTTATCTATGCCCAGAAGTGAGAGCAAATACCTGGATTATACAGGTAACTGCTCCCCCCCCCCCCCCCGAAATGTGCCAAATGTGACACCGGAGGGGGGGGATTACGTAAAGTGGAAGTTCCATTTTTGGGTGGAACTCCGCTTTAATGGTAGTCGATGAACACTTACTAAAGTTCCCTTAGGGCTCATTTACACTTACTTCGACTTCAATACACAATAAAGCACCTACTGCTACAGCATGCTTTTTTTTTTTTTTTGCTGTTTTTGATGGTTAGGTGATGCTTTTTGAAACTTTAATATGAACGAATCAATACTGCCCAGATAAGTATTAAGGGACTTTGTAGACAACAAAGGAGAAAATAAACAAAAATATATGAACAATAATTATTTTAAAGAAGATATAAAATTGTTCAGGTGCAAACATCACCAAAGAGTATAATGATTAAAAACAAGAAGTTCCAACAATAAATCGTTAGTGCGTGGTAGTTTTGTGGATATTCGGCCCAACGCGTTTCAGGACATTTGTGGGGTCCTTTCATCAGGGGCGTTCAAGACAGAGTGAAAACTACCATATTCTAAAAACAAGACAAAAAAAGAAATATAATAGTAATGGTAGAAAATAAACAAAAATAGAGAGCAGCAAACAAAATCCATCATGGACAAGGGTCAAGAGAAGAGGAGCATCGTTGAGACCGAGATTGGGACATTACCTACCGATTATGTGAACCTGATACTGCATACACCTCCAAACAATATGCCAATTGATGTCATACGGTCATAGCAACCCAGTGATGCTTTTTGAAACTTTAATGAAGCTTTGCCACGCTCAGTAGTAACCCCCAGCACTGCCGATGCCCCGCTCAGTAGTAACCCCCAGCTCTGCCGATAACCCGTTCAGTAGTAACCCCCAGCTCAGCCGATGCCCTGCTCAGTAGTAACCCCCATCTCTGCTGATAACCCGCTCAGTAGTAATCCCCAGTTCTGCGATGCCCTGCTAAGTAGTAACCTCCAGCTCTGCCGATGCCCCGCTCAGTAGTAACCCCCAGCTCTGCCGATGCCTCGCTCATTAGTAACCCCCAGCTCTGCCGATGCCCCGCTCAGTAGTAACCCCCAGCTCTGCCGATAACCTGTTCAGTAGTAACCCCCAGCTCTGCTGATAACCCGTTCAGTAGTAACCCCCAGCTCAGCCGATGCCCTGCTCAGTAGTAACCCCCATCTCTGCTGATAACCCCCCCAGTAGTAACCCCCAGTTCTGCGATGCCCTGCTAAGTAGTAACCTCCAGCTCTGCCGATGCCCCGCTCAGTAGTAACCCCCAGCTCTGCCGATGCCTCGCTCATTAGTAACCCCCAGCTCTGCCGATGCCCCGCTCAGTAGTAACCCCCAGCTCTGCCGATAACCTGTTCAGTAGTAACCCCCAGCTCTGCTGATAACCCGTTCAGTAGTAACCCCCAGCTCAGCCGATGCCCTGCTCAGTAGTAACCCCCATCTCTGCTGATAACCCGCTCAGTAGTAACCCCCAGTTCTGCCGATGCCCTGCTAAGTAGTAACCTTCAGCTCTGCCGATGCCCCGCTCAGTAGTAACCCCCAGCTCTGCCGATGCCCCACTTAGTAGTAACTCCCAGCTCTGCTGATGCCCCGCTCAGTAGTTACCCCCAGCTCTGCTGATGCCCCGCTCAGTAGTAACCCCTAGCTTTGCTTATCCTCTGGTTTGCTGATCCTCCTCTCTCTCCGGTCACCTCCCACTATATTGCGCCCACGCTACTCACCATGTGTGAGATTGCTAGTTTTTCCTGCTCCAGTCCTCCAGCTCTGCTGATCCTCTGCCGCTCAGTCCTCTCTCTCCAGTCCCCGCTCACCTTCCCCTATAGCGTTCCCATGTTGCTCATTACGTGTGTCTGCTAGTTTCTCCAGTCCGGACCCCGCTCACCTTACTGCTGCTCCTTGCTACATACCAGATGTGATGTCTGCACCAGACACTTCCAGAGTATATACACATGAACTTGAAGTGACTGCTGATTACATCTTTCTGGTTCGCTTGTTGGTTTCCCAGTGCATATTGGGGTATCTCATACCTACAATACCTCCAAAATAAAGGGAAGCTAAAGCTGAAGAAAAGCCCCTCAAAAGCTGCAGATGCTCTAAGCAAGCCTTTTCATAGACTTCTATGGAGGCTTTGGAGATGCTCTGAAGCACCACTAAAGCGTCATGGGGTATATTTTTTTAAGCAAAGGCAAAGCAACGTGTAAACAGGACTGTAAGCTTACCATTGTATTTAGTCACAAGTGCTTTTATTCTAATTCAGAGCACTTTAAAAAAGCGCATCCAATGCCACATTTTAAAGCAAGTGTAAACAAGCCCTTAGTGCTCTGTTTGTGCTGCTGTTGCAGAGTAGGTGCCTTTGCTTGTTAATGCAATCTCCAACACTTCTGTGTACGTTGGTGGCTTTCTCTGCCCATGTATCTGCAGATACTTCTCTGCTTCCAAACCTCAGTAGTCCAGAGTGCACCTGCACCACACTTTGTAGGAGTGCAATGTACATACTTACTGAGGTAGCTTTGCTGATAGGGCCTGAGGGAGACTACACCCTGGGGTGGTCAAAAAGTTTGGTTTAATTGATAATTTGTATTTGGGGGGCACAAGCACATTGAGCACTTTCTTTTATTTATGTATTGCATTTCTGAAGAAGCCATAATTTATTATGGCAAAGCATGTTGGGTGAAATGGGGGGGCTCATTGATTTGGTGTCTTTAATTTGGAGGGTGGACTATGGATGCTTTAATAGCTGGAGATTAGCTAGTCCCCTTTTTAACAACCTCATTACTAGGCACTTTCACTCCCTTCTTGCCCAGGCCAATTTTTTAGCTTTCAGCGATGTCACACTTTGAAGGTCAATTACGTGGTCATATAACACTCTAACCGAATGGAATTTTTTTTTTTTTTTTTTTTTCTTTTGGGGGTATTTAATCACCACTGGGTTTTTTATCTTTTGCTATAAAAAAACAAAAAAACAAAACAAAAAATAAAAATAAGTTTTCTTAGTTTCTGTTCGAAAATTTTGTAAATAAGTAATTTTTCTCCTTCACTGATGTGTGCTAAGGCTGCATGGATGGGCACTAATAGGCGGCACTGAAAGGCAGCAATGACTGGCATCACTGATGGGCACTGTTGGGGCTGCACTGATCATCAGGGAACTGATGAGCAGTGCTTCAATTATCTGTGCAGGTCTCCCCCTGTGAGAAAATGCCCCTAATTGGCTCTCCTCTCACGCTGTCGAAGTGTGAAGAGAGGAAAGCCGATAACCTGCATTTCCTTGTTCACATGGGTAAAAAACCTCGTCATCGGCTCTTTACCGAGATCAGGGATTCAGGGATGCACCGTGTCACAGGGACACAGTGCGCAGCCAAAAACCGCACTACGCCAGTGGGACGTAATCATATGACGTCGTCCCAGAACGAGAGAGCCACCCTGCTGCCTTCATTAGTCTATACGGTGGGCGGGAGGTGGTTAGGTTAGTAAGAGAGGCTAGATGATTTTGTTTGAGGAAAGTTAGTTGATGACAGGCATGGAGATTGAAGAATTTAGATTTTTTTTTTATAGGGAAATTTAGTACATTTTATTGAAAACTTTTTTTTTTCTTTTTTTTTTTTTTTATATCAAGATTGACTGAGATTTCTGACATAATTGTACTAATTTCCACTGCCTGGAAATGTAGTGACAGATCAGATATGATGAGGGCTTTTAAGCCAATGGTTCTGGATCTGTAGCTCACCCTCCAACATAGTGAATGTTAACATGCGAAAAAGTAAAAAAATATATATTTCAGACTTTTGAATGAGATTATTAATGATAAAGTTTGGTTAGACTCTGGTGGAAATAAGAATACAATAGGGCTTGCGTGTCATACCTGGTATGTGAAACGTATCTGAGACTACACAGTAGGGCAGAACAATACTGGTAGATCTTTCAGCTGATGTCCTGGACAGCGGGGAATCTGACCCTTCACCATTCTATCACACTCCATTTAGGATGCAGAATTGTGTACATGCAGATGTGATGTATGCACAGAAAAAAATCACTATACATCCCCTTCAAGCAGAGTAATGTAACTTTATGGATTGTGTGTTTGAGTCCCATTAAGAAATGACCAGATTCTAGTGGAATAATTACGGATATGTGACCTTTGACATTTGGATGAATAGTTACAATTGATCTGTGAGTGGTGGCTGGGACTTCTAATCATTGGCATGTAATCAATGGGTATCATAATAAATAGGCCTGAAATAAAAGTAATGTTCCCTTTTCCCCATAGTGGTTTTTGCTCAAGAGTACAATGAAGATAAATGAATGTTTAGGTAATCTGTATTTATTGCTGCTTTGTGTAATTTTAAAAAAAAAACAATCTTCTGCATTTTTTTTTTTTTTTATCGTAAACCACACCTTGTGAACTTTATTGATTTAACAATTTTTTTTTGTGTAGTTTTCCTTTAAAATTTCAGCCGGTTTGTCAAGGTAATTGTGAACTTTATTGAAACCTTTGATCTGGCCCATGGAGTCTTTTTTTTTTTTTTTTTCCTCTCGTTCTAGTCTCAGGGCAGAGCTTTAAATCAACTCACTGTTGGTTTTCTCTTCCTTTTTAATAATGTTTGGCTTATTTGGCCATTTTATTAGCGCCCATTGAAAACTGACTCCTGCAATTTTTTGCCAACCTTTTTAAATTCATTTTTCCCAGAACGCCCCAATTTTAGTACATTTGTTATATTTTGATTGATGGGCTGTTTTACCTGCCATAGAATTTGTCATTCTGTATAGCCAGCCAGGTCTAAGACCTCCAATACAGCAGCAGCACCACATCTTGGTCAGGTGATTAAACACTCACCCAGCCTACTGATTGGACAATGATGGAAAAGCATCACACTGACAAAGTCACCTCTCTGCTCGCTCTGTTCTTTCTTATCAGTATGTTCACTGCCAGCACATGTCCAGTGACTCAAAAACGTACACCTTCCTCTTTCAAGTTTATTGCGGCTGTACCAGGATTATAAAGACTAAAGAGGTTCATATCGGCACCAATTTAAGTTCTTATACCTAATAAATAAATGCATTCATTGATTTTTTTTTTTTTTTTGATTTTTTTTTTTGCCAGTAATTCATTTTTCAGTATGGACTAATATTTTTCTAAATATTTTTTTTCACATAAGTCAAGCCCAATTTAGGATAACATTTGGCACAAGCTTTTTTTTTTTTTTTTTTTTTTTTTTTTATAAACCTTTGTGAGCTATTAAAAATTTGGAAATGATCTGATTAAGAACTCTTGTCAGAGATGGAATCTAACTTTAGCCAGAATAATTTTTTTTCTTTTCGAACAGTGAACTAACATGTTAGGGGAAAAAAGATCCCCCAAACCAGAGCCAGTTTGTTATTATTAAGTTTTTGCACAAATGCTTTGATATTTTATTTCAGGTACTTATATAGTGCCGTCAATTTACGCACATGCTTTAAACAGACCTTGTACATTCACATTAGTCCCTGCCCTCAAGGAGCTTACAATCTAAGGTCACTAAAGCTGGATACACACTATACAATTTTTTTGAGATTTTTAACCTTTAGATTTACCAAAACCATATAATATGAGGTCAAACCTTTAAGAGTTTTTCAATTTGTATGCAATCAGGCAGGCCCTTGCACTACATGGTTTTGGTAAATCTAAAGGAAATCGGACAACAAAAGTTGTATAGTGTGTATGGGATCTTGCTCAGATTCATACATACTAGGGCCAATATAAACCGAATCCAATTAACCTACCAGCATGTCTTTGGAGTGTGGGAGGAAACCAGAGTACCCAGAGAAAATCCACGCAGGCACAGGGAGAACATGCAAGCTCCAGGCAGGTAGTGTCGTTGTTGGTATTCGAACCAGCGACCCTTTTTGCTTTTAGGCAAAAGTGCTAACCACTACACCACTGATGTGTTTCTTTTATTGGTAGTTTCTGCAATATAGAGGAAGCATGGTCAGATGAGGGTTGGTCTGTGGTTTGATGGCAACAGTTTTGTGAGAAAATTACAATATTAATTTGTTTACATTTTGGATTTTTTTTTTTTTTTATTTGAACGTGTACTGTACACCCTCAAAGCAACAATTTAATTAAAGAGGAAATGTATGATTGTAAAACTAATGGCAAAAAACAGGCTTGATGGTTTTCAGGTTTCAGAAGTTTATTATACAGGGTCAGTATAGTTTTGCTCAGAAAGAGAAGGTTCACAATAATGGAAGTTACAGTCCAATGTGATTGTTGGCAGCATTCATGTTTAATTGTGGTAAATTAGATGTAATTGCGGTAACCAAATGTACTTTCCTGTTTTAATTTTTGCGGCATCACAATACTAATGGAGAGAGAGAACTACACAAGCCATACATCAGGCCTAAAAGTACATGACATATTTTATTATATCAAAGCTGCAACTTTTACTTTCTAAACTAGGCATTTGTAAAATTGTAAATAAAAATTAAAAAAAAAAGTTTCTTGTTTTGTTCCCTTTTTTTTTTTAAGGAAGATTGAAAGTATGCTAGTACATTTTTGGATATCGGATGCGACTAGATGTCTCATCTACTAAACTTTTATGTATAAAGACTCATATGCATTAAGGTCTCTTGACGGTTCAGTCCATATAGATACCAAATCAGCTTGTTTTTTTACTCTTTTTTTTTTTTTTTTTTTTTTTTTAATTATTATTTTTTTGTGTACATAGTAAAGATATAAATGTGTATATTTTTAGAATACTTAAAAGTTTAGTAGCTGCTCTTCTTCAGTACTGCTGTTATTAATCAGGTGATTATTTTTCTTTAGCCTATTTTATTTAATCATGCTTTCTTTTTCTGTTTTCCTTATTCTTTGATCCTGTGCAACTTTTATTTTATTTTTCCACTCCTGCACTTTTTATGATAAAAAAAAAAGTGTATTTCTGAGAAAATTCTGAAAGTTTGCACAGGCAATTCTTGAAAGAAAAAATAATGCCTGAGTTAGACGTTTTCAAAAAAAATTAATTTGCCAGGTATACATTGTAGAATGCAAATGGGGTTAGGCACTCTGCCCTCACTGTGTAATATATGTTCAAATTTCTGTTAATGCATTGCGTTAAGCTCTTGCACTCTCTCAGGGAAACCACATATCAGATAAACACTTGTGCTTATATCACATACATTTATAGAAGACTCATGGAAATTGCCAGCCCCTTTTCCTCTCCCTCGTTTCCATTTCCACTCGGCTAATCAAATGCACATTAGATTTATTCTAGTAAAAGTGTAAACCATGGAAAATTTGACAAGATAGATGTGTAAATTATCACTCTGACAGAACTAATGATGCACTCCAAGCACCTTCTGTTTTCCAGCACTTGGCGAGCGACTTCATTAAATATGCAATGGCCGTTTGGTGGCTGCTCGCAAGTTGGTTGCTTTCCTTGTGGAATTGCTGTATTTCCTGAGGTGGATGAGCAGGCAGGCACGCTGGCTGCCGGACACCCCGCTGTGGCTCTGATGTACTCCATCTTGTGTGTGCAGTTGTTTGAAGTATTTTCAGGACAATTGCATCTATAACCACAGGACATATTCCCTGCAGCAATAATACAGACTGCAGTTACCGAAAGACGGGCACTTTTTTTTTTTTTTTTTCGCCTCCTACTTACAATAAATCAGTTCAGTAGCATGGCGTATGATCATTCTAACTTAAAATGATGTTTAATTAAGTAAATGTTATTATATATTTTTTTTTCTTTTTTTTTTTTCTTTAGTTTGTAATTGATATATTAACCAGACCAAACAAATATTTCCTGTAATAATAATGTTAATGCTTTGTTTTTAGTGTCAAATACCTTGACCAAACATGCATTTATGATCTTGTGATAACCTATGCGTCACAACTGAGTGATTACCCTGAGATTTTTTTTTCATATTGGCAGCTATGTCTGACAGATGAAAAGCTTACTGCAGATTGCTTACCCATGTCTAAAAAAAAAAAAGAAAAAAAAAAAAGTCCCCGCATAGACACGATTTTCTTTTTTAAGCTTCGTTATTTTTGATAAACTTCTAAAACTTTTTATTGGATGCCTTTTTTTCCCCCCTCTCTCTATGCAGACTAATCTATTTTTTTTTTTTAAACCGGTAAGGCAAAAGGCATAATGAGCTAGTATACAGCGCATACTAGCTCATTATGAAATACCTTAGAACGAGGCGTCGGTAGCTGATCCCGGTCACCGCCGAGGAAGCTGACATTTCCTGGAGCCGCAATGTCGTCACTGCGCGGGAGAATTTTTTTCCGGCAAGATCCGGCAGCGTCAGCCACAGCCAGACCTTCACAGCGTATGCACCGCTGATGTCAGAGGCTGCATGCAAAGTGAATATCTCCTAACCCGTAAAGGTTTAGGAGATGTTCATTTTACCTACAGGTAAGCCTTATTATAGGTTTACCTGTTGGTAAAAATATAAGAAAAAGGGTATACAACCGCTTCTTTCCATAGATTGACAATGGTCCATGAATCGGTGCACTTTCGTGTAATTACTTATTATGTGTTTTGTTTTTTCTTCTTCTTATAGATACATTATAAAAACACTGAATATCAAAATTGAAACTAACACATACAATGGAAGATTTATATGTGCCAGGATGCAGAAAGATCCTGGCACATATAAATCTTCCATTGTATGTGTTAGTTTTAATTTTGATATTCAGTGTTTTTATAATGTATCTAAGAAGTAAAAAAAAAAAAACACACATAATAAGTAATTACACGAAAGTGCACTGATTCATGGACCATTGTCAGTCAATTGTCAGTTGCTGAATGTTCTACCAAGGCAGATGCCACAATGAATTTATAACTAGGAAGTTTAAACTATTTTTTAATTTCATTTCCCCTTATTTTTGGCTTGCTTATAATAAAATTGGAAAGTAACGAAATGGGTAGGTGACAATGATAAAGAAGGAAAAGGGCACCAACATCCCTGTACGTAATTGTAAGGAAAATAAATTATTTAGCGGGACTTTTAAGGTGCCAACACAATTTTATAATAAAATTATTTTGTGTTTAAAATAGAATTGCAGTTTAACTTCTCTTTCTTTGAAGCTTGATGGACACTGTTTTGGAACTCCCTGGTATATCACTTATTATTCACATACTCGTATGAGGTTGTGCTCTAAATCCTTTATAAACTTCAAAGAAACCTATTGAATGAGAAAATAGATTTGCAGTTTAAACAATCTCATAAGAAGGGTGCTACTTCCCTTTAAATGTAAATACTTCTGGGTTTTGTTATTATTTTGAATTAATATTTTGTGATTTTTTTTTTATTAAATATATATTAATAAGTATATACACACACACACACACAGCTTGACAAATTTGCTTTGAATCTAAAAACCAGTTAAAAATGTTAGGAGCCAGTTTTTTTTTTTTATTTAACTGACAGAGCTGTTTTTACACACGTTTGTAATATAAAACCCCCAAACAATATGTATTTTCTGAAAGTAGACACCCTAGAGAATAAAATAGAGGTAGTTCCAATTTTTTTGTGTCACACCATATTAGCGCAAAAGGTTTCAGTAAGAAAAAAAAAAACACATTAAAAGTAAATTTTAGGGCACACAAAAACGCAATAAATTATCTAATTTTTTGGTGAAATATAAAAGCAGAGGCTGCACTGAGTAAATAGATACCCAACATGTCAAACCTTAAATTTACGTGTGCCTGTGAAATAGTGACAAACTTCTTTACCCTATATTCACCGTAGGCAGCGCTTTAAAAAGCCCCCTATAGGTCATCAGTTTAGCGTTACGAAAGATCTGGTGCTAGATTTATTGCTCACATTCCGGCGTGTGCAGCGATATGTAATATGTGCATTGCAATCAACGTTTTAAGACGTAAGTGCCCCACTGCATAGATTTTCGTTTGTACATGCGTATATGTGGGGGGGGGGGTTTATGTGCTTGGGTGTAACATTAATTTTTTACAATGAGACCTGCAGGGCCTAAAAGCTCCACTGAATGTAATGCAATGCAGATTGCACTGCATTACATTCTTTCCAGGCCTTGATGGCTGGGAATACTGTCAACGGGAACCCTTAAAAGAGAAGTATGTTTTTTTAAATTTTATTTGCCCATTATACTTACCTAGGTGGATGCAGCATCCGACCGATGCTGCATCTGTCCCCCACCACCTCCCCACTGAGAACTGAGCTCGGTTCTCTGCCTGCCAGTCAGCAGCTCTCATCTCTGCTCCTCCACGTTCGTTGGAACGCTGAGCTATGGAGGGGTGGGGACCGGCCATCGCAGCGTCTCCGCAGCTCGCTGAGAGGCTGAGACAGACATCAGTCCAGGTACCTGACGCGGTGCCTGGACTGATTTTAGTGACGTCAGCTGAGAGCGGACTTCAGACCGCTCTCTGCTGAAAACGGGTCACAGGAGTGCAAAACAAATTGCACTTCTGTGACCTGTAGGAGAAGACCAGCCAAACGAGCCCAGGCTGGACTTCTCCTTTAAATGATGTGTCACACGTCACTTTCTGGTCAACTGCAAGAAGAGGCGGAGAGCGGACATGTTTCCCCTCTACCCGACGGGGGGGGGGGGGCAGGGCGGTGCAGTGTGCAGCATTCGGGTGGCAGCCCAGGCACCAGAATGCAATTTCTCGTTGCCATTGCGATCTGGTGCCTGGGGTTTGTCAAGCCCTGTATATGTGTATGTATGTATGTATGCGTGTGTGTGTATATATGTGATTTTATATATATATATATATATATATATATATATATATATATATATATATATATATAATTTATTTATATATATATATAAAACATTTCCATACTGTCCTTTGATTTACTAATTAAATTGGGTATAATCAGCCTTATGGAGCACAAGGATTGCTTCATTTTTGTTTCATTCCTTGTTTTACCATCTTGAAGATTCCAGCGACCTCTGCTGAAATGTTGTCTAAACCAAACCTAAAAATGGTCACAAGCATTACTGGAGAATGTGGTGTAATGGCACCTACATGCATAAACTATATTTAAGGCAAACCTCCAGTGTGTGTGTGTAAAAGATTTATAATTAATGGTGAAGAAAGAATCTGATTTGATCACCACTATATTCTGTAGGTATGTAGCAGATCGCAAAATACCTAGCCATTAGGAAAGCGTAAATGGTAACCTTATGAATTGTATAAAATACTTGCAATGCTTTCTCCCTTTAGATTAGCTGTTTAATAATCCTTACAATAAAGAGTGGGACATAAATTCGGATTAACCAAGGCTTATATAATCCAGTGTGTGTTTTTCTTTGTGATTTACTAAGCATCTCTATTATATAACATTAATAGAGATTTTCTTTCTAGTGCCAAAGTTTTTTTTTTTTTTTGTTTTTTTTTCCCCCATTCTTAGAGATGAAATAGTCTAGCATTGAATAGGAAAAACAGATTCCAGTTATATGAACAGAGCAATCTGGAGATGGATAAAAAATGTGTTCTGCCTTACCTTCTGTCCTAAACAAACATGA